>WACJ01000154.1:0-600000 GCA_008973525.1 Stenopsyche tienmushanensis
TGTTTAAACTGCTATTTTGGAAAAGTGCCGACACAGTATTGACAACACACAAGTGGAGAAATTGTGACATAGTATTAATAGCCGAATCGTCTGAAAAGCTTCAAGACATGCTCCAAGACCTAAACGAAGTGTCAAGTAAAATTTGTCTGAAAATGAACATGGATAAAATCGAAGCCATGATAAATAGTCACAATTCTCAGACCTTCGGGGCGATATCCATTGGGGGAACACAAATTGAGGTTAAAAATGAATATACTTATCTGGGACAAGTAATACATCTCAACAGAAATTGACAGACGAATACTACTGGGATGGCAGCATTTAACCAACGCATCATCCCAGTGTTAACCCACGAAGACGTGGAATCTAATATCAGGCATTTTACACAGAATAAAGTTTTCCCACCGTGCCATAGAGAGATCTATGCTCGGAGTGTCTTTATAATATAGAATCAGAAACGAGGATATCCGAAGAAGAACTCGAGTAGTAAACGCTACTGAAAGAATTGACACACTTAAGTGGCAATGGGGGAGACAAATGTGTCGAAGAAACGACGGTCGATGGGGAAGAAAAGTGTTGGAGTGGGAGACCCCTGGTAAGGACTGACGACATCGAAAGAATAGCAGGATGAAGCTGGATGCGGAAAGCGGGAGATTGAGAGGGATGAAGACTCATGCGCTCAACGGTGGACGAACACAGACTGATGATGATTATGAATCTTTCCTCAGCGGTCAGACTGCATGACGATTGAAGATTCCGCTACGACCAGGCGCACAGCTCATCAGATACCCATTGAAACCATCCTACTGTATTCAACCATCGACATCTTATTCCGCACTCTATGTAAGAGGTCTATTGTGACAATAAATCAAAAGTTTATCGTGGCATTAAAAACACATAATTTATCGGCTTTAAATCCTACATCTTAAAATAGACATCAAGGACCTCCAATTTACTATAAGTCGCAGTACAAAACACTTAAAAAACTAAGAACACTTGCCTGAGTATCGACGCTGCATGACGTTCAGGATAGATCCTGGAGTACGGGACGCATTCTGGAACAACACTGCACTTTATTTATTAAGATATATCCCTCTGACGAATAAAGCCAAACCGTATAACCTAAGAACCGAACACGCACTGATTGTCGCCTGGCTTAATTCGACGGCTCAACTGAGCGTACGAATATAAATGTATTAATACTAAATGAAAATTATTATGAAAAACTATTGAAAGAATGCATGAGATTCTCTCTGAGATGAGCTCTTTTGATATATTCCCAAAAATATTTTTATCAAATTTGAAAATTCATTAAAAAGTAATATATTTATGCAACGAAAAGGATGGTGATTTTTTTTTGAAAAATAATATTTTTGGGAATATATCGCAGCAGCTTATTTAATCCCATGATTTTAAAAAATAGTTTTTCTTATAAATATTAATAATTTATCATAAATGCGTTTCAATTTGTCCGTCCAGTTTAGGCGTCGAGTTTATGCTATGCAACAATATTCGGTGCAGAGCTATATTTTATTTTGACAGGTTAGGATGTGCATGTGCGTATGTTAAGTGATATTTTTTAATACACAGAGTGTTGTGCCGTTCTGGAATGTGATCCATATTCCAGACTGTATCCTGATCGTCATGCAGCTAAAATATTGAGGCATGTAGTCATAGTTTTTAAGTATATTGTAATACGATTATTAGGCTTATTATCGAAATGTTTAATTTTGAACAATAGCATTGAGATTTCAAGAACACAGATCGGAAATAATACTCATAGTGGATTGGAAAATCAAGATGTCTATTTTAAGATGTAGGATTTAGGTCCGATTTTTGTATCATTTTTTTAAAGTCACGACTAACATTCAAATGTATATGTAAAATACGATATTTGGAAGTGATTCATTTAGCACTTCATAGCTAAAAGCTTCATTAAGCATCAATTTTTCCTTAGATTAAAGAAAATACATCATATATCATTTTAAAAATATATCATCAGCTAAATAATTGGACTAAAATGTGTCAAATATTTAATTTCAGGTATGAAATCGTGTTTAATATAAAAGCAATCCGCAATTGTTTGATTACGAAATCGACCAGCCTTGATCAATCAATAGTCTTAAGTTTAGATGGACGTTGTGAAAAATTGTACAGTGTGGTTCAAAAGAACTGCTGGTGAACCAAATTCCAAAGGTGTCCAGGACTTCAAAATTCATGCAGTAAGAGCTCTCAGGTAAGGATAATAAGATTTACAAGATAAATTTGAGCTATCATTTAATTTGTCATCTAAAATATACACATAAAATATTTGGTCTAATGGATGTTTAAATTCTTTGTTTTAGGTAAGTCTTTCGAATAGCGCAATATCAATCCGAAATACCGAAGTTTTCAAATATATTCATACTTTGAGTTAAATACATAATGCGTAAAAATACGTAAAACCGAAACATAAATATTCTTCAGAATATTGTCGATTATTTTTCTAATTTTACTGGATACATTTTCTTTTGTATGAGACGTATGATGTCTAGTAATATCGTCACTACTTCTTTCACTTGTACTCCCTGTCGAGGTGTAGTAAATACATCACCGGTAGGGAAAGATTAATATAACATTTTTAAAAACATATATCTACTGATTATATTAATACATAGATTAGACAGTTACTAAGCTCCCCAATTAGTAGTTACGTCACTGTTTCCAAGCGTCCAGATTTCGGCGGGAATGTCTCGATTTAGTACCCTTCATCGTGCTGATGAGGTGTACGATTTCTGTTAGATAATAATTTCAATCCAGAATTTTTCGGGATTACGTTTACTAATCACGGGATTCATGAACACCTAAAACTGTCCGGGATCAAGACGAAATTAAAGATCACATAAAAAATTACTGCTGTGTCCATCAAAGCGTTAAGATCGCATCTGTCAAACCGATCGATTAATTGTAGGATTCTTTCAAATGTTCAATTTGTTCGGATGCAATTAGGATAAATTTTGAATATTGCTTAATTTAAGTTGAAAATATTATGCGATCATCTTGTTATTGAATGCTAAAATGCCAAAAATATATATAATTTAATTGCCATGCATACAAATTGTATTCAAGAGCGTTGTATATTCAGTAATGTAAATATAACAAGCAGGGGGTTGTTAGGCTATAAAAGGCTTTTATTCGCCAAAGTGAGCAATCTTATCGGGGGATTTTGGATTGATTTGATTTTTCGTCAATTTTACGGATATTTTCTTCGCTATTCGGAGCACTGAATATTTTCCGAGAAGTAAGCCCTCGTGAACGAGTCGGTGAACATCCATTGTGGGTGTTTTTGCCGAAGGAGCTTTTGCCTAAGACCCTCGAGCGAAGCCCAAGATCACGCGAAGGGTATTTAATCTATAGAAAAATCTCAGAAATTCATATTCGGCATACCTGTAGTCCTCTAAGAAGCAGTCGTCCTCTAAATCGCCGGTGAAAAAGGACGTCGGCGGACCCGAGCACAGCTCGCTCAGCATCACATCCAATTCAGATGACAATGAATTCAGCAACTGTAATGATGAATAAAATTCGTTTTCAATCCACAATCCACTTAGTGTTTCCAATAAAAATTTAGCACATCGTAAGGAAGATGATTCAATGAATACTAAGAACGCTTTGGGCATATCTGATATATTTTAGAGGCAGAGTCTTTGAGATTCATAAGTTCTATCCACTTGAACCACTTGTAAAATTTCCTCCCTCTGTGTATTTGTACGTCTGAAGATAACATAAATATTTAAGTTAAATAATCTCATATTACAACCAATGTAATAAACATGTATATAATGTAATAATATTATGACACCCATACACCATACAATATTTAACACTCTGAAACCGTGTTTTTTTTTTTCTTCCGTTTTATGACTCAATGTAGTTATTTATGCCACTCTTCATTTTTTATTTAGCAATAGCTCACAATATTATAATTAAAAATGGCCCTCAAAAACTATTTTGTTGGGTCTTACACATTCTATAGAATGTTTTAATAGAGACGCTCTGAATGACATATATATAGACAACATATGGATGCAAAAGGACAGCGCTACATAACATACAGCGCATGCTATGATGTACATTCTGCACGAGCGATTTGAAGGCATGGTTATCTCGCGCGGCAGCGTTGTGAACTTGCCACTTAGATCATGCGAATTAACGCCTTTAGACTTCTTTTTTAGGAGATATATTAAATTGCAAGTCTATGCGTATAAACCGCAAACAATTGATGCCCTCAAAGTCAACACAATGAACGCCATTCAGCAAATTCAGCCAGATTTATGCGACAAAGTCATCGGAAATTTAACCTCCCGAATTTGCCTTATAAGGAAATCTTCAGACTTGATATCAATTACATTTGAATAGGCAAGAAAATTATGTTATTGATATTATTATAAATCGATTAAAGCAGATCATCCATTAAGGCATCTCTCCGGCTACCAAAATAAACATTTAGAGCCGAGCCATAACCATAAATTTCCAAGGATTTATACCGAATCAATTATAAGCGATTAATTGAATCCAATTAAACCCCTTACTCAGGTAACATTGATTTATATTAATATGCGTAATTGTAGGCTAACATTCAAATAATCTGTTCATGTGTCGAATCAATTTTGTAATACATGGTACAAAGAAAACGTATACATAATCAGATATCCAGACAGAATCAGATACACATATCCACATCGATTCGGTAATAAATAATAGGATTCAAAAAGTGAGTTCTTATACTATGCTATCAACAGTGTTAAGGTTCATTTATTGATATACAAGATTTACTCGCGCTGCGTGGTCCTGGGAGAAAAGTGAATTTATATGAATGATAAGTAGTGGACATACTTACTAATCACTTATCAAAGGGTTAAATGAGGATGGATTTGATATAACCATGGATGCAACCAAAAATGATTATCGCCAAACGCAATCTCATCGGAGTTCTTCAAACGATACGCAAATTGATCACATGCCTTTTTGAATTGAAGAAATGTACTTATTTTTTACTGTATCACATGAAAAGGGTTAATATCAATGTGATGAGGTAATCAAATGAACAAATCATATAGCAATATGAATAAATAGAAGGTGGGCGGAGGCTTTCATTGAAAATGTAGTCGAAAGGCTTTTAAATACAACGGAAGTGGTAGGAATACAGATGGATGAAAGCAATTTGGCAAACATAATGAGACCCTTAAGTCGACACAGTCTTGTATTCATACCAGCGACCGTGACGACCATCGAGCGCTGCGAATTTTAAGCGCATATCAAAATTCTCGGATAATTATGGATACACTTTCGAGAATGATATCATACGCTTTAATCAGTTGTTGAAATTCATCCGGCGTGAAGGAGCAATTCTTGCTGCACTCAGACAGGAAGCCGTCAAACGAGGAGATCCTGCCTTCTTCATCACACACTTCCTGCCGTCGTGGATGTGAACACAGCTCCTATGAATTCACCCTCGGGGCGGAGTCGGGCGAGTGCAATTCGTTCGGTAGGGCGAGAAAAATGCGATTGGGAAATGTATTATTGAAGCCTGAAATGCGATTGCAACGGGGGATGAGGGGGCGCAAGGGTTAAAAGTGTACAAACCTCGAAGCAGATGCATCTTCCCGGATTATCCATCGCTCGAAATTCGGCGTCGATCACTTTCATTTAGGACATTTCAAAAACACGCATATATGTATATAAAATCGACTTGGGTAGCGGCATTCCTGTGTTGAATTGACGCTGTTAACTGATGCTCTGTATTCATGCACTCCTGACCCGACGATGACTTAATACTTAATAGATGGCTCCGAAAAGATCACCGTATATTATTGTTTAAAATAGATTTCAATTCATAAATTCAATCAATACGATTTGTCATTATGATATCAATTGTGTATAGGTTTCACACGCACATGATTCGAAGCGCACGGAATACTTCGGGCGTCATCGGTTTTAATCGTATAAAAATTGCACTGATTGGTCCATTTAAAAACAAAAAACAATATTTTTAACCACATTCAATGTTGCTAGGGTAAAAAATATAAACTTATACGCATATATTCATGCCCTATTGTATAACGAAAGCGGAAATAGACCGTTATTTTCAACAATACAAATGCTTCATGATCACTTTTTTTTAGTGCGTAAATCACATACGTATATGGCAAAATAATTTTGAATATATTTAAATCGGAAGTTAATTCGTTTTTCGAGCGTTTTATAAGCGATTTATCGCTTTTTTGGGTCGTTAGGGACACTAAAAATATCGTCGCTCCATTATTCGTGTTATCACCGTTTCCACATTAGTGCGCTATTGCAGGATCACTGAACTCGTTTAGCTTCGGCATTGTGTCTCTTCGATGTCCTTAATGCGATCAAATAACACGAACAAGGACGAGTGTGGACAACAGTGTAGAAGTGTGCGCGGCGCGATGATAACTGACTAAAAATTACGGGGATTCGAACAATAACACGCGTAGGGGAAATGTGTTTTTGATCATTCACCAAAGTGGCGTACCATGAAATTGACAGCAAACATTTTTTTCCAGTCCTAAACCACTTAAATTAGATACGAAGCCCTGATAAATCGAGGCGAACGCAATTAAACACGCTTCTAAATTTATCATGATGCGTGTAAATTTTATGACAAAATCGTGTTTGTGCAATTTCACCCCGATTTGCGCTTTAAATTGAATTTGTATGCAGTTGCAGGATGGTCGATTTTTGAACGCTTATAGTGACATTTCAAAATAATACATGTCAAACTATTTAATATTTTGTGGTTGTGTGTTGTGTAATATGTATTAAAATAGACTTGCTACGGTTGGTGTATCGGTTACTTTATGCTACGCAAAGACACATACACAGACAGTGGAGACGGTGCGGCGCATGCGCATAGCGTCTCCATGATATATGTGACAGATACGGACACACTGCAAATAATTCTTCATCTATTTATGCTACGTATAAACACAAACACACAAACAATATTTTTAAAGTTATCGAAGTTGGGGCACCTGGCGTGTGTAGAGTAGATGTCATGTTTGATGACCATTTTGTTCAGTCAGTAAATTCTTCCGATGGAAAAGTCGTCGCGCACTCCCGCTACCGCCTGTCCAAGGTAATTCGTTTTTTGACTTTGCACATCAATTCCATCGTCAATATCCATCTGAAGTTCGTGAAAATTTTTGGTGGTGATGAATCGACAATATGTCATAAAGTGGTTTAGGTTGTCCAGAGAAAGCCGTACTGATACTCACGATCAGGCAAGGAGTGGGAGACCATCAGTGATTTCTGATGAACTTGTGCAAAAAATTGAAGAGCAAGTGCGAAATGACTGCCGTGTGACGCTTGAAGATCTTCGCCAAGAATTTCCTGGCATTACTCGATGTCTCCTTGATGATATGGTGTCGAAAAAAACTTGGTTACAAGAGGTTGTGTGCGAGATGGGTGCTCAGAATGTTCCCACAATATGTTTTGCACAGGAGGGAGAACATCCCAGGATCGCTTTACACCGATTACTTTCTGTCAGCCCCTATCAGCGTAAGTCAATCTTCAATTCGAGGTAGAACCAATTGTAAATAAGCACTGTTGATAGCATACAAAACCACGTCATTTTTTTACATAAACAATACGCGAGAAATCGATTCATTTGATGGAAATGATAATCGGACAAAGACTCATTCAACAAGCAGCGACGAACAGGACGCAATTAAATAAATAAACACTGTCGATAGCATACAATATTCCGTAATTTCTTTGCGTAAACTTGAAATCGAAATCATTATTAGTCGATAAATTTGGGCTAACGATCTATACGATCGTGCGATGTATGCGGGGAAGCTCTCCGTCTCTGTCTTCCGAGATGCGCTACGTTCTCTCACTGTCTCTGTCTGTCTGCGAGCTTAATGCACAAGAGTGCTCTTTCAGATAAGTAGAGTGGGGGGTCCCAGGCCCTGGGATAGTACTCCTTTAGGAGTTAAACAGTCCATTACATTTATTACATTAAACGCTTTAATGGTTGAAACCAATCTCACTCGTTGTCTCGTCGGTTGTCTTAATTGACACATCATGGATACGTTTTTGAACACATTCTAATCCTTCTTAGTTAAAAGCAATTATTGTAACCAGCACTCTTTAAACAGCAGACATAATTGTTCGTAAGAATTTCATTACAACCATAGACCCGCGGTAATCCGACTCCATTCTAATCCGACATTCCTTGTAGTCCGACATCCCAATACAAGTGCTAAACAACCAGATGTGATAGAAGCTTTTTATATGTGGTTTTATATGTGGTTGTGGCAAAAAATAAACAGGCATACACATATTTCTGGGCCCATATTGGTAAAAGTACTCATTTCCATATGTTCCGGATTATAAGGGGTCGGGGGCAGTACTCTATAGTCCGACAAATTGGACAATCCGATACTGCTTTGCCAACGTTTGTCGGATTACAACGGGCTATTATATTATATTGGTTTAATTCTATGATTACATAAATTTTATTTTTGACCCATTAGAAACCGGCGGCACGGCATTGTGCCGCGGCACAGCGATTGCAGAGCAAGTTATGAGATTAATTAGTATTAAATTATTTTAATATAATATGGAACTGATTTATTTTGTTATTGGACGTTATATGCAATGAGTGGAATTTGTTTGTATTTAAATTAACACTATTGGTGAAAGGCTAGCGAGTGCTCCCCTTTTCATCAGGGCACGCTTCAGTAAGTTTATTAAACGGAACTGCCGCCGCTGACTCCATTACCGACGACAGACGAAGTCTACCCCGTCATTATATTCGAATTCGTTAATTGATCCAACCAATGACATCACATGGATGCCGCCAAATCGTGTCAGCCGTAATATAAAATAGAACGACGTAATTTGATCCGATGCATTTTAAATACAAGCTGAAATAAAACAGATTTAACACATTTATGTAACCCATGTCACTTCTGTATGCTGAGGAACGACTTCAAAGAACTCAATGAAGATTTGTACAGTGTCTTTCAATAGGGACGCTCAAAGTTTGTTAGATTTTAACGTTTAATGACGTGTGTAAATCATAACATTTTATTTTCAAAGTCAGTACTCTGTTCGAGAAATGTTTCGCCAAAATATCATTTTTAACAACGAGGCATATTTTTGGATGAATGGATGTGTGAACAAGCAAAATTGTCGTATTTAGGACGATACCAACCCACACGAGATACGCCAGCACCAAATGCATCCCGAAGAAGACACTGTTTGGTGTGGTCTGGTGGAATCATCGGTTCGTATTAGTTCCAAAACGAAACTGGCATTACCATAACCGTTAATGGCGAGCAACCGCTGACATGTGGATACCGATGACATGTGGTTCCAATAGGGCGGCACTACATGCCACATAGCTCATGCCATGATGGACATTCTGCACGAACGATTTGGGCGGACATACGCAAAATAATAAGGTATAAATGGTATACCTTATTATTTTGCGGGTGTAAATATCCCTTAAGATGACAAACTGGAATTTGGGTTGATAACAATATCATCTGAAATATTGATTTAACAAGACAATTAACTAGATGAACAAAGAGTAGAAGAAAGTTATTTTCATTTTTCACCAAACGCGCGCTAAAAGTTCCCCGTACGTAATGTGTTAATAATGCATTCTGTTTCTATTTACTATTTTGCTTGTTCAACTTTGCATTGCAACACGAAAAGAACGACCGTCCGCTGTGGACTCTTGCTAGCATTGAGATTAAGAAATGACTATGGCAGCAGAATAAAAAAAACCCAGCTTCTAATGAAAAACTACCTCCTTGTAATTATTTCTTTGTTTGTACAGTCTGGCGCCCTGACTGGGAACCCCCCGATTCCTCCCTCGCTTTTTGTCCGACAGAAACTTCGGAGCTCGCAGAATAGACGAACAACAAACAATAGTGCAACTGGTAAAACAAATACGCCACCACAAAGAGATACGGCTTCGGTCTCATTGGGAATATACATTTTTTTTCTCTCCCGCGTATGATTTTAGATGCAGGCAGAACCCAAATCGAATCACCTCCGATAAATTCGTATATTGTGACGGTCGTCGCCCAGACGAGATTCTGGAGCGCCCTTTGTAATGGCTGCCCGACGTCGACTAGCCGGGTGCCCCTTTCAATTTTCGCTTTAATTTCATTCAGGCTCACTGTGAATCACTTTTGAGAGTGAAGCCCTCCCCCCTCCGGGAATAAAGCCTTTTCAATAATGTCATTACGTCCAATTCGCTCCTGCAAATTGCTATTTTGTTACGGAATAAGTGGCTTATAGACGATGCCGTAATATGACTCCTTAAGTACGACAGATTTTTTTAAATGCATATATTAAATATTACAATTGCAAACTATACAAATATCAACCAATTTACCATATCAACCATCGTGATATGCCGACTAAACAAGTGTTAAAAAGATTTAATTGAATATGAAGCAACCAAACGTTGATATAGCGGTTTAAATACTGGACTCGGGCTCAAATGTATATTTGTGATTCATAAATTCTCTCCAGATCCAGCAGATCCCTAAATGTTTACAACATTTTATTTGTTATTTAGCTGCATAAATATTTGTTTCGGTTGATACGTGCGTCAAGATTCAATCTATTAACACTCTCGTCGCCCAGCCTGAATCAGTGTTGTTTCTCACGGGGCCCAAATTTGATAGTCGGAACGTAAACGGCGGGATAAACACGGATGACCAGAATGATAATATCATCGAAGCTACAGTTTGAAAAGGAAAGAAGATTTTGTCCCAATGATTCCGACTGATATACCATTCCAATTGAAACGTATGCAATTTCCGATGCGAGCATCAAAAAAGTATAGGGACACACAGGGTATGCGTGCATGCCTCTCACATGGACAGCTATATATGTGCTGCACCCGCCCTGCTTATTTATTATCAGACAATACGCATTACACATAAAAACAATATTTTTAAAACAATTAATTAATGAACCGTCTCTTTCCAAAGAGCATTTGTTAAAATATTTATAATCATATTAACCTTTTGTGGAGTTAAGGCACGTATTTGTGTTCGAATTCCAGTGACTCATAAAGAGCGTTCTTATACGTTGAGCACAGAGAGTGTTTTGCACGTTGAGTTTGGAGAGAAACAGAGACGGAGAGAGTATCTTGCATACATCGTACGATTGTATAAATCGTTAACCCAAATTTATCGACTAATAATGATATAATGAATCGATTTCAAATGTATTGTTTATGTTTACTTGAAGAAATCATCGAATATTGTGTGCTATTGGCAGTATTTATTTATTTATGTACAAGCTTCATACACGCTGCGACGGTCCTGACAAATAAGTGGATTTGTACGACGATAAGTGGCGGACATATTATACAAATATAGCATACAAGTTTATGATGATTTTAAATTAGCTCACTACTTAAAGGGTTCACCATTCTGAATGTTCATCCACTTTACATAAATAGCTTCTGCTTTATATACCTCTATGCGAGCTTATTGTAATTGAAAAGCAGTACACGAATTATTAGCAAATGTTGATGAAATGTTAGCAAAATATATATTCAGGGCAGATCATTTATTAAATACACTTTTGAAATGAACAAGTCCAAAATATGCACAACGAAAAAAAATCAATATAATAATACCATAGCACATATGGTATAGCCTGGTACGAATGACACGGATATGTTGGACAGGTGTTTGCTATTGACCCGAATTTAGGGCGGAAATGTTAGATAAAAATATTTGCAATAGCGAAAAATAATACATATTTAGGGTCGCTTATCGCCATACCAGAAAGGGTTGGACTGTCGATGCTTCAGTTACCCCGAACACTTCCGAGTCCCTTAACAAGAAGCTTAATTATCCCGTGCCCTTTAACCCTACGCTCGTTCATCCACTTTTTCGACTTAGACCGCCAGTAAATTACCGCAAGAAGGTCGCTAAACTCAATTACGACCTATAAGAAGACAATCACTCGATTCTATCCGAAATTCAATTTGTATTTTAAGGCAAGTAAACATATTAAAAATTCAGGCAAAAAACATAATCCAATATAACTTTGACGGATCAAATTCAAATGTGCAAAAATCAAAAACGAATTTATACAACCAAATTAACATTTTCGGAATCCGAATGCGTTAATGGGAATAAATGTGCATAATTAAAACATTAAAAGGGGAGCAGTTCGTTGTGCATTTTTCATTCATGAAATTATTCATGAGGAATTAAGGGCATCTTCGACCTGCGCTTTAACTTTAAGATTTAATTAAAAATGAATGCAAATTCGGCATTTGCATAAAATCCAGATGAATCCCCTAAATTTGATTAAAAACACATCGTAATCGATCCATCGAGATCGTAGATTGGGCGATATCGGTGGGAAAAATACCAGCCCACATTTGAAAGCGAATGACTGGTGTTTGATGGATTTTTACACGCAACAGGAAGTAGGCTTCGGTTGCCAGGAAACGTCCAAACAAAACAAGACTTTGTTTGGAAAAGCGGGAAAATCTTGAACCCCTCGTGGGGGCAACTTCCCGCAGTACAACGACACCTAGTATGGCGGGTCGCGGGATCGATGACCCGATTATGTACGCAATATGTAAATTCACATATAAATCATCATCATTTTAAGCAAAATTAAGCCGCAATTTAAATCTCCGGGATTGAATTCACACATTGGCATCTATGAACGCTAAATAAATCCGATAATAAATAATCAAATCAAATTTAAACGCCGCAATCAATGCATTCAAATGAATTTATCATTCATCCAAAAGCCTTTCCAAAAGCAATTTCACGTTTATTTATTAATTAATAAGATATTTTGCCACCAAAAAAGGTATTTGAAGAATTTAAATATCAAATTTAGCAGGGTTATTAAATTCTGATTGTTTAAGGACGAAATCTATAGCGAATCCAAACTTTGATGCTGAATGCTTCATGGCGAATTTGATATCCTTTTATTCGAGCTAAGAATTGAAATTGATATTCAATATACAAATGACTGAACTTTAGCAAGAAGAACTTTCTTATCGAAGAGTAAATTAATATCTTCCCCAAACGTTTCATCGTTTAATGCATACATAAATACAACACCCAGAAACGGTAGTAATTGATTTAAATTGAATCATCGGGGTAAATTCTTAGCTTCTAATAAATTCGAGCCGATATTTGTTGATAAACAAGTTCCAAAAAGTTCAGATTACTCTATATAAAAATCTATCTGGGTATTTAATTTGTGGAACTATTGTTAAATATTATTTTTGTGCAAGAATTTTTTTATTGTTGAGGGTAAAATTTGCACACCCGAAACTAATAAAATCCACATCCGGCAGTGTATGCTGCTTTTTTAATTTGGGTTGGAGTTAGGGAATCCAATCCCGGGATCTCGGACAGTTTTAGGTGCTCATAAATCCCGGGATTAGTAAACGTAATCCCGAAAAATTCGGGATCGAAATTTTTATCCAGCAAAAATCGTACACCTCACCAGCACAATGAAGGATACTAAATCGAGACATTTCCGTCGAAATTTAGACGCTTGGAAACAGTGGCATAACTACTAATTGGCGAACTTAGGCGACGCCCAGGGCCAGTAACTGTCTAATCTATGCATACATATATAGAGTACATATATGTTTTTTCAAATTGTTATATTAACCTTTCCCTACCGGTGATGTATTTACTACACCTCGATTCTAATCATGGGAATATCGATATGAAATATAATAGATACGGAGTTCAGAATTTTTGTATTTCTCCGTAATATAATTACGAATCAAATAAAAGTATTATGGTATATAAGTATTCATCTGCAGCGATGGAAATAAATAATTTATCGGGAAATCGGGAATTTTGCGAGTTTTAGTCCGTTTCTCAGCAGAAAGGAATTTGATCAGTCACATTGATGGTGTTATACGAAAAATGGGACACGGCAAACAATCGAGGAGTTGTCGCAAAGACTGGAATCTAATTGGACCATTTAAAGCCCATCAACAAAGGGAATAGGATGGGTATTATAGGGTGGGATGGGTTCAACACGCCTTGAACATCATTGCGCGACTTATCTTGTGCGTCCTAATTAAGCAAAATTGATACTGGATAAAATATAACGAATCTTACCTTGACGGATTTCATTGTCATTTCATTGTCAATAGAATGCAACCTGAGAGAAAAACGAGTCAAAACTGCAGCTGAAATGGAAGTGCATTTCGAATGGCTTTTTGCTTCTAAGTCTGAAAGTTTTTACAAAAAAGAGATTAAAGGACTTGTTCTTAATAAATGTGAACATTTTTAATTAAAATTTCGAATACTTTCGGGTCCTCCTAATATTTGGACTATTCGGAATATTTTGAAAGCTAAGATACTCTTTAAAAAAGGCAGGTTCTGTATATTTTGTATAATCTATACATTGAATACTAAAGTCCTTAGATTGGTATTATAAAAAGAGAAAAATAAAACAGTATTTGATTATCAGACAAGGTGATGCTATTTTCATTCCATTAACAGATTTAGGACGCGATCAAAGTACAAGTTTAAGGACTTAATCTCCCCTTTTGAAGTCGGATGAGGTGAGCAATCCATCAACGATGATAAATAATCAGCTTTGCGGAAAATGGAAGATATCCATACAAGTGAATGCTGTTAAACCTGAGGTGAGCTTTCATACGCATAGCCACAAAGATGGAGACTAAAGGCTTTTCAGCATTTAGCTGTGGCTTTTCACGATGTGCACACCGTGAAATATTAACATTTGAAATTCAACATAGCGCGTCGAAACCACGGGAACCTCCCCATGGAGTAATATATACACGAACCCCTTAACTAAAAAGGGGGACGCTTTAAATTAACAAAATTAATAAGAATGGCCGAGGAAATGCTCGGAGATGGATAATGAAAACTAGCTGAAATCCACGCACATCCCCTGGAACAAGCTCCAGAATTATATGTAATTCATTCGAGTTACCTAATGCTCAACTATATTACAATCTTAATTTTCTCTGCTCTCACATAACGTTTGTTAGACTACCCGTGAAGATAATTAACGACGTAATTAAGGGCTTTAATCTGTGCAATAATTAATGTTCGCGAGACGAATGGATTCATCGGAAGTTTATTAGTGATTATTTTATTGCTTTCCGTGCGTAATGGAGGCTGCTCACGGGTCAAAAGCGGTTAATTTCCCGGGAGCCAAGGGTTGTTTAAAGTGGCTTTTTGGACCATAAAATGTAGCATCAGGAGTCAATAAAGTGTAGGGAAGCATTTACGCAGCATCCACGCTGAACCGATAAAATATTTAAATTCGACCATACGGACCCCACGAGTCTCAGCCCTTTGGGCTACTTTATTTTCTCCCGGCATTTTTTAAGTGAACTTAAGTGAAAATGTAAGAGGCTGTAAAACATTTAAGAGAGCTCGAGGGGAACATGTTCGAAGCCATACAAGAATATGAACACGCAAACAACATTCGAATTTATTCGATTAACTCCCTTTGTTGAGTGCACATATTGTGAATTTAAAATCTGGCTACATTTCAGCGCGGCTGAATGTAAGCTTTCAAAGTATAACTGTGCATTGGACGCAAGACGAAACTTTTCCATTTTAATTATTCTGCTTTCAGTTAATTGCAAAACTGCGGCGAAGCCTCTTTTGAGCTCAAAATAATAAAAAAAACATGCCGTAAACACACTCTAAATTGAAAGTTTCAGTCGTAATACGGCAACCCATTGAGCACTACTGCGAAGTGTATTGCATAAAACTGTTATATCAGGCGCAACATTTTCATCTTTTTCCATTTTCAAATCGTAAGTATATATATTGCTTCAATGCCTGTCAAATATATTGTCAAAATATACAATGCAAAAGAAGTGTCACGCTCCCCCCGGGAAGAATTCGACAGACCGGGGATGACATTTGAGCTCATGTTAAAATAAAGGGCAGAAAAGAATTGACACGGGTATAACAAAGTCCGTTCCAAATACGAAATGCCATACAAAAAACTACTTTGATTTTCAAAATCAAACAATGAGGCTGCGTATATTGTTTTGTTGTAAAATATCAAGCATATATTAAATGTCGCATGATGTATTAGGGGTACCCGAAAGTATTCGGATATTTAGTATTAAAAAAGAGCTCAAATTTATATACAAAATTATAAAATATGATTCCCTTCATTATTCAATACATCTTCCTATCGCTTTGCCAGTTTTCATGATCCTTTTTTGCGAAAAAAAAATTCGGCTTAGAAGTAAAAACAATTTGAAATGCATTTCTATTTCAGTGAATAGTTTTTCTCTCACGTGTGCAAGACGTGCAATAGCCATCCTATCCCATAACACCCATCCTATTCATTTTAGATGGTTGCAATGGGATCCTAGTTTGCGATAACTCCTCGATTGTTTGCTGTGGACCTGAATCGATTAGGGATTTTAGTTCATCGTTATCGAAATTTCTAAGACCATCCCGTTTTCATTTCATCCCTTAAGCTTTTATTGCCCAATTTAATTTTCTGATACCAATATTATCAAACCAAGTAATTAAAAAAAATCTGTTACATAAAAATAATGTTTGACATACGCTCTCGTCACTGTCTCTGGACACAAAATGAGCTCAAACATAAAGACTCAAAATTTACGAATACTTTCGAGTTCCCCTAATATAAACGATACAAGCACAAATTAGCATATGAACGAGACCATAACTTACTGTCATATAGGAGCCGGATTTCTTCTCTCTGTGCCTCCTTATACATCGCTGGTATAGTTGTGCCATTTTGACGATCTGAAAAAATACATCCAGCATAAATATTATTACAATTAACATGTCAATCGATGTGGTACACTGCGTAGTGTTTATTTTTAAAACATGCGAAAATGTCGCACATTTGCGTATTTTGAGAGCGCACAAGAAACACAAATAAAAAGTTTAATCATTGCAAAATTAACACTTGTATAAGAATAAGATATGGAGAATGCTTGAATTTCAAATATGGAATTATGACATAAACACGAAGAAATTGATGGTTTGAAAGCCATATTTGTATCAATGCAGAGCTCATTTAATAGCACCAGATTCCATAGAATCTTCTAGTTCATGAGGATACGTATTTATTGAGTAATTCTTCAGGATATATCAAATGATCATTGGTTCATAGCTTGCTTCAGAATGAAGAGTTTTTTGTTCAACGCGTTTAAATCATTCTAGTTGATTAAATTCCATTAAATATTTAAGCTGTGATAGTATTAAATATGATGTCACTATTGACAGAGATTTTTAATAATAAACATAAATTCCCAAGAATATTTGGAATTCTGATGATCATTTATTGAAAACGAATGTGCTATACATGAGTCAAATTCTTGAAATATCAATGAAGTTGTTTGAATTGAGACCAGCTTATAAGAAATTCGTTATGAAATTGAAATCGACGATTTGAAAAACATTCTGGGAAATCAACACAATCATGGCATTCCGAGAACTGTTCAAATGGCTAAAAATATGTGCAGTGTTGTTAGAGCTGGTTCTGCTGAAGCAGAAATAAGAGTTTACACATTGATTATCATGCATTTAAATTAAATAAGCCATATTATCTCTCGTATATATCTTGTAGGAAGGAAATACCTTCAAAGCGTTCAAATTTAAAAACAGAATTGTCTCAATGCAATTAAATAGCTTTTCATGGCTTTCTTGATCAAAATGACTATCTGTAGATCGAGTAGATACGGGGCTTATTATGCAATAAGATATAACCTTTATGGTATCGAAAATTGTTTCAAACACTACATAGCTTCAGGTGCATCAATCCATCTAAGGAAACTTGAAGCATCAGTCTCAACAGCCAACGGTATCCTAAAAAATGTTGCATCGTGATGTAAAATGCATCTACTTTAAAATCATGTATCGGTAGATCAATAGGAATTCAAAAGGATTCAAATAATTTATAGATTTTATTGTTCAACAAGTTGAAATCTCTTTATTATGCATTAAAATGATTTACTGACCCGAAGAGCAATCAAACATTATTGTTTGGCGCCTCGCTAATCGACGATTCAATCAATCGACATTATCTATATCAGATATGTATATTGTTGATACATTTGTAAGCTGTAATCGAACGAAGATGAAACTTTGTTAACCACTACTAATGAATTGACCCTTATAATGAATTGAATCCCATTCAATCTCTACAAATTATATCACTTTTAATGCTGGAAAACGATATATCGTCGCTGTCAACGCTTGTGAAAAGTGCTAACGTCGATATATCGTCGTGTACTATTCGCATCGCGTCTTAACTATGTCTCAGATTAACATTTACAGAATGTTGTATGAAATTCTTATTTAATAGATAAGTTTATTTTGAAGGAATAATTTAATGCCTTATTGCGATAGAGAGGGTAAATTTACGAGGGTCGACAAAAATAATCTGATTGGGTTGAGTTGTCCCGGATGAATGGCCGCAATATGTAATAATCTATATATATAAAAATGAATGTGTGTCATCGTGCTGTCGGTTTGTTAGGTATACATTCCTATAACGTTCATTCGATTGCAATGAAACTTTGCGAAGTTGTTGTGCGTACCTTTGTGAATATTATAGGATAGCACAAGTATTATGAATTTATTTTGCGAGATGTTTAACGGATACACCATATTGGTCTGATGAAGTAAAGCGGTTCGCGGAGTAAAGCGGCCGCGGGGCAGGGAGGGGAGAGGGAGAAGGATGCGCGCAAAATACGGCGGAGAGAGGGAGACAGTCGGTCTTAGAGGTGAAAGAGTGTACGCAAACTTTCGAATCCTATCCTCTCAGCCCGCGCTACGCATGCCTCATAGTATAGCGTGGGCGATTTATTATCCCCATGCAATAGCGCTGTTGGTCTGAGCGAATAATTCGCCAGATTAACAGCAACATCTTCCGTCTCTCTTTAGGTGCAATGTGCTATTTTAACAGCGCTATCTTGTGTGGCGCTGCAGGGACATGACACTTGCAATTACGCGACCGATCGCTTCTTGCGCGTGTACTGTTGCCGGTTGGGTGGTGACGCGCAGGAGCCGGGAGTCGATGAAAAGTCGGCGGTTGCCATTGACTTCGGGAGGACGTCCTTTTGCAGCCAGATTCCACACTCTCGTGCTGAATAAAAAGTTACCTAGAGAAGAGAGCGGGGAGCCGTTCGAGGACTCTGACTCTGAAAGTGCCCCCGCTCCAATGTGACATTGGTGTCAGAAGTGGGATACAATACACTGCTTAACTGCGTACTGCGTTTCTTTTTAAATAATTATTAAGCGCGTGTGGCATTGCAACGTATGTCAGGTACTCGCTAGTTGGTTATAAATATTAAGATGTTGTTTTGTAGCAGGTGATGCTTACTTAGTGTGGGATTTTATTTACTTTTGTTGAATTGTTTCAATTTGAACATGTGTTTTGTTATAAATTATTCAAAATTCTTTGTACAGGGTACGGCAGGGAAACTTCCTTATTTGAAACACGCACCCGGAACCACGCCTTAGAGGCGTCACGCCACCCTCTTCGAAATAACTGTCAATTATTATTATATAAATATCAATAACATGATTTTTAATTAATATAATTTGTGTGATTTTCAAAATGCATGCAACACCATTGGCATTATTATATCCTCCCTTTATTTCATATTATGTTCCTTTTTAAATTGTATTAATTTGTTTCTTACATTCTTTATATTATTTTTTTCTCAACTAATTTGAGGGGGTATTCTAGTCTAGAATTATGATATAATCGATTTTTTTTTGCAAATTGTTTTGCAATTTAGACCTTTAAAATTATATCCTCCAAAGGAATTTTTAAAATTACAATTATTTACAGATTTATGGTTATTTTAGTGATGCGGCAACCAAGCCGGATCTATTCCCCGAAGGAAAATTGAACTTCTGAAAAATTATATTATAAAATAAAATTATATATAAATGTAAGTATAATGCACCGTTATATGCCTGAAACTTTTCTCAAACTTTTAATTGAGTTTTTCATGAAACTACCTTTTTCAACACGGATGACATTATATAAGGTTCTAATTAATCGATTTACTTCAAATAAGGTTTCTTATTTGAAACCTTCTTTATATAATCATCTATCGCCCCTATCAGATGTTGATGAACTAAAATTGTCATTTAAGTATTGCTGAAAATAAGCGGTAGCTGAACATAAACGTATTTGAACGCCCCTTTGTTAATGGTCGACGACGCGTTTGTTATTTTCTATTCGCGCATAGGTCGTCTCGAGGCGTCCGTCCCCGTCTTCAGCAAAGCGCGCCAAATTCAAATGCATGCCCGTCAACAAAGGCCGCAAAATGGCGCGCTATCCAATATACCACCCAATTTTCTATGTCAACTTACGGCGGGCGGAGCAAAATGAAATGTCGACTTTTATCCTGTTATTTCGGCAGTTTCAGTGTAAATTGTCCGGAAATTCTCCCCGGCCGCTTGCTTTTGATGGCCTGCCGAAACAAGCTGTCGGCTTTTACGACGGCCGTTATCGTTTTGACGTCCGCAGAAGGGCGGGCGAATACCGCAGCCGTAGTGTTGCCATATTTGAAAATTCGCGGCTTATTGGATAATGCAAATGTATTACCGAACACGATACACTTTATACGAACACATCAATGTTCGAAATTGAACAACGGTAGCCGCGTTATTGGCGACGCATCGCTTATTGGAATTTTTACGGCGAGGAAGAATGCCTTTGTACGAAAATATATTTTTGCCCATTTAAAAAAAAACGATAAAACATGAACGCTTTGGCATAATAATCATTCTATATTATATTAGACCAACAGAAGACTGCATAACCTTAAAATATCCTCTGAAGAACAACGATAACTTCACTTTTTTTGCTTGGTTGATAAATTTATGAAGCCGATTCTCACCACGTAATATAAAAATCCGACGAGAAATTGTATCAATCTCCATAGAATCTAAATTTAAAATTCAATTAAAAAAATTTTCACCATCTTATCATAAAATATTAGGGGGGACCCAAAAACATTCGCGTATTTTGAGAACTTATATTTTAACTTAGTTTGTGTCCAGACATAGTGACATCCAAATATCCAAGCTCGAAGTCCACATCCAGCATTGTATGCTACTTTTTTATATGGGTTGGAATGCCACAAAAGCCAATAAAACGCTCAAAGATGTTTATGTTGAAGTAGTAACAGTCCGCAGATGCCAATATTGGTTTCAAAAATTTAAATAAGGGAATATAAGCTTGAGGAATGAACCGATAACAGGTACATCCACGACAAACAATAGAGGAGTTATCGCTCGCAAAAGTGGACCATTTACCCCCACCGCAAAACTTATGCTAACTAAAGATATATTTCATATTTTAAATTACAGCTAGATAATAAACTAAACTACATATATAAAGGATGTTTTGCACAATTTTTTTTTGTGAGTTGGAGGGATCTTTTGCTACGTTTCACACATAGATCCTACAGCTGTAAGTGTCAGGGTTGTCGAAATATAATTTTTTTTTAACATTTTGAAAAAATACCAAAAACTTCACCTTTACATCCCTTAGGCAACGATTATTCTTTTGATTAGGATTTCCTTGATCCTTGATGTAAATTAATTCTTTTGCACATTCTTCAAAAATTAAATCCAATGGTGTCAGGTCTGGAGACCGTGCGAACCACGGAATAGGGCACGTTCCCGGGCAAAGAAATCCAGTGGTGTCAGATCTGGAGGCCATGCGAGCCACGTAGTAGAGCCGACAAAAGAAATTAATTTACATACAACAGAGGTGCCCTTAAAGGAAATCCTAATTAAATGAATAAGCGCCACTTTTGCAAAAATGAAAGAGCAAATGCTACGTTAACATACGACAACTAGAGTTGAAATAAGGAAAAGGTTTCGTGCATACAAAGCAGAGTTGGTCAATTTGATAAAATTTTGTAAATAAATTTACTAAATATCAATTACAAAATCATTAACAAAACTTTCTAAAACTAAACTGAGTTCAAAATATTTGTTAGTTTTTTTAATTTAGACGAAGACATTTCTCATTCCTTTGCACATTTTATGTGACTTTCGAAGCTCAGAAGTAAGTTTCTTTAAACCAATTACATAAAATAATGATATATTTAGACCAAAAATACATTGCAAAAGACAAAAACGGTTATTTCGTACTATTACGATCACAGACTAAAAGCTATGATGATTTAAAAGTGAAATTTTGGATATGTCTTCAAAATGTTGAAAAAAATAATCTTGATATTTTAGGACATAGGGTCTATTTTTGAAATGTAGAAAAAAAACTCTCCTTACCCCCAAAAAAAAAAAAAATGTTTTAACATATGCAAAACAGCCTGTATATATTTATATAATTTACATAAGGGAAAGGATGATTCTAGTCTCGCTCGCGACCTCGTGTTGCGAGCCACCTATACGTACTAGATGCTGTGGGAGGCTTCTGCGATTATAGAGATCGAAGAAAGTCCTGGGGATGCATTTCTTTCCATAACTAACGCGAAAAAACCCTAAATGCCTTAAAAGAGTAGCCACAAAGTTTGTATGTCCAACTGGTCCGCCTTTCAGACCGCTAATACTTATGACGAATGAGTGCTTTATGATCGAATGCCATATCCAAAAATATCCACAAAAAATGTTCTGCATCCATGAATGGATTTCCGCGTGGACACTCCGAAGTGTTGAACGCCCAAACCTAACCAGCTAACTAAAATTCCTATTCAAATTAGTATATACTAACAAAATCGCATGTAGAAGGTAATGGAAAACGATGTATTAAAACATAGTTTACCAGAATAGTATTTTATGGAGATTTTAACGTCTGATAATGGATATGGTACCTTAAAAAGATATTAAGTTAAATAGCGGAAAGGGTTTGTTTTTGGGAACCGTGTAAACAAGCATGGAAAGCAAACACAATATTTTCTCCGAACAGCTGACAGGAGTGCAAGACTTCTAGACAGTTCTTAAAATAAATCTAGACATTGAGATATTTAGTGCCGAGATTGGAGTGCTCCTAGGGTCGATATTCACATCCCGACGAACACATATCTTATTTGGAATTCATGTCATGTTCCCAAACGTCGAGCGACAATTGTTTACTATGACCATTAATGCGAAACGAATTTAATATTCACATTTTACTACAAACAATGTTCGACAATAAGAGATCAAACAATGAATAACTGCACGTAGCGAATTTTATTTCCCCCTCAAGTATTACGCGAACAATTTCGTGCTGCTGCTGCGAAATAACCATTTTAGAAAATGGCTACCACACCATAGCAAGCGACGAAGCTAATCCAAACTTACTCATATGAGATTGCCAGTCTCAATGTTTTCCGAGATCAAGTCGTGTACCGGAGGCGGTGAATGTTGTACTTCATCGTCGGAAGTTCGTTGTTATACGAATAGTTTCAAACTTGTATCCCGTCATAACTTTTTAAACGCGGAAAAACGACGAAAAGATTGCTGAAATACCGATTTTCGCACTTTAATGCCGCCAAATTGAGTACGACGAAGATAATTCGGACTTCCAATGACATCATTGCGGGACAATGGTGTTAAAATCGCCGAATGCATCATGAATATTTCACAATCGGATGAAAAGTGTGTCGCCATCACCTTGAAATAATCACACTCATTGAGCAAACCTTCTTAGATCAAATTTGTCCACGGCTCGCAGGCCCCGAAGAAAATGGGTCAAAACGAAGTACACAATTAGCATTTATATACACGTCCCGAGATGAAATTTTGCCTTTAGACAAACTGTACCAAAGCCTTTGATAACCAAAGTGCAATTCACATGAGTGGATATATACAGTAATTCAAGTGGGAGCGTCGGTTAACCCTCGGTACGCCCCCATAACTACGCCAGTGGTTTTCCGCGTAATATATTCAACGTATGCAAATTTATATCTATGCCATTTCGGAAAAACACTCACGAAATATGTTTTAATCCGACAAATTTTGCGGAAATTCCATGGCGAAAGGGCGCTCCCTAAAGAGGAACCCGCGGCGGATTCAAACTGCTAGCTTAAGATTAGGACGATGGTCGAATAAATATAGATGGATGAAAACAGATGTCGATGAGGAGAAATCTCTTTTTTTGAAGATGGTAAATATACACACATATATATAGGATGCAACTACCGAATACCAGACATTTAACCTGAGGGTCTGAAGAGGATGTTACTTGCGGTGAACTATGCGGCTCTCCATATTTACCTGCTTATGTTACAAAATACTTCTCAGAGTTTAAATATATCATCAATATCTCATCGCACACATTATGCAATATTAAAAACATCAATATATTGGGTTATTTATAAAATCTTGATGTCACAGTAAAAAAAATTGTCCAAGAAACTTAAAGCATTGTAATAAAAATCTACAATAATTAGGGGATATTTTTAGTTAATCAAAATATTATAATTAAAGAAGCTAAATCAACCGTTTTTTATTTCTTATTGTCTTAGGTTTTAACTCTTTTAATGCTGGACGGGGATATATCGTCGTGTACACAATGGCGGCCTAATATTCGCATCGCATGAAAATCCTGTCGCAAAATAACTTCATAAAACGTTATTTGGAACTCTTATTTAATAGATACATTTATTTTAATGGAGTAATTTAATACACAATTGTGACAGTGAGCCAAAATCTAAGTACCATGGCACCGAGTCATCCGATTTTTGACTTTGCAGAACAATATCACCGCGAATATCCATAGGAAGTTCGTGGAAGTTTATGGTAGTGATGCGATGAGTCGACATCGTGTCACGAAATGGTTGTTCAGAGAAGGCCGTACTCATGACGATGCAAAGAATGGGAAACCATCAGTAATTTCTGACGATATTGGGTAAAAAATTGAAAAACAAATGCGAAATGACCGCCATGTGATGCTTGATGACATCCACGAAGAACTTCCTGGAATTTATCAAAGTCTCCTCGGTAATATTGTGTCGGAAAAACTTGGTTACAAGAAGTTGTATGCTCCATGAGTGCCCAGAATGCTTAAACTGGAGCATCATCAAAATCGATTGTTTTTGAATCGTTTTGCACAAGATAAAGAAGCCTTTCTGGACTCTAATCAAGACGGGGGATGTATTAATACACGCCAGAATCTAAAAGGCGATTGAGTTGAAAAATATAATAGTTTAATATATTAGTAAAGTGTCCTGTGAATTTCAATTAAATACAAGCATTCTTAGATCTAACATAAATGTTATAACCTTAATTTCTGGATGAATCTCGTATAGAAGTAAATTCTGTGTTGATTAACCCCTTGTTTGCGGGGCTAGTTTTTTAGCCATGCATTGATTGCACCTCACGGACAGCCGCACACAATTAACTTTTTTTTACTTTAGACTAAAAACTATACATATTCAATGTATGTATAACAAAAAAATATGCATCCCTTTTATAAAATTAGTTAAATTGTGATTTATAGTATAATACACACATTAGATTTTAAGAAATTAATATTACGGCATAATTTGTCTCCATTATGAAGTAAAACTTTACAAAAAGAACAGATGTATCCTGTCTAACCACCGATAAATATATATTTATTAAATCCAAAATCGCAAAATGACCGTGTAAGATAGCTCTATGTTAGAACCTAGACTGAAGCTCATATTATTGTACGAAAAAAGTGGTATACAAGATAAATGTTAACCAGATGTGTGTTAGTCTCGTTTTGAAAACAATACTGTAATATAAATATATGGTAAAAATATTAAAACTGTGCATTTAATAAGTGGCAGTGGGTGATGGTTATTCTTGTTTCCGCAAGCAATGTGTTAATCTTTTTTCCACCTTTCAGAATTTCATATAGTGTACCAAATACATATTATGGTAGTGGGCGGGTATTTTTTTAGTATAGTATGATAACAAATATGGAACCACAAAAAAATTGAGTTCTAGGTTGTACTCTATTTTAGCACATGGGTTGGGATTTTAGCGTGGGCGATTTACCATCCCCGCGTAATAGCGCTGTTATTGTAGCAAATTAAATCTGCTCAGATTAACAGCGCTGCTACTACTACCCACTTCTGACACCAGTGTAACGTTGAGGCAGGGCGCTCTCGGGGACAGAGTCCCCGAGCGGCTCCCCGCCCCCATGTGCTCGTCTGGATGGCCGCGCTAGTGCACGGGTCCGTTCTTCTATCGGGCCGTGATGTTGCTGGACGAATGGTCGAGAAAAGACTGGCGTCGAATAGAAATACTCTCTTCTCTACATAACTATTTATTCCACATGAGAGAGAGAGAGAGAGAGAGAGAGATCTGGCTGCAGGAGGGAAAATCTCCCGCAGCCAGGGCTAACCGACGACTCTCCTGACTCCCGCCTCTTGCGCGTCACTACCCAACCGGCAACGGTGCACACGCAAGGAGCGATTCGTCGGTATGCAGGTGCAATGTCTCCGCAGAGCCACACGAGATGGCGCTGTTAAAATAACACATTGTATCTGAACAGAGACGGAAGATGTCGCTGTTAATCTGCCGAGTTAAATATGCTCAGATTAACAGCGCTACTACGTGGGGATGGTAAATCACCCACGCTACAGAATTGATTGATTTATTTCAATTAAATCAAAATCATATTATCATTCTAAATGCGTTTATGCCAAATATAAAATAACTTTGACGTGATGCTTCGATATTAAATTTTCAGATTTAAAAGATCAGATAATATCCTTTTTTCGCATTTGCATAATCTCCTTCGGTAAACTTCGCATTTATACCAAATATTCCCCATTATTGTTAATGCCCTTTATAAAATTGTTCATGAGATCCAAATTTATACGAAATGGGGGAAGAATATCTTATTCTGTTACTATCAAGGGAATATATTTCACGTGGATATCGTCATGCATCCTCCAGGGATATGGTCGCTTTCAAAAATAATTCTCACAAATACAGCCTTAAAATCGGGAATAGTTTAAACAATATAATGGCTTCTTCGGCATCTTCCATCTTCTGAATTGCGATTAGATCCGACCACATAAAAGTGTATATTCACCCCCGCTCTCGCAAGCAAACATTAAGACTTTGAAATAATTTATCAGAGTGCTTCTTACAATTTTGGAAGCCCAATATCGAAAGACGTCTATATAATAACAAGGATGAGGCGTGCATCCGCGGTAATGACGATGTCCGGAAGACTTCCGCCCGCTCCTGCCTCGTCCTCATTGCAAACACGTATGTTTGGCGAAGCCACAAATAACTTGGGAGATAAATAATTCAGAAAAATAAGGCAAGGGTGAATTCTGTGGCATAAGTTTTCCGAATATATGCTCCCCGCCTCCGGGGCTAAAACCGACATGTTTACCTGAGATCTCGCATTTACGAGTTTTGCTCCGGGATAAAATTGGGGGGGAAGAAACTGAGCATATATCAGGAGGCCCGTCTCAAAATAGTATATCGTTAAGCTTCATGTATGAAAACCAATTCCCAATTTAGCTCAACGATGTGATCTTAAAAAAGGAGCCACCCCGGGAAAATTTCCCTTAAACAAAGCATTTTTAAAGGCGCAAGAGAGCACAGAGGAGATATCCCGGAGCAGTATAAAGATATGAAAGACAAACAACTTTTAGATTAGATCCATCCCGATGCATCCAGGTTTTGACATTCGGAGCAGATTTAAATAATAAGAGAACCATTCAAACTGGCTTCTTTGAATATTTACATTACATTTCTCAAAGTATGCCTTCCGGGTCCTTCCGCCAGAGGAAGCAACACGTGTCTTCAAATCCTGTTTCTAACTTTATCCCTTTCAAACCGTATATATATCTTCATCTCTTTCGCGTAATGTTACAGGCAGGGGTTGCAAATTTGTTTCGTGAAAAATTAAACGTACAATCGTTCACGGTCTCTTGGATTATGAGGCTTTTTGTATGCATTCTTCGTCCAACCATGTCAATTAACTCTGCTCCAAAGAAAATAAATTAAAGAAATAAAACTGATGATTCTGCTTGCATTTATCATTGTATGTATTTATTTAATTAACACATACAGTGCAAAGCATTTTAAATAAAGTCTAATTAACTATTACTGAAGACATACATGTGTATTGTTTATGTTTACGCAAAGAAATTATCGAATATTTAGTGCTATCAATAGTGTTAAGGTTCATTTATTGATATACAAGCTTGCTTCGCGTTGCGCGGTCCTGAGAGATAAGTGGATTTGTGCGGACGATAAGTGGTGAACATGCGAATATAGCAAAATAACGGATTATAAACGAATGAATTTATTTATTTTTACATTTAAATTGTTCTGCGCGAATGCCCATTGCTAAGTGGATTATTGCGATAACCATTGAAAGCATCAAACCTGTCAAATACACGATCTGCAAAATTAAGAGTTGAAAGCGTGCTTTGATTTCGAATTTGTTGGAATGAAGCCTGAAATATTATTCTATGTTATATTTTAAAATTTACAATAATTTTATACACAATTTGCATTGAAACAGTGTGCTCAAAATCCAAATCCAGTATGCATTGTGATAGATTTTGAATGCAGACTTTCGACAATTATTTATGTTTATTATCTGAACAGTAAATGGACGAATACATGCGGATTATTTTAAACATGCATTCAAACTGTTATATTTTTCGTTTTGGTTTTCGTTCCGGTTCAGTTCCAAATGTTCGTATTGGTTCCGTTACGATATTCGTTCCGGGATAGAATTAGACAACCAATTGAAATCTAGGAGTCATTGGTCCAGGAACAATTTCTGCATAAGAATGGTGAAAATCATATATTATATCAATACAAATGTCAATTGAACTATCTTTTGCGTAAGACCGATATTTTAAAATTGCTTCGATTTCGGTTTTTGTAAAAAATAACGGTTTCACAGATCATCGGTTTTCGGTTTAGTTCAACTTGGAAGACCTGGTTTTAAAGATCAAAGCCATTTGACATCAACCTAATTATAAACCAAATCATAAATCCAGGAATTCATTGAACCAAAAACTACATTACTATGATAAAAAGAACGAAAATCAGCAACTGTGGCTCGCATATCAATAAAAAAAGTGCCTAGAAGAACCGAACGTACGTATTTATTAAATAAAAACAATAGCTGGGATCCAAAAACTTATGCACACACGACTTAACCACCGTATTGCGCGCGCATCCTTTCTCTCGCGGTCCCCATAGTCCAAACTTCATTTCACCAGACCAATATGCGCCAACATATTGGCCAACATGCGCATCCTTACAATATTTTTATTATACTTATGTTATTCCCGCAAGTGTAAACAATAAGTTGACAAAGTTTTATCGCAATCGGATGAACGGTATGGCAGCGCATTACATACGAACAAACAAATATTATTTTTTATATATTAGATATGGACTATTTTATAACTTTCTTTGGATATAATGAACGAAACTGGATCTTTCGATTTTATTTTAGATAACTAATCATATTTTGACGATTGACGATTTGAGGACGTGCATACATGTGGAATGCGGTCCGAATCTGTAGTCTGTGAGACTAATGATTAGTGATCTAGGGTTAACCATTTTAAAATAATCAAAACAAAATAACATTCATCAACAATACGTGGTCAACTTACTTCTAATAAATTGTATTATTTAACATCCCGTACAAAATCACACAGACCGTGAATGAATTTTGACAAGGGATAAAGCAGAATTTCCATCACTTTAAAAGTTATCGATAAATTCATACAAAGTCTCATATTTTTATCGCCCGAGACATGTTGAATAATTGTTTGCGACTTTGCTCTGAAAATCTCTGGCGCAAATCTAATGCGTTCATCCATCACTGCTTGTCAATATTTGATACGAACCCTTTGTATGATTTGATCCGCCGAGGGATTAAATACGATGTCTTTCTTTTTTCGGCGAACATATAGTGTTTTTTCAGAGCACATGTCTCATGTCTGAAATGAAAATTCGAAGTCTGAAGCATCGGAAATTGTGATTAATTCTCGGAAAGGCATCTGTTTATATGCGGCATGAAATGACTCTGCGGAACAATCGTTCTCACTCTTATGTAAATTCGCCAGTCGAGCTGAAGATGGACATCTTCCTGGTCTTAGAAATGCGGCAAGACCGTAATTTGTCGTCTATTTCCTCTCAGATTTCTATCTGCTATCGTAAATCGTGCATGATTCATATATTCAACGCAAAAAACGGAATGATATGCGGAAACCATGAACCACTATTATATGACATAAATTTGTCCATTGTTATAATAAATAGGACCGCAGTGGCAAAAAATTGATATAATTTCACTGCGTACGAAATGCGTGGAAATATTTCGCATCCATTTTTGGGAGGAGTCCTGCAAACTTTTATCTTGCAAATCAATGTGATATTAAATTCATCAGACGAATGGCGACACTCTGACAATTCGATCAGTCGATGAGGATTCATTGGATCAAATGAGAGGCATTTAAATATATTAAATAGAAGAGCGGAGTACAAATCCACTTATCTCTCAAGACAGCGCAGCGTATATGAAGCTTGTATTTAATTATATAAACATTTTTGATAGCGCAAAATATTCGTTAATTCGTAGCATAAACAATTAATTTGGGTTATCATTATTAGTAAATAAATTTGGGTTATCGATCTATACAATAGTATTATGAACGTAAGGCACTCTCTTTGTCTCTGTCTCTCATTCACAATATCCGAACTCAAACGTGCAAGAATGTTCTTTCCGAATCACTGGAATTCGATCGCAAATACGTGACTGTACTCATCAAAAGGTTACACTGTTGTTCTATCAAACATGTTTTGATTGGAGCGCTCATAATACAATGTTGCATCGCCAGGGGTAATTCAATATTCGTGGTGTAAGTCGCGTTTTTTTTTTAAATTATGCATAGAATATTCTATTCTATTCGAAATTTAATGCATGGCATTGAAAATAAAGCACTATATTACTCAACATAGTCTCGGTCCCAGCGATGTTTAATAGTTTCGATACCCTGTTTATAACGCGAACCGTCAACCTCCTCAGCATAGCTATTAATCGCCATTTTATCTTGATGTCATCACTCAAATGTTGCAATAAGTTCGCATAATACTCACCGTTGATGTTTTTTTCCTTTTTAAAGACAATCAATGAAAATTATCCCATGCGCATCCCAAAAACTGATTGAAGATGGAACTATCTTCGCCTTCTTTGGAACCGATTCTCCCTTTCAGTTCATTGTTTTGACCGTTTCTTTGTCTGCAGGTGGCTTAGGGCTTCGCTTTTTAGGTTTGAACTTTCCCCGATTTCGGAGTGTCCATACGAAGATCCGTCCATGGACGCAGATCATGTTCTGTGGACATGTACGGGCACAGTGTCCAATCGCGAAGCACTCATTCGTCGTATCAACGGTCCAAGAAGCGGACCGGTTGAACACACAAATCTTGTGACCACTTCGTCCTCTTTTAGGGCTTTTTTAGTTTTTTTTAAGTTTATTGCTGTGAAACATCCTCACGGCGTTTTTTTTGTTCAACTTTGAGCAAACGCGGCACCCATCTTGCGCACAGCTTTCCCATGTCCAAATTTTCAATCAATATGCGATATACAGAACTTTTTGAAATGTTGCTTGCACACTTTCTGTCGACGGTCATCCAATACTATTTTGTGGATTTTCTTCACTATTTCTGGCGTTATGTCCTTATTTGGTCAATCACTACAATGGTCATCTTGGCAGTTCATACGGCCTCGTTTAAACTTTGCCACCCAATATTTTACTATTGTAAACGAAGGAGCAGACTTCTCCAAAGTAGAATCTGACTCGACTTTGATATTGGTTGGACTGAGACCTTTCAAATAAAAGTATTGTATCTCATTTACAAATTCACTAAAAACACTCTCTATGTATGACTACCAAACAAATACTAAGCAATATAGCGTCTTCTAACTCAAAACTTAAGCTTTATAAGGTAGTTATTTTTATTATAGTATTGTTTTTGAAACAATAATCGCAATCTATGCGTCAGGTCAGGTACTCCTGGGACTATCCACGTATTCTCTTTGAATCAGCAGAGTGCTAACGTATTGAAGAACACTGCTCGAGATGATTAAATTGTTACGCTGTTTGCTCATTTTGTGTACTCTTTTGATGTTGAATATGCATAAAAAGAGGTAGTCATTAACAGAGTATCGCAATGAGGATGTGAAGAAAATCCATTGTGCTCGGTGTCACCAAAGATATCCGCAATTATTTGCTTTATAAGGAAATAATTTCATTATTGTAGATGTGACCACTTTTATGCAACTTCGAAATTAGAGAATGTTTCGCTCGAGGAAATTTTTACAAAGGAAGGATCGTGATTTCCTTTTTGTCAAGAGTACAATAATAAATTATTTGTTTTCTTATAGACAAAATTAATAACGAGGGCGAATATTCCCCTATTTAATGAACATATTGAACATCAAAATGTATACATATTACATCATATATAATGTACAATTGAATAAGCTCTATCGATCAGGTTATACGAATTAAATGATGCTCATAACTGCACATCATAATGTTTATGCAAATGGAAAAAAATAAATCTACCAATGCTATAAATGCTTGCACACATCACGCAAAACTGTTTTGACAGATGCATTTTTAATTTATACACGCAACATAAGATGCGCAAAATCGGCCATATGCAGGGTATCATTGAGATATTTTAAAACAAATATATGATCGATGTATAAAATGCGCATGTGTGCGATAAATGCGTATGTGTTAGTGAGGCGTGCTCTTCGATGTGTACATTTTGACAGGTGCTCCGTTTCAATTCGAAATACGGACGAACGACAATTTAAATCGACCATGTGCAATAAAATACATGCGTATTTATACACGCCGTTGGGGTTGAATTGCGCCACACTTGAATAAAATTGCATTTAAATCACGCATTAAAATAATATTTAATAGAGTGCATTGGCTATTTTGTTTGAGTACACATCATTTATATTATGACACACGGTGCGAAATATTTCGGCCGTCATGAGATATGATATTATAACATGACATGCGAAAACCATCCATATATTTTGTTGTAATGTTCCTTGTCATTATTAAGCGTGGAATAAAATATTTTTTCGTCGGTGAAATTCGCATTCGGTGCGATACCGAGTGGACAGGTCATTTATTATCGTATCTTCGTATATTTACAGGGCTCATCTCTCACGAAACAGTTATTTAATCCGCAAATAGGCAGTTGGAGATCAAGCGCCTATCAGATATGAGGGATGGCCTGTCATGGCTATGCACACGTGCGATCAAAACGAATATGTCACAAGGTAAATAAAAGAGAGAGAGGAAAACAAAAAAGCGTTTAGTTACGCCAAGCCTACACGACATCTTTTGGAATTGGCTCTCAAACAATAGATCAAGACATCCCATTGTCAGCGGAAACTGAAAGTTTATAAAAATACATGTATCGTGCACAATGCGTCCAGTTGAGAAATGTGACGTTATTGGAATAGAATGGCGTACGTGAAGAGACAATATTGGACGCTTTTGGCCGTACAAATCGTCATCCATCAGGCTGCTGCGATCACCAACAAAAATAAAAGCGAAGAAGAACAAGACAGGGTGGAAGTCAGAAGAGCATATAACATCAATACCGATCAAGTTAGTATTTTTCATCGAACCACCCTAGACATAATGTTTTCATTTTAATTTAAAACCCATGTTAAGGAGATATATTATTATAACTTATAAGGTGAATAGATGTAAGCAAAACAGCCTTAAGCAGGGTCTTACATGAAAGAGACGTCTATAAGAGAGGCATCCAGAAAGTATGGTTACAACATTCATGTAGGATCGAAAAATTTCTGTATTTAATTGAAATTCACAGGATGCTTTTATTAATTTTTAACGTAATCGCCGTAGAAATCGAGTCATTTCTGAAGTCGGGGCACCAGTTTTTGTAAGCCAGTGTCATACACCTCCGACGCCAGCTCATTTTGGATTGTCTTTTGGATTTTGGGGTGTAGTGATGCACCCACGTTTCATTTCCCGTCAAAAAAGAGTCCAAAAAAGCTTTTCCCTCCTGTGCAAAATAAGTTGTGTGAGCATTCTGGGCACCCATCTCGCACACAACTTCTTGTCATCAAGTTTTTCCGAAACAATATCACCAAGAAAACTTCGAAAAATGCCAGGGCCCAACCGGTCTGCTTTTTGGACCGCTGATATAGCGAATGAGCGCCTTGCGATCGGACGCCATACTCATGGTTGTGATGTTTATTTATACCGGCTGGGAATGGTCCAATGTTTAAGTGCTAACGAAGAAAAGAGAGATTAGACAACTTAGCATATATTATAAAAACGGGCAGTCAATCAGTGTTGATGCTTGTAAAGTAGAATCCTCAAGTAAAATAAAAACCATATGCAACTCTCGACCAGATAGCTACTCTGCATTTTGCGCCCCAAGTCCAGTTGCACCGTGGCGTGCGCCCTCTTTACCACCCTCTTCGTCCCAATTCGCTCAATTTGTTCATATCCGTGGTTTTCTCACGTTGTTAAATCTATGAAAAATTATGTAACTTCAGGAAATATTAAAAGTTTCAGTAGCCACCTTAACAATCTTAAATTAGATATTGATAAACGATAGAAGATATTCAATTCATTGATACCTTTCTCTGCTTCATATCCTGTAGAATGATACTATAGTGCTTTTAATCATATTACGACCAATTATATTTGGGATGATTGAGGAGATAAACTGAAGCAAAACGAGTGGATTTAATTGAATCGTTTGGTTCTGCAATGGATTCTATACATCTTATTTCAAATTTAACACATTATTTTGTCAATTATTCGTTGTTTTACAGCAGGCTATGAAGAGATGGTTTTGCGTTGAAAGATCTCAAAGACGACTATGAAATCTGAGTTCTTTGATCCTAAAAATATGAATTTTAATACGTAGCTTCGTCCAAGCCCGTCCGACATAAAGATTTTATATCGTTCACTCTATCTGATTGACACAAAGCCAGGAGATGAAATCATGCGATACGGACGATGGATGAATAAATTCGTTTTATTGGTTATATGACACTTATACATTTTTTATGTTTATCCAGTCGAAGCCGTTTAGATTTCAAAGAGAAAGTAGCAGAATAAGATATGAAGATTCTGGCGACAGGAACATAGGACGTCAAGGAGATCGTCTTACGGTACGTAATGTTTAATTAAAAATAAAACAAAATAATCATGCGTATAATTTTAAAGCAATGCTTTTGTTCATTGTGGGGCTTGTAAATTTAAAATACAGGCATTGTTTTAAAATAAATAATTTATTTGTATTAATACATAATAATAAAGCAATACTTATTCCAATGCTTTGATCAAAACGAAGGCCCATCTTAATCATATAATTTTTAAAAAAATAAATAAAAACTTTAAATATCTCTGTATAAGATGGATATATAATTAAACTGATATCTTTTATACTATTTGTGCTGTTCATTTTTAAAATAAGGTAGTTTCCCTGCCGCACCCTGTATTTGATGGATTTAACATTCCTTTGTCACGATATTTCCTACTGTATCACTTGTGTTTTTCCGTTTATTTGCTTTCAATAAGGAAGTTTTCCCATGAATCATAATCTAGTTATCCTTGCAATGCGGTCAGCCATTGATCACTCCTAATTCTTGGCATTCTCCGCGCAGAAAATCTACGATCGTTTGATATCCATTTATTGAAGGTATTAAATGTGTAAAGGCTATCGAGTTTACCAATTACAGGAAGTGACATAGTTTCAATTGGGTATTCCACAGAACATCTATCGGAGAATCGGCGGTCTCCCACCGATTTCAATCCCACAAACGACAATTTGGAGAATGTTGTCGAGGTCGTAGAAAATTATTCCGCGAAATTGTCCAGATTCCACAAAACGGTCTCGCTCCATAGAACAATGGCAGCAAAATGTTGTTACATTCAACTAGCGAAATATAACAATGCGACGTTTTACGATCGAAATATTTAGAGACGCCCAGGGATGTTCAAAAAGCGGAAAATTGACAATTTTTTATACGATCATATCGTTCTTTATATCATATGAGAATTCTTATACGGCTTTTATCTAGATGGGCTCGGAGAAAACGTCTCCATTCAGAAAAATAAAATGCTTTCGTAATTGCCAAATTGGAAACAATCAATTTTAATCGTTTTGCAGGGTGAAAAGGATAGTCAGACTTCGGGTTCTGGCCAATACGACAACGGTTATGGCCTCTATGGACCCCCCGAAGAAACAGGTACTAAATATTAAGCATTTACATCAGATCCAAGACGGTCGTGATTAAATTCAAAATGTTTATTTCAGGCAATAACTATCAGGGACTCAACTATGGAACGACGTATGTCAGCACAATACCGTTTGGATCAGCGCATGGAGACAGAGGAGCTGATTTTGGACATTCTTATCAAAGACCATATGCATTGGATCATCACGCCCCTGTGGCTCCATCTTATCATGCGCCAATCACACCACAATATGGACAAAATCCACATGTCAGTATTTTATCTTTTCTTTGTTTAAAAAAAAATCACATTTATAGATCATTTATAACATTTAAAGCACGTTTAATAAGACAATCATATTTATTACAATGGAACGTGCGTTTTTAACTTATAATTGAATAACAAATATAGAGTTCAATGTCTGAATAGTGCAAACATTTGCGGTGTTTCCTAGAATTTTAAATGATTCAATCAATTCCCATTATTAAGTTGCGAAATTTGCATGTTTATTGATTTTGCTACAGACAAATTGCTCATAAAAACATATACATGGACTCAAATATGCATCAAATCGACCATATTTGAATTTAATTCGTTAATTAATTATGAATGAACAGATAGAATTTTATTTCCACATTTTTCAGATTATAAATGATAGATAAAATGCATTAATTTCAATGGATCATTAAAATCTTATTGATCCAAACGATTTTTTACACGACGGATTTTATCCAACGCCAAATAAACATTTCACAGTCCGTGCCCGCGTTAACGCGTGATTAAAATGATGCAACTTTAACTTGAAAAAATGTGAACAGGAACTCTTGTAACTTTACTTTCTATATGACCCTCGTAACAAGGATTATTTAGCGTAACTAAAAAATATATATTTAAAAAATAATTTACCAATTTATTTGACAGCGAAATATCCTTTTGTGTATTTTCAAATGTTAAAATTTAATCACTCTCGATTTCAAGCGTCTGAATTTATACAAAAATACTGGACATATTATTTGCTGTTATGACTAGTCGATGCGTTAAAACGAATGGCAACAATTCAAACGTCAGTTCGCGTGTTGTAATTAGATCGAGTCAAATTTAATTGTCGTCTTATTAATTTGAATTGAAATATTTTGTATTCATATTCCGACGAGTACAATCGCGTCGAACAATAATTTTCTTTCGAGGTATTTTAAGTACACTTGCGGTTGTTTTAATTTAAGATTCTCTCTCAAACTCTTCCACGTAGAATAGGTTATGAAATAATTCCATTGTGACCATGAACGTTTAACAACAATGGGAATGAAATCTACGATATTGTTTTAGAGACAATAACCTCTGTATACCGAGGCTCTTTTCTCGCAAAATTGAATTACCTTGCAAGTTATCTACAAATGAGAAAATTCAGCATTACTTTGAAGTTCCCACCAGATTTTCGACGGCAAAGCGGGCGCTCGTGTACAGAAAAAAACAATTCACAGAACATCCCAATAGAAACTGAGCGAATCTAAATTAAGATTTTTTGATAAGATAACACATAGCTTCAAAAATTACATAAGCGATAAATATGTATATTTGCAGGCTTTGGCATTGAAAGGACTTTTTTTGCCGTTGGCTGGAGTGGCACTGTTGGGAGCTGCTGCTGCTTTGGCTTCCAATCCGATACTTCTTCAACTAGGAGTCATTACTGGCAGACGAAGAAGACGATCTCTCAATCAAAATGATCTCACAAAATCAACCGTATCACCATATGCTAATCCCCATGTAAAATTTATCAAGCACGAGACGTATGAACATAAAAAACCCTATTCATATAAATACCAGAGAGGACGTTAAATAGCCAAATTTAATTATAAAATTAAATGTAAATCAATAAACCTCTTCTGAAATATTTTGTCTTCATATTTTATTATACAAAATTTCTCGTTCGTCATTAGCTCGCTTGTTTTATTTCGGTATTGCTCTAAAAATAAACCAACAATCGCAAAGCCCAGGTTAGGGTCTTTAGTACTTAAAGTAAGACGTTGGGGTATAAATAAACCAATTTAAACGGCAAACATGCTGTAAGTCGCGGATGAAATGAGTATATAAAAATAGAACAACGGCCAAGATCTTCGTTAACGATAAAATCTCAGTTAAGTCAGAATAAAACAACGCGATTCTAGCAAAAATTCGATCGGCAAACATCATCTTTTGAGCAACGCAGGCGCCATTTTGAAAAAAATGACATTTCAGCCCTTTCATGATTGATACGGCATGTCGCTATTTTGAAATAAAAAAATGACATTTCAGTCCTTTCATGATTGATACAGCATGTTTAAAAATAAGCGTATAATTATTATGTTGATTGATCTGCATTTTTACATGAGATTCGGATACGATTTATATACCCGGATACCGCTCATTCAAAATTCCTGCATGCTTATTAGTATCCCACGACTCTAATTCACACGGTATCTTCACATAAGAAGGAATTTTTAGATTTAACACGAAGATATCAGCTTAAAAGTATACACACATATGTATAATGAATTGTTCGGTGCTATAAAAACAATTTCCGAAATGGAATAGCGCAGAGTGTTATTCATCGCAATCGTGTAACATTGACACATTTGCTGATGTTGTTTTTTTGTTTATGAGGACATCCTGTACCGGAGATAACATGCATATTTAATACAACATATTTGGTCATCTCTTTTTAATTTCCACGCCATAATGTGTCGATTTATTGTACAAAATGTATGCCCGCTTTTGATGCTGTTATATCGATCGTTAAACGTCAATCGATCGATATTGACATTTGCTTGAATCTAACCTAATAAAATGAAAGTGAATATTTACGAATCGTGTAAAATCAATACATCACATGTTTTAAGAGGACTTTTCTAATATATTCCATATACAGACAGGCGTTTTTATCATCTCACGCCGTTGTTCATGGATTTTTTTCCCATATTAAGCCATAAAATCTTTATATTCCTTACACAGCGCTGTAAACAAATTAAAATAGAAAGGTGTCAACGCCCACGAGAAGATTTTAAGGGACTGATAATCAGACGTCTAATGCGTTTAGATGAAAGGACGCGATATACGATGCAACATCAAGATCGTCTTATTTGTCTGCCTTGAATTTGACCTACATGACCAATGAATGTAATCTGATATTGTATACAAGTTCAAAAGAGCTGGTCTTCATCTTTATTGCAGCATCCGTTTTAGGTCGCCAACAGAACCTGATCGTTATCAATGGACGCACTGTCATGGAAACAACAAAGAAAATGGTTTTGTTTTTATATGACGAATTATTTAAATTGTAGATAATAACAGGTCCTTCTAGACCACTAATTTCCTACGTGGGTGGAGCAGTCCCCGAAGGAAGAGCGGGGGCGCCGAACGATGAGGCCGTAGGAGGGATGGCTTTAGGATCTATGTACTATAAATATTCAATTTACAGAATGCATATCTATTTTATTACCTCCAGACATTGGATTTATTATATACGTGTGTTATAACAATAATTATTAGATATTGAAGTATTTATATCTTAAAAGTGAAATAAATTCACATTCACGGATATAAAACATCAGCATAATTTATTTAAGACTCACTCAATAAGTATGTAGGATTGCATATAATTAATGTCACCATTGACAACTCCATATCATTTTAGGAAGTACATACCAACCTTCAAATAATAAGTATCAGAATTTCATAATGTTTAATTCACAACTTACAGTAGTTTTCCATGGCAGTTGTTTTAGAAAACATAAAAAAGTCCACAAAATAGTTTTGATCGATCGTAAATTGAAGTTGCGTGAGATGGCTGTTACCTTAAAAATATATGAAGGCAGTATATTCACCATTTTGCATCAACGTTTCTCCATGAAAAAGCTCTGGTCAAAATGGGTACCGTGTTTGCTCGCAGTCGATCCAAAAACAACGCGTCCACGATTCGGAGCGCTGTTTACAGCTGTTTCAGCGCAACAAAAGGATTTTTTAATGTGATATGTGACCAATATTGCGGAAAATAAATCCTATTCATTTTTTGAGACCATAAATATATATAAACCGTTCTACAAAAAAGGCATCGAAATGTTAGTGAAGCGGTGGAATGTACCTATCATTCTTGAAGGAGACTTTTCGCTATTTTATCTTGTTGTTTATTAAAAAAGTTGTTGTTTTAATATTTCATCCTACGAATTTATTGAGTGACATTAATATTTTTTAACTTTGCAACGACTAGAGCATCTTTTGAGAATAGACTTGCTAACCAGAATTGTAAACAAGAGCAACAAATAACACACAAAGCACTAGTTAAAAATGGAAACCTTGCTTCAAATTCTAGATTGTTGAGAGCAATGGATAGATGCGTTGGTCGAATATTTGTGTCTCTTTTTATCATGTCATCGTAGCAAGAGTGACCTTAAGAATGCTAGCAAAGAACGTTATATAAAACTCTTATTTAATAGATTAGTACAGGGCCGTAACAAAAGCATGGCAAAGCAGGCGCCAACCACGAGCGCAACTGGACTTGGGGCGCAAAACGTAGAATACCGACCCAGTCGAGAATTGCACATGATTTTTATTTTACTCAACCATTCTACTTTACATGAACCAACACTGATTGATTCTGTCCGTTTTTATAATACATACTAAGTTTTCTAATCCCTCTTTTCTTCATTATCGTTATGTTCAGATATGGCATCCGATCGCGAGCCGCTCATTCGTCTTATCGGCGGTCCGAAAAGCGGACCGATTGAGCATACAGACCTAATTGCCACTCCATCCCCTTTTAGGGCTTTTTGCGGCGTTTTCTATGATCTGTACGATCATGGAAGCAACGTAGCGTTTAGACACTTTCTATCAAAGTAACCGCCATCTACTTATTGGGTCGGGTACTTTTGGGACTATGCTTTTTAATATAATTTTAAAATATATATTATAATATTTTTAAACATAATAATTATATGATGTTGACTATCATTTAATTTTGTCAAATTATTTCATTTCGAAATTAATTTTGTTCTTTATATTGGGCGTACCGATAAGTTCTTGCCGATTTTGATAGACGTCTGTTTGAGCTTAGTTTGTATCCAGACACGGTAAAGACAGGGTTTTTTTTAAGGTTTTCAAAATTAAAAACGAATAACCGATGTTTGAGAGATATCTCTAGAGCTGGAAACCTTTAAATTTTAATTATGACATGCAAAACACGTGGATTTTTTTTTGTCGAGGTAAAAAGTTCGTCCCTTTTTGCACTGATTAGTGACTGGGGATGACAAATGGGTTGTTTATGACAACATGAGTCTTAAACGTCAATGACTTGCGAATTGACTGAAATTATGTTTTGTAAAATTTTGTAAATAAAAATCAAATAAAATCTTACATTTCAGTACACTTAATACTATCATGCATGTATTCTATCAAAGGATCATTCTTCTTTCCATTTTTTATAATGTTTTACAACAAATACTAATTTATCCTCCCTTTTATCAAATTACGTCATTCATTAAAAAATGGTTTAATTCAAGTACTGCTCATTAAGAAGCCTAAAAGTCAAATAAATGTGCCCTTGACATTATCAAAGATTAGTGGTAACAATTATACCATCGAGTTGAACTATAATTAATGCGGGTATTTGTAATTCCAAGCATTTTTACTAAGCCCATAATTATTCTCATGGGGTAGATACCACTGCTAATTAATATTGATGATTTTTTCATAGATTATGAGTGTCTTCTTGTTGAAAAGTCACATGAATGCAAACGCACGCACGTTGATAGTGTGTGTTGATAATTTTACATCGCGTCAATTGTAATATGAGAATGTGATAATATTGTTTGTATGCTATTTATCTTGAGTTATTTTGTAGTTAATGTTATTCCTGTTTAATATGGGTATAATCACCTGTTATGGTGGTTTGTGTCACAAGTGCATATTGCCACCTGTTACTCGAAGACAATGCATCCGAGAGCATCCCCTCAAACGTCACAGCACTTAAATAACAACATCCTGGGCACGGATTTATGACACGAATCACTATGAATGTTAGATACAGGATGTCATGTTGCTGTTGGGTCAGGTAGGCACACGTCACGCGGGATTCGGGTCGAAATTAGGGTTGCTTGTTGCACAATCGCCCCTGTGGCTATGCGGAAGGTTCGCTGGACACGTGGGCGTTCGGTGAAGTTTTGCCGGGTTTTTAGCACGTGTCTGTCAGTGTCGAAGTTCATCGACAGCGAATGTTTTTGTCGAAGCACGAGTGTCGAGAAGACACGGACACAGGCGTCCGGAACGTGGTGTGGAGAACGACTGGAGCGATGGCGGCCCGCTCGAAGTGCATTCGGCGGGTTGGTGGGCTGGTGGCTTGCTGGACTGCACTTGCAGGAATGCAACGCTTTTTTGTAGGTGTCGAAGGTACCATTGCCCGTCAGCCGAATTGCCGGTGCTCAACACAAAACAAAGAATCAAACGCCGATCTGAAGATATCGAATGGTGAATCACATGGCGTTAGAACGCCGACCGGTTTTCTGCAACGTCTTGTAGAATTATCAGAAAAGCATTTTTATAGAGAAGCTTGACTCATTCAATGTCCAGATAACCGGTTCGATATCGGCTGAAGACGACTGACAGACGACGACGAGCGTTCAACGAGCGGAAGTAGATGAAATTTCAGTACGGCGTGAGATTCAATAATAGAACAATTGCTTCCAAGAAAGATGCTCTCGCAGTTGCCATTCAGTTTTTTCTTACGTGATTCATGAAGATGCTTTCAATCGCCATATGCTCTAGATTTTTGAATACAAACTCACGAGACGCAATAGATAAGGACGTCAATCTAATGGAAGACGTCTATAGAAAAAAAATTGACATCATTGTTGCAAACGTGCAAAGATACGGTAAAATTCAGCATGAGCAAAGACGAAAGACAGAAGTATTTGTATGATATGTACATGTGAAATAAACAGAAAGCTAAATAAGCACTTAAAATATCTATTTTGGTAAATTATTTTGGTAAGTTCAATGCATATTAGGGTGTAGCATATGAACGTTCGGAACTCGTAGGCGAGAACTAAAACGCCATAAAATATACAAAACATAATAAATTAACGTAAAGAGATCGGCTCTCTTCGTCATTGTGACTTGAATGCCGCGTTATTCGCACGCAAACCTGCAGTTGAGAGCACCTCGACCAACGAGCCGGCAGCGATGAACGACGGAATCGTTCGAACTTGATTCCGTTTGGTGATAAGGGTGCCTAATAATAGATTTATCTCGCAAATTAATTATTTAAATTTAGCACTAAATTGTAAATAAATGTTAATCACACCAGGGTTAATATATCGAAACCTAATATTTAAATAGGACAATATTAATCATTAAATGCCATCTGGTCCTGTAAGTTATCCCGTGGTTAAGCGGTCGGACTAGTAACTCAATCGTCAGGGGTTCAAATCTACAAGAGGCGTGGCCAGCGACTACATTTTAAAACATACCATTGTAAAATGGTTAGCAATAGTCCCTTAACCCTATCGGATTAGAAATCGTGAGACAGAGACGGGTGTCTTGCGTCTCATCGTACACTCGGACTGAAATCTGAAATCGCTATCGACGGATAAGCTATTAAGTTTTTTCAACAAAGATAACTCTACTTTCGTTCGTGTTGTCTTGAAAGCAGGCGTTTGTTTTGATAATTTTGATACTCGCATAATTCTTATCGTTGACCAATTTTATTATTCCCCTTTGACTATTCTGGAGTGTTGTCATTGGCTGAGTATCACCACTCTTTTGTAAAATGTACTCCTTCAGAAGTAAACTGACAGACTTGCACGGTAACTCTGTCGCAACACATTAATTGGGCAAAAATAGCTGAATAACAGAAAGCAGATATCATGCAATTCGAACGAATATTGTGTGCTATCAACAGTGTTAAAGTCGTTTATTGAGCTTGGTTCATTATCAAGCTTGTTACACGCTGCGAAGGAGCTGATAGAAAAGTGGATTTACATTAGAGCGTAGCATGTTTGCTCTCCGGTTCGAAAGGCTTAAAAAGAATATGCCTAAAGCCATCTAAAAAAAATGCCATCCACCCCGCTTGAATTTATTATAAGCCCAAGGCTTGTGCGCCTATGGGTAAATCCGCCACCGGTCATAAATTGGACCGAAATAATCTCTGAAAGCGGCTTGTATTTTTGAACCAGACTTCATATCATCATCCGGGATAAATCTGTCTGAAATTTTCAAATTTAAACATCGAACATTGAAAATACAAAAACGGTTCAATTAGTAACGCTTGATTTGGCGATAACTATATGCTGCCATTGTCTACATTTCATTGACATCTATTGGCAGTCAATCAAAATTTATGTTTCTTATTCAAGATGGCGGAAAAGGGAATTACCCAATATCATCATATATAAATTATTATATCCAATGAATTTATAACGAATATTTTATACAAATAAAACTGATAAGTTTATAAATTTTTCATAAGTAAATCATAGATGTCGTTGCGGAATATTCAATATGAAGTATGCGAAAATTCTACATATGTACATACTTACATTTTGTTCCATTGCTTCCATATATATTTACATGATAATGTCGATAATAAGATGTGTATTTATATGTTTATTTTAGATATATAAATATGTTATTTTTTTAAATATTTGGAGAGGGGGGGGGGTGTATTTGGTCACATAGAGATAAAGTTTTTCCTAGTAATAATTTACGTCGACAAGGTTAATCAAAGGTAATTGTGACAAGTTCAATCTTCGATCACGTTTCTTTAATTGTTATCCATAACAATGCATGAATGTTACTATAATTGAGTTTTTAACATTTTAATTGGGTCTCTATTAAAATGGACAGGTAAATGTTTTACACATGCTAGAATTAAAATGTTGGCGGATTTCTGCAACAACTTACATTGAATGCTTCGAACAAACAACAGGGTTAACTAAATCTTACTTCTGCCAATCAACTGATGTTCTTTGAAATCTGAGGATTGTTTTTGCTTCAACTAAATACCCATAATACTCAATTTCTTAATCATTTTTTGTTAAAATAATATTTAAGTTAAATATAATATTGTCGACACCAACAACATGTTCGAGTAAAAATACATTTTTACGTGTTATTTTTGTTTGTATAAAGTTGGAAGCGACGAAACGCATAGATCTGTGCACACGGTATTTATAGTGTTAATAGTTTTATGTCAAAATTAGCCTACTCAACGTTTTATGCACTTCTTGTTATTCGATCCAAACATTATTGAGAGCATCAAATTTACTATCTTTGAGCGGAAAAAATAATGATTGTGCAAAAAGTGATGTCATGGACAAGACAGAAGACATGACATTTAATAAATATCACAGCTGTGTCAACACTTATTGATGAAAATCATTTTACCGCTAGACATTGCTAATATAAACAACAACATAAATAGCTGATAATAAAATCAACACTTCAATGCATGAGAATGGTACATAAATACACTAGACCCGCGGTAATCCGACAAACGTTTTGCAAGACGGTGTCGGATTGTCTAATTTGTCAGATTATAGAGTACTGCCTCCCAGGACCGTAACTAGTGGGTAGCAAAGCAGGCGCCCGCCACGGGCGCCACTGGGCTTAGGGCGCAAAACGCAGAACACCGACCCGGTCCAGTGTTGCACATGGTTTTTATTTTACTCGACCATTCTAATGTACATGGACCAACACTAATTGACTTTGTTCATTTTTGAGTTGTCTAATCCCTCTTTTCTTCGTCTTCGCTTAAACTTGGGCAGATCCAACCGGCATAAGCCCGCAATAAAATAAAGACAATAATATTTTCGACCGATTGTAAAATTTAAACAACCCACCTGATCAGTCTTCTTCGGATAACTTCGTTTTGTAATGAGAGTTCGTAATCGTTCTGTAGATATGTTCGGGTATGGCGTTCGATCGCGAGGCATTCATTCGTCATATCAGCGGTTCGAAAAGCGGACCAGTTGGACCCACAGACCTTGTGGCCACTCTGTCCTCTTTTAGGGCTTTTTGCGGCATTTTCGGGGATAAACGCGTACTCGGGGCCTTCTATAATCTGTTACAGATCTGTTAGTTGAACTGTTAGTAGATCTTCTATATCTAACTTACAGTCGACGGTCATCCAATATCATTTTGTGGATTTTCTTCACCAATTCTGGGGTGGTTACCTCTTTTGGTCGACCACTACGCTGTTTTTCTCAGCAGCTCGTACGGCCTCGTCTAATCTTTACCTTACCATGATGTATTTACTACAACTATAACAATATCGATATGAAATATAATAGATACGAGGTTCAGAATTTCATATGGTGTACCAAATTTTTTAAAAAAAAGGTATTTTTTAAAAAAATACCTTCTTCTACACAATAGGTCGGGTATTTTGGACCTGACCCACTTAATTGGTCCAGAATCACACTTTTACATTGACGAAGCTTTACCATACATATAAACTATACTTGTATTGAGATGTCGGACTACAGGAGGCGCCGGATTAGGCTGGGGCCGGTTTACCACGGGTCTGCTGTAAGGGAATCTGAGCAAAAGCCCCTTTAAATGTCGAATTGTTCATTTTGATAATAAAGAGGATATCGCTTAAATCTAACTGATAATCACACCAATATTGAAAAACGAATATTTTAGACAAGGTTATCAATCTCTTAGCTGAAGACCAAGATGGCACATTATGGATGAAAAATTGGAGAAAATTCAATATTTGGAAGACAGCTGACAGTATTGCCCTAATCAAGAAACAACCCTAACATTAACTCCATTGAATAGTTATAATTAAACAAGAATATTAAGTATTAAAGTTACATATTTGAATGGCGAAACGTTTGTTCTTTTGATTGATTCCAAGAATTTAATATTATAATTTTAATTATATTAATATTAATGTAGGCGATATAAAAACAATGTATTCTGATGTGTTGTCCGCCATTTTGTATTTATTATATGTATCAATTTATCGCGGAAATCCCCTTTTGAGAAATTATTAATTAAATCGTCAATAATTGTTTTACTTAACATAATTAATGGAATTAATTTATTGCACTTGAATTCCGATTTAAGAATGAAAGATTGTCACTGAATCGCTGAAGTGTGACTGAAGACTTACCATGACGAACATTAACGTCAATCAAATTCAATTAGATTTTAGAAACTGTCATCATTCTTCATTCAATTCAATATTCATTCAAATGCAATTTAAAAATCTGAATGAATGGAATACTCCTATCATTGGAATTCGAACTCTTCGCGAATAATCATTTCAATTATTTTTTTACCATACCTTAATAGCTCTTCAATTCTTCAGAGAGATACTAAAAAACATTAAAAAATGTGTAAACATTTTTGTGCGCTCTTTACAAATTATAGCTCAAAATGACTTCGTTCAGATCATCTTAGTTATCTTTTGCAAAAATTCCTTATAAAAATATAACGCGAAAATCAAGGATGGAACATAGTTAAAGTTTTCCTCAAAAATAGTCTCTCATAGAATATGAATTTATCTCAATTCAATCCAGTTTTATTACTAAATACCTACAATTAGGTCACATTACTATCAAAGTAGATCTGATATTAAGAATAAGCCGTTGTTTTGTAGTGTTGAAATTATTCTCTGTGAAAAATGCATCATTGACATTTCTCAATATTTTTAATATAACAAAAATTACGAAAATCAAACCTAATAACCCATTTTTGAAAAGCTATAAATGCATCAAAACAAAGGCGCAAATAGTTTCTTTTAACTAACATAACTGTGAGGTGTTGTGTATGGATTGAGTGCGTGTAATTATTGAAAAATTCAGGATCCGCCAGATCAAGTGTTGCCAATTTAAATCACCGTAGTTTTATCAATTTCACAATTAGTTCATTTTCGAAATTGAGCATTTGGATGGTTGCAAATGTGTGATATCTTGTTTCAATGAACTTCGACGATATATTTGTGCAATCATGTTTACATCTTGCTCCAAAAATACCTTACATTTTAATTGTCCTGTTCTTAGGTGCTATATTTGTATGTCCGCCAATTATCATCAGTACAAATCCAATTATCTGTCAGGACCGTCGCAGTCTGTATGAAGCTTGTACATAAATGAACAAACACACAATAGTCGGTCATTTCTTCAAGTAAACATAAACAATACACTTGAAATCGATTCATTATATCATTCAAATATCATTATTCGTCGATAAATTTGGGTTAACTATCTATACAATCGTACGATGTACGCAAGATTCTCTTTCCGTCTCAGTCTCCGAACTCAACGTGTAAAAATACTCTTTCTGAATCACTGCAATTCTAATAAAATGTGAGCTTTAACATTCTGAATCGTTTCCCGATAAATTACAATCGTGTTACGCAATTATGGCAGTACTGATGAAATGATAAATTGTTTGATAATCATTCATATTCATCTCCAGATTATTGATTTTGGCCACCACGAAAACGAATGTTTAATATGGTACATTATCTTGATAGACAACATTTTCTTTTTAGGCCAATTCCGGTCGTTTTTCTTGATCTCATCACTCAAATGTTGCAGTAAATTTGTATAATATTAGTCGTTGATTGTTTTTTTTTCTTTTTGGAGATAATCAATGAAAAGCAGATGGAACTGTCTTTGTCTTCTTTGGATTTTGATTGTTCGGCTGGTTGGAAAAAACGGCGCCCGTCACGGGCGCAACTTAGCTTGGGGTGCAAAACGCAGTATATCGACCCAGTCGAAAGTTGCACATGATTTTTATACCATTTGACCAATCTGTAAACATTTGTTTTTTGAAACAATTTAAACAACCCACTCGATCATGCTTCTTCGGATGATTTAGTTTTGTAATGAGAGTTCGTAATCGTTCTGCAGACATATTTAGATATGGCGTCCAGTCTCGTGGCGTCCATTCGTCATGTCAGCGGTCCAAAGAGTGGACCGGTTGGATACACACACCTTGTAGTTATTCCGTCCTCTTTTAGGGCTTTTTGCGGCATTTTCGGAGGTAAATATGTACCTGGGGTCTTCGAAGATATGTACAATTACGGAAGCCTTTTAGTTTTAAGTTGTAAAATCTGGTTAGTTTCTATCCCGCACTCTATTTATTCTATTTAAGAATGAGCGTGTCCTTGCAGACATGAATATTTAATTCAGGTTTTGCACTTTGCTGTGCACTTTTTTGTGCTGATTGGCATGGTGCCGAATAGCGGGACCAATAAATAGGTGGAAGGTCTCTATGTTTCTTTGTCTCAGATATGAAGTGATGGACTCATGTCTCATCCTGAATTGATGCAAAAACTCGGCCTCGTTGCTGTGAAACTTCGCCGAACACTCGATTGAAACATCTTTACGCTGCTGTTTTTGTTCCATTGTGAGCAAACGCGGCACCCATCTTGCGCATAGCTTTATCATGTCCAATTTTTCAGTCAATATGCGATGTACGGCACTGCTTAAAATGCTCATTGTGTGTGCTAGCTCGCGCACTTACAATCGATGGTCATCCGATGCCATTTTATGGATGGTTAAAAGCTTAAACATAAATTGAACGCGTTGTTATCAGTGGTTTGACAGTTACAACGTATTGATGTCGACAACAATTGATCTGGCAGATCATACACATATAGTATCATTATCAAATGCGCATTAATTTGATGATCTGATTAATTTTAATGAGTTATTATCGAAAGATCCATCAGCTGATTCAATATTTCATAGTTCATCAACAAATCAAAAACTTCTTTTGATCTAGAAATATCCCTCTACAAAGCAAAACCTCTTTGTCGCTACATGAATATGAGATGTGTAATTTTTGCGAAGCGTCAGGTTGAAGATTAATCCATAATTATACCACACGACCACATCATTAAACAGGAAGTGTTGAATGCTCTACAATCAATTATTTCAATCAGTGGCGTTGATACAATTCGAATTTTTATATACAATTGTTTTTTGCGCCAATACCTACAAATGCTACTAATCCATTTAAAAATTATGTATATTTAAATTCGTTCTATTTTTTTTAAAAAATCCCAACGATAATGCAAAAAATATAGTGCAAAATATAATAAAAACAAATTGGGTCCACTTAATTATGGTGTGCTTATTTTTAGATAAGCCCTCGATTATTTACATTGCGTGGTAATAATAAATCTGAAACTATGTAAAACCTTGTACAATATTTATTACAATATAAAATTACAATCACGAGACGCCTTCTTAATGCAATGTACCATATTTCACATATATAAAGGTAGCAAAAATTGTAATTGCATTTTCTTATCATCTATTCTTTTGATAGGATGTGTGATCTTTTTTTTGTATTTTGCTAATCTAATCTGCCCATTTGTTGTTTGAAGCATAGTTTTGGTATACAGCTATATATATATTAATATACATAGCCATGGTTAAATTATGTATTTGTGTTATTGTAACATTTAATTTGCTGTTTTTACATTTCTCCGACGCGGTACATTTTTATTAAGACTTTTTAAAATAAGAGTTTTTGAATATAAATTATATGAATGGTGTATATTTTAGATGACTAGAGCTCAGGTCAAACAAGCAGCTAAATTGATGAGAAACGTTTGCCAACCAAAAAATAAAGTTGAAAACGGTAAAATCATCCTTTTTGTAAATCAAAATAACAGTGTAAAAAATGCATTCAAAACGTTATAAAAATAGTTATGTTGTTAAAAATAAATGCAGGGTAACACAATTACTATTTATCTCATACGAGGTAGTTAACGATATTTTATTGCATTTCAGAACAAATCGACAATATAAAAAATGGAGAATTTATCGACGATAAAAATGTTAAATGTTACATTGCTTGCGTCTTTACAATGGCTCAAACAGTACGTTATCAATTTATTTAATTGTAATCTAAATCCATTTGTATGATGAAACAAATTATTTCCCACATTACCTAATTGAAAATTTGTTAAAATTCAAATAACGTATTTGTACGCCTTATAAATTTGTATTATTTTCAAATGTAACAATTCATTTGTGTTGTTTTTGGGGGTGAAAAAAACAGGTCAAAAACGGAAAACTCAACTACGAATCGGCAGTAAAACAAGTAGATATGCTTCTTCCGGAAGATATGAAAGAGCCGACTAAAAAGGCACTTGCACAGTGTCGACATGTCGGTGAGATATTATACTATTCATCGCTATTCTCACACATTATTTGTATCCGATACTATTTCACAATGGCTTTAAATTGTCCATTTGCTTTTAATCATTAGAAATCATCGACGCAATTGAATCATATATTTGTAATTTTATTGCAGCTGATAAATACAAAGATGATATTTGTGAAGCATCGTACCATTCTGCTCAATGCGTGTATAACGCAAATCCGTCAATCTTCGTTTTCCCGTGATTTAAATAAGCGAATAAATGATACACAATTGATATGTTAATATCATGTATATAAAGTTGTATTAAATTAGAATAAACGTGTGTAATTGTACTTTTTTTTTTACTGTGTTACGACGATCCAATTAAAAGGTATATATTCGACAGCGACAAAGAGGATTTAATTGAAATTATATTGAAGGTTTGATCTTAATGCGTGAATGAATATTGGGAAATGAATGAATATGAAATGAATCAGCATCTTTGGATATAAATAATTAATTAAAATTTTTCAATCGCAGAACAAATTGATACTCGTGCCCGTTTAATAGTATACGCTTACATTATTCTCTCGATAATTGTAGATTCTTAGTTTCCTTGATCAAAGCGTATAATTACCTGAACAAACAATATATAAAGGAAATTTCGTTGCATTTCCGACTCAGTTCTACGTATAAATTCAAACACAAATCTTCACCTGTTTACATCGTGCTGAAAGTTTTCAGACTTAACAATCGTCGTTTTTGTTATTGAATAATTTTCGATCAAAATAAATATGAAAGTTTTAATTGTGGTGATTTTATTCGTGGGTTGTCTACATATAACGTATGGGGTAAGTGATGTTTTAAATATTTAATAAAACATTAACATTGCTAGTAATGCTTTACATTTTTCATATTCTTCTCTTCGTCTAGTAAAATAATAAAAATATAGTTTCACAATTTAATGAAAAATACAATGCTTTCGTTAATTTTTCTCCTCGATACTCAAAACCTCAATAATATCTAAGATATTTTGACTAGATAAGAACATTTACGATCAATTGAGCAATTAATTTGTTAAAAAAAGGGATGAATTTGTCCCGTTTGATTAAATTACACATTATTTATAATCTAAAAGTATTTTTAACTTATATATACGCTAAATAATATACTAATTTCTAAGATTTAGACGAGTCTCGGTTGAATATAAGGTATGCTCATGGTTGTAGAATGATTGCCTTAATTCCGACAGTCGTTCTGCAATTAATGCAAAATAATAATTATAGATGACGATGGCGCAGCTTAAAAATACTGCCAAAACAATGAGGAGCGTTTGTCAACCGAAACACAATGTTACAAATGGTTCGTTGATCAAAGGCACTTTTATAAAATTGATTTTGGATGTTTAAATTTGTATATTTTTAACAAATATTTATCGACTCTTATTACAGAATTGATCGACAATATTAAGGATGGAGAGTTTATCGACAATAAAAATGTGAAATGTTACATCAATTGCATTTTAAAAATGGCCCAAACCGTAAGATTCGTCAATTATTAGCACTCATGTGTGAATTTATCGATATTGAATAACATTAACGAATGCTCTACATTGAACAGATCAAAAATGGTAAATTTAATTACGACGCAGCCGTCAGACAGATCGATCTGTTGCTTCCGGAAGAGATGAAAGGTCCAGCCAAAATAACGCTCGAAGAATGCCGGAGAGTTGGTAAGCGCATGAATATTTACAGACGATTTTTAGTATGCATTTATTATATTCGCATTAAAGATGAATATTTATATTTTCAGCCGAAAAATATAAGGATCCTTGTGATGCAGCTTTCCATACGGCCAAATGCATGTACAAATCCAATCCAGAAAACTTCATATTTCCCTAATCAGATAGATTTATAAATGCACATATTTGTGGCGTTTTTTGTATGAAGAATTCTTAAATGTTTTAATAAAACAAATATTGAATCAATACAAGTATCTTTTTATTTTGAAAAACCGAACACAACTTTAGCACCATGCTAATTAAAATTATTTATGTACATTAACACATTACGTACGGGAAGCAAATTTATATTTTCTATGTCAGCTGATATTTGTGTCCGCGCGTTTTTATGAATTTCATCATGTTTTATCATACTACTTGTCATAAGAGATGACCAAATACTATGTTTAACCTTTTGATTAGTGAATAATTTTAAAGTGACGTTAATGTAGATGCTATATTCGTATGTGCACCGCTAATCGTGCATACAAATTCACTTTTCTCTCAGGACCGTATAGCTGAGTCAATCTTGTATATCAATGAATAAACCTTAACCCTGGTGGGGCTTATGTCTTTCGACACAGTTGCTGCTAATATCGGGATGAAAATTAACAAACAAAAAACCAAATATATGGAATAAATCACTATTGACGAGAAGACTAAAATTTATAAAACACTAATAAGGCCGGTAGTAGTTTACGAGGGTGAAACGTGGACGTGGTCGAAAGAAAAAAATTGGATCCCTTCGATACAAAAACTCAGGCTCCGAAATCATGAAATCAAATCGATAGGTTATCAACATATACAGCGAACTGTCGATCATAAGCTACGTCTTTCGTCGCCGTCTCCATTGGGCAAACCATGTAGCACGTAAGCTGACGCATAGAATCCCTCAAGCCATATTATATTCGGGACCGAATGGTAAAGTATGACATTGTGTACACTATAGACGTCGCACAATTGAAGTGAGCTGTCAAAGATGCAAGTCGCCATAAAGAAAAAATCAACTCACAATTTAAGCGATAAATTTAAATAATAAAAAAAATACAATAATAATATTTTTGAATTGATGTAATTGTCGTTAAGTCACTATTTTCTATAATTAGCGATATTTATATGATTTTCTATTTTTATCTTTAGTTTGATTAATATCGAGTAATAATTTTTTTTTATTTTTTCCGTTTTGGCCGTTGAAAAAATACTTTTTCCTTTAATTTTTACAACAACAAAAAAATGCTATTTATTATTGGTTATAATTTTGTTCAACGCGATATTTATAAATAACATTGGGCGTAATCCGATATTAAAAACGTTTCTCACGTTTCTATCCTGGCAACACCATATCGTTTGTTCACACTGTTCACAATATCGACGAGAGCAGTACGAGCGGACATCTAACAGCGAAACAAAAATTTCAACTTTTGCCTGTCATCAGCAAGAATATCAATAGAAAAAACATTTGGATTATAGAAGGGACGTTGGTGACGAATTCTAGGCTGTTTACCAATGACAAAAATCACCTGAATTTTTGTTAGCTACTTTTTAATATGTACATTGTTTTAATTTTGTGCCGTTCTTGTTTGTTCACTTCTCTTATTTACTGGATGAATATCGCCTATTTTAGCAGCCATAGGTGCTCAATTACTAGAATAAACGTTTCATTATATATTCAGTGGCATTTAATTTATTTAATTAATTTATTTATTTATTTATTGATAAATAATATTTATTATAAATAAATATATATTTATTTATAATAAACACCACTCTAAGCTCGAATAGCGTTGTCGGGAAGAAATTTCAAATTGAATCCTTGTGACGTCATAGTTGCTCATGGTGCTCAATGCAAAAGAGGTAGCAGCGTGAGCAGTCATCATGACATTTTTTATAATGGCAACTCCGGATTCACGCTCCACCGCATCGAAACACCGAAACTCGTCGGCGAAATAGCGTCGGCGGGAAGAACTTTCATATTGAGCAATTCATTGCTTTCTTGCAAAAAAATAGAAATATCTACATATTCAGCCATTGTAAACTCAACTAATCTTGGAAATAAGATTGACGCCAATTTCGCGTCTTGTTTCAACGCAAAATGGCGTCTGTCACTATGAAAACTGTGAACAAAGCGTAAAAAGCGTATAGTGTTGCTAGCTTCTTGGTGCGGTGTGAAACGTTTTTAATATCGGATCACGCCCATTGTTTAGACCTGATATTAGACGAATTTAACTAAAACATTTTTTGATGACAGTTAACCTTGTAACATTGTAATTGTATTGTTTTAAATGTGGAATAAAAATAAAATGGTGATTTTCAATAGATCGGCAGGGTTTTATATAATTTAAAGTAAAACTGGCCGACTTTTCTTTTATTTTATACATAACCTTAATTCTCGTAATGGCGTAGTAGACAAATGGCGCACAGGAAGCGGGTGAGATATATTTTAAAGCTTTGCCTCGTCTCTTTGTATTATAAATCCACCGATGCGCGTGTAAGATATGAATCGGTGCATTTTCTATCTCGCAAAATTGAATTGGTCTATTTATGTCGTCATTTTTTATTTTTACTTGTATTGTGTTTACATGTAGTGGGTTGTGCTAGTGGCTACACTTGCGGTGACATTTTCTGCTGTCAGAAAAATACGAGTCAGAAGCAGTTGCTCTCGACCTTTTGATTGTCGCAGAGGATCGTGTACAATTTTTATTGTATTATATTCAATTTGCATATGTGGAGTGATTCTGAGGTTAACAAATTTGCAAATATTACACAAATATTTAGCCACTCGCACAAAAAGGGCTTACAAGATTACCCAAAATAATTACACCGAATAAGATATGAGTTGGTCTGATCTTTAAACACAATATAAATGGGCTTTACTTTTACAACTCCATATCTATTCATTTTTTGCAATAAGTCGACAGCGATGTTTGGTTATAATGCATAATGTGATGGAATATGGCTCAAACATAAACATAGCGATATGAAGCAACTATGTTTTATTTAGTTATTTAGGTGACAGTATATAAAAGAATTTGTGTTTGTTTATTAAAAGTGGATGTTCGATAAGAATTGATAGTGTTTTAGCTTCTGTGCAACGTTATGCTAAATATGGTTTATTGACAATTCTTCGTTTAAAATGTGTTTTATTATTTATTTTTTATAAGGTGCAATTAATTTAGATTTCAGAAATCCTTCAACGATGCCAATTACTGTAGCTCAAATCACACAGGCAGTGTTGCTTATTAAACAAGGCTGAACTCAGCGTGTAAGGTGGCTTCTATCCTGACTAGGGGTCCGAAATATTCGCAAAAACAATTATTCGAGTATTTGAATATTTTATATAGTCATACGAGGGTGATTTAAATATAAACCGGAATTTCGCTGTACAAATTCATTAATGATATTTAAAAATTTGATTTCATATATGGCTTTCTTCGCTTTTATGCATTGCCGTAGCCATAATAGCCCTCGACGAAGAAGAAGCGATTCATCTAAAGAAATTTCTTCCGATGGAGAATACATATTTTGAAAATTCGAAGCAACGACATCAACAAGTGGTCTTATTTTTGACAATCTTCTACTCCTGACATCGCATAAGAAAATATTGGATAATAATTTGTAAACCTCGGAATCGTTTTACATGTATCTGCATATGTAAATTGAATATAATGTAGTGGAGGTGGAATGCGATTTTTTGTAGTAATGAGAGGGCTTTTTGTGTGTTTGGTGTCGTGTGTTGGTGTATGTTATGTTCTTGAACGGGGGTTCCTGGGTAGAGACGTCACAGAATGTATTTGTTTAGTATGTGTTTTCGCAGTGGATGCACAAGTAACAGTGAGCCAAGGTATGGGTGCTCTCGGTGATCTGAGATGGTCTGAACAGGGAGAATATAGGAGGGGAACGGGAGAGGGTGTTGAAGTACTGTCTTGGCGATGTAAATGACATGAGACATGATGAAATTAAAGAGGGTCACATAAAAAGACACAATTTTTATTATTACTAGTTGATGTTAATAAAATGTATGTATTCCAAGTCGGTGTATTGCAAAAATCGAATTATTCACCGAAATTAATTTATCATATTTAGAAAAGTTTGAGGAGTCTAGGAGCCACGTTCTGTGGTTTAAATTTGTTTTAGTTTCGTGGATATGGTTTGACATTAAGGCCCGATCCACACTATGGTGCAGTTGACGGTTTAATCTCACTCCGATCCCGGTCTGATAAAATATTCTTACACAAGAAACAATCATAGTATTCACACTTATCGGATCGTTCCAATTCCGTTTCTTGTATGAGAATATTTGACCGGACCAAGACCGAGAGTGATATAGAACCGTTAACGGCACCATAATGTGGATTGGGCCTAAATATATTTTATTTTAGTAATTTGAAGCAGCTTTCCCCATAGTGCATAAAAAATAAAATACATAATTAATTATATAAAAAGAACAACATAATAAGATACGGTGTGAGTGGTTTTGAAGTGTCCCTTCCGCGAATATATTAAAAATTTGAAGGAGGATATTACAGGGCATTGCGAATCCCTTAAAAATGAATTTCAGTGTTACTTCCCCGAGCTGAAAGAAGAAGAAACTACATTGAAATCCATTTTCTGCTTCCCTTAATTTAGCCAACATTCGATTTGCGGAACGATTCTTCGGTATGTAACTCGTTTAATAAAAAAATAGTTTTATTTGTGGGTACATCTCTACGAGATTAGATTTTCAACTCTTCTTCGTTTAAAAACGAAAGAAAGAAATTGTTAAGAATGAGACGAGGTTGGCATTAACAAAAACTCACCAGCACCAACCATCAACCATAATCAATTTAATATTTATATATAATTTAATAACTTGGGAATGCAAATTTTTGTGCAGAATTGCATATTTTCTTCATCTTTATTATGGATGGTTTATTTCTATTTTTAATCCTATTTACCTGGTGATCAGGTTAATCTCTTAGACAACTTTTCCTAGTCCTTAAAACAAATTATCATTCTGTCTCAGAGTTAGGGACTGAACAAAAAAAGCTTATGTAGTCTACTATTCAAATTTGCTGAATTATAACTTACTAAAGTTCTAAATAAACGAGGTATCGATAGTCTTTTTAATTTCGGTGTTTAGCTGCCTATAGATTATATGAGTATTCTTAATATTTATAATATATTTAACGTAAATCATCATCATAATGCAGCCACCACGGGATTAGAGCCTCTTCAATATTCATTCACAGAAGGTCATATATGTATGAATTTACTTCTTCGTGTGTTCGATATTAATACGTTCGTCACCCAGCCTGAACCGGTGTTTCTCACGGGCCCCAAATTCGATAGTCGGAGCGTAAAACAGAAGGAATAGCGATGCAATATTATAATGCACGGCTTTGCTAATTCTATTAAATAGAAATTAAATAACTTATTAAATTGTATTTAAATGGAGGAAGAAAACGTCCACCGAAATCACGCGTGCGGGGGAACGCCCGTCCACCGTATACAGTGGACGGGGCGAGGAACTAGCTAAAGGTAGCATGAATTCTCAGCTTATTTATGAATGCTTATCTAGCGGACCATCTGAATAAACATATTGGAGACAGCAGTCTCGATAGGAAATTATCGTGATTGCAATGATTTAAACAACTTTCCTTATATATATAACGTAAATAATTAAGTTTATAATAAGCTAAATGGTTAATCATTTTTGTAATAGTGTAATAATGAGATGAGTTTTCAATACTTTCAAGGCTTGATTGTAGTTGCGTTAAAAAATTATGTTTAGATTCAATTTGGGTTTGCTTATTTGTTGTCATTTCAATGCTATGTTTTGCTTTATATAAATATCAATATTTCATAACAGTTATTTATCATTTTTGATGAGCATAAAATAGGATAACACCCTTCCCGACTCCATATAGGTGCCAAAACATCAAATTTATTTTTATTTTTTTTTATTTTAGGATGACTTCACATTAAGCAAGAAATTAGCTTGGCTACTTAGACACGGTGCTGTTAAAGAGGGCATTCATATAGAGTAAGCGAATAATTATGTTTTCAATTGAATCAACATTCACTGTTGATGAATGAACGAAGATGATCCAAGGCACCATTTAATTTTTTTTTCCCCCTTCTTCCAATTGCATAATTTGTCTTAACTGCATTTTAATTCATTGAACTTCACTTCTAGTGTTGGGTTATTTTTTCAATCCAAGTAGAAATAAATTTAATGCATTTGATTGATATTAAAATGTTCGCTAGGTAGAGTCACGTATTAGATCATCCAGTGGAAAATGTACTACTGTTACATTATTTTACTGTTAGCCTCGATTGAGGGGTTGGTTTCTTTACTTGACCTTTTAAAAGCCACTGTCTTTTATCTTTCCTATTTTTTAAAAGTATATTTAAACACTACTCCGGGAGTATCCGAGCTTATCTGCTAATTCTTGTATAGTCTGTGTTGGATTTGATTCAATTTCAGCACACATGATATCGTCTTCACTTTGGATCTTATTTTCTGAACCATAAAATCCATTTTTAAATTGACAAACAGTTAGAGATTCTCCAAGCATATCACAAATATTTTTAATTGCAGTTGTTGCATTATTTTTATTGAAAATATTTGTATATTATGCCATTTTGCATAAATTGCAATGCAATATGTGTTTTGAAATCGATGCCTGATACACAACTGATGATCAAAAAATAAGTATGATAAAACGACATTTTCGACTGGATGATCTTAATATACAGTTCCTTTGTAAGATTTAAATAATTTATGCTTCGTTTTTGTGATAAAACTTCGCAAAATCAAAATTTGCCGAAAATATTTCAATCTCTTCTATGAATTTCAGTACCGATGGATTTATGAATGTCGATGATATTTTGAATCATAGAAGTTTTGCTCGTGCATATTCAAAAGATGATATAATTCGAATTGTTGATACAAATGACAAAAAGAGGTTTGAGCTTTTCCTTAACCCAGATACAAAACGCTTACAGATAAAAGCAGCTCAGGGTCATTCATTGAAGTGTGTCGATGATAGTTCTTTAGAACGGATTTTACAGGTTTGTTACTTTATTTTTTCATTGCCATTATTAGTTTTAATTTTAACACATTGCATGCGGGAGGCGGAGATTACAGTCTTCGGCTCGTTGAGCGCGGGAAACTGTGATCCCAGTCCTTTTTGTTTGACTAGAGACTTCATTTAATGCTATTTTAAGTGAAAATTTTTCACACAAAAATATATTTAAGCTGACCGATCTATCATACATATAAAACAAATATTGTGATAATTTCAAGATGAATTCAGAGGCTCTTTGTCCATCAGACTAAATTTTTATTTGTATAACTAACTATTATTTTTTTAAAGATTATTTATCATATTAGGTGTATCGAAAAGTCTTTGCCGATTGTTTAACAAGGAAACGGTTTTTGTCTCAGCGAGCATGTTTCGTCGCACTCCTTTGTTATCATCGGACAGTTCATGTGTCATCCAAACCCCCATTTGATTCCCGTCTTCCCGATATATTTTAAATGCTCTTGAGCTGTCGATCACAGTGAATGCATCCTCTGCGATAATTCTTCGATACTCAATCGAGGATCCATTTCCACTATGGCTCCCAAATATGGCATCATCAAAATTTAACATTTTTACTCGTTAATATTACTGAGCGATAGTTCTTAAAAGTGAAAAAACTACAGAGATACTGTCTTCACCGTGTCTGGACACAAACTAAGCTCAAATAGACTTCTTCTTGTGGTGGCGTCTATAGCCCTATAAGAGAGCCCCGGCCACCGACAACGCTTGTCGCCATTTTCGTCTATCCAATTACCCAAGCCCAGATGTGCGGCGTCTTTTTCTATTTGGCTAGCCCAGCGTATTCGAGGTCTTCCGACGGGTTTACTTCCACTCGGTTGGAAGCTTAAGACCTTTCGGGGGACTTGGTGTGACGGCATCCGTGCCACATGACCTGCCCAATGGAGACGGCAGGTTTGGACGAAGCTAGTAATAGTCACCTCGTTTCATCCCCGTAAACCACTACCGGCCTAATCAATGTTTTATATATTTTAGTTTTAGCCAATAGTTATTTGTTTCCCAATATATTCTTCAGGCCATGGTAGCACCGATTGCTGTATTGAATCCTGGAGGTTATTTCATTGCACGTCAAGTTCGTGCCACTAAAGCTTCCGACCTCGATTTCGCCACGACGTCCGCAAAGGCAAGATACATGATATCCTTATTTCATGAATGTGCGTATCCCAATCTGCCAGCCTCCCACGTAATTGCTTCCAACTCAATATTAAAGAGAATCGGGGAGAGGGCGTCCCCCTGTTTAACTCCCGTCGTCACATCGTAAGGCTCCGATAGGGCGCTGTTGGAACATACAATACTGACCGATGAAAGTCCTTGTGAATAATTTATATGCTATATTTAAAAGGGATATGCCCCTATAGTTATTCAAACAGACGTCTATCAAAATCGGCAAGGACTTATCGATATACCCAATATATTTGTAACATGAAAATAATGCAAGGGCATTTTTAACTACTAAAACAAATAATATTTTTATTTTATTGCTTTCTTTTAAGGACAATATTACTGTTATACATGGAACATATAAAGATTTTTGGCCCTCAATTAAATTGTCCGGCTTAAGTCGAATGGGTAGAAACCATATTCATTTTGCTACAAACACACCAAAACACTTTAGACTTGTTAGTGGAATGAGAAATAACGTTGAAATATATATATACATCAACCTCAAGATTGCGCTAGCTGATGGTATACAATTTTATAGATCAAGTAACGGCGTTATTCTCTCACCCGGAAATAAGGATGGAATATTAGAAACAAAGTACTTTTTAAAAGTTTTATTAGCCGCTAGCGGTGAGAAATTTGTATTTAAGTCATCTATTTTATGTTGACTCTTTTAATGATGAATTCATGTGAGTTTTACGATTTTTTTTTTTCATAAATATTGTATTTTTACAGAAAAACAATTAGAATTTTGACAAAGTTTTTTTTTACGAAAAACGACTTCAACATAATTAACTATAAATTATTTCATAATGGCCAGTAGAGGGGGCAAAGAATCATATGCCACTGGCTCTAGATCGGGCGGTAATGAACACGGAAGAGGAAATCCGTTTAAAAATGGCAGAAATCGAAGAAGGTTTCGATCGTTTGATGATTCTACAAGAATTCTTGTAGTGCATTGTAAGTTACAATTTATTAGAAAAATAACTTCAAAATATAATATGATTTTATCTGAATGTAAATAATTTAATTTAATTTAAATTTAAAACAATGAAAATGTTTGAATGTAACCCTACAGATTTTTCCCATTTCAATAAACGATCTATAAAAGTAAAACCAGTAAAATAATTGGTTTCTTCAATTTTACTATGGTGCAAATAAATAAGAGTATCATTATGTGAGTTTCTCAATGAATGCGAATGAAAATATTGGACTAATGGAGTATGTTCCTTACAGGAAAATTGCAAGAAATGGATAATCATCCAAATTTTGTATTTATTGACCAAGATTATAAAAAATAATGACATGATTTATAAACAAAATAATCGTGCTTGCAAAAATTCACTATACGAGGGGGATTCAAATATAACTCAGAATTTTGCCGCACAAATTTATTAGTGATATATAAAAATGAAGTGTCTTATTTTTCTACATATTTCTCTTCATTAGAAATACATTTATTCCATCGAATAGGAAGCTTTTTGATCCCGTCACTGAAGAAAGAAGGCGGCTGCTTCGAAAATCAGTTGTGCATGTTTTGTTCAATTGCAGCGTTGTCTTGAAATCGTTGCCTTCCTAATGCCGCTTTCAATGGACCAAACATATGGTAGTCACGTGGGGCCTTGTCTAGACTGTACGGTGGGTGTTCAAGAGTTTCCCGATATAAGTGGCTGAATTTATCACGAATTACGACTATTGTATGCGGCTATACATCATGCAAAAGGACAGCTCAAATCGGTTTCGTTAGGATAAGCAGCCTTAACGGTATTCACCATCATGTAGAAAATCAATAAATGAAATACCTTTCGAGTCCCATAATACCATAGCCATTACTTTTCCAGCAAACTGTTGCAAAAAAATTCAATTGGTCGCCTTCATTTACGAGAAAATAAATAATTATGCGTTGCACAACAGATGATGCTTTTTTTTGCTCAATCATGACTGTACTGGAGTGGCGAACGTATATATTAGGGTTGTGTGTTTAGGTATTCGCGTGCTGCGCTTCTCATTTCAGTCTGTGATTCAAAAAAGCAAAATTCAGAGCTATATTCGAGTGTCCCTCGTATATTCCAGCTTAAAGAGGAGCAACAAACATGTACTTGTATCAAAGGTAAACTAAATATGAGATATCCATGCAAATATTTACAACAAGATGTGAAAATACAAATTTAAAAAACAGTGAGCTCGATTTGTGAAACAAAAATAACGCGTGTCGATTACTTTCAGCGGCTGCAAAATAATGCCGCATAGTGACTTTGACAATTTGTATTATTTATTCACTGTCAATAGTTTTGCATACAAGAAGAATTGCTATGAAGAGAACGATTAAATCACAATGTTTAGAAATTTTGGGAAACGCGTCTTATAGTATGCATGAACTTTGCCTGCTTTTATAAACATGAAACAGCAAATAAAAGAAGAATGTGAAAAGTGTGATGATAGAAACGGTCGCTTCCAGATCAAGAAATCTCAAAACATATTTATCCTAGATGAACTAAAAGCAGATGGCTAGCTGAACATCTATTTGAGACGTGTTTTTCAAGCATATTGTATAAAGATGAGAAGATATCCTGGAAACATTAGTTGGCTATGTTTAGGCAGAAAGAGGTAATTTTCCGGCAAACTGATTTGATCAAATTAACAAGACTTCTATGGTCAGTACTCTGTGCTGCAGAATCTAGAAATAAGTAAAGAGCTTTTGTCAGACAAATAATTACACAAGAACATTACCTCATTAATGAAAAGATGAACTATAGTGAAACAAATACATTTTTTTAATAATAATAAAAACGAATGACGAAATGTTTCATTGTACATTTATTTATTACTGTTATTGATTTTTATCAATTAGCTGTAATAAATAATTGTAGAATAAAACGTCTTAAATTTTGTTTTCATTCAAGATCGATATAAAGTTCTACTAGGAATTGAAACTGGAAAATTATATAAATTAATTCCAGATCCCATTTAATAATTACATTAGTAGAAATAAGGATAGATATGCAGGTTATATAATAAATCCCAGGAATTGTTTATGTAATTACAACAAGAAAATAAATTCAATAAAAATGTACAATAGAATATATTTCATGAATAAAGGAGTTGCAATTAGAATACTCGGTATAGTTACAAATGTACGCGGGAGACTCTTATTTATTTGCAAATTTGTGAAGAAAACGTTATTACGATTTGAATTTTGAATTGTAAGCTCATTTTATTTATTAAACGCAACGTCAACAATTTCAAACTCCATTTAAATGTAGATATAGAATAGAATTATAAACTGTACTGGTACCAAACGACTGTTTCATAATCATTTATCGTTAATTACATGCATAATTTATGAGTCAAAAGTTTTTAAATTGTTTCAGCCAATATCCACTACTCTATGCAATTAGAGTTTATTAAAATTATGGAAATGTTTGGAGACATTGAAAGATGGTTTTTTAATCAGAGTGGAAATTATGGCGAAATCATATATAGACAACCTCAATGTCTCGATAATATTCTATCTCAGAATATTACTTTTATGGGCAAACAAATAAAACTGAAAAGAAAATATGGCTATTCAAATTATCGTAAGTGTTACTTTATTTTTAAATTAGATTAATAATCTGGTGTGGTGAACTTTTTTTTGAAAAATTGAGTAGATTTGATTCCTAGTTTTCTATTATTTTAAGCCGTCTAAACATAGCGTTCCTTTAGTAGGTAGGCATATCAGGTAATTTTTCACTACCTTCTGAGGAAAGCTACTCAATCCTTAAAACCATCAAGGGGGACCAAAAACGATCCCTCTGCTGGGTGAGCTATCGTAAATATAACCTTGAGTTCATACTACCTTCAGTATAGGGTGTACAAGAAAGTAAATATGTAATCAGATGGATTTCTTGAATGGATATTGAAGAGGTCTTAATCCTGAAGTGGAGTGCGTGTAATCATAATATTCATTATTTTCTGTAAAATAGCGTAAATATTTTTTGTAGGAGCTCTTAGACCTTTTAACTCTTCATTTGAGTCGATTTAAGGTTGGTTTAGACATTAATAACATAACATACCGGCATTAAATAAAAACTTACAAAGCTGCTTTTTTGTCTACAAGTAATTTATGTTAATTATTATTAAATAAACGTCGTCTACTTTCGATACAAGATGGCTAGGGCTTCGTTAGACATGGCTAAAGTTGTAGCATGGTAATTTGATTAAAGTATTGCAACTTTCAAAGCATTGCATTATTAAGTACATATAATATTTATTATAAGCAGCCACAACATCAAATCAAAAAAATTCTAAATGTCGGCAACAACATCGTCGCGGTAGACTGCCGTTTTGTTTACTTACAATATCAAAACAAAAAAATGAGAATTAATCAGCTTTGCAATTTACATAAATAACGTCGCTGCCTTTCATACTATTAATACTATATGTAATTATCTAATGTGGTAATTATTTGATGATTTTTTGCTCAATATAATGACTTCGTTCATATTTAAAGGTCAAATTATGTTTTAATTGAATGTCAATAGAGCAATCTTGTGTAAATAATTGACTTTAATTGTTATTCCATATCTATTAATTCATATATTCCCAAAGCAAAAGATGGGTCATAATATAACAATAACATGTCGTCATTGAACGATATAAACTTCTTCAAAACGTATTTATCATTAGTGCGCACCGTATCTCCTGAACCCAAGTTGTTGGACTTTGTGACAATGCAAAAGGGAACCGAAGGACGTTCCTTCCTACTAGAATCCATTAATAAAATATTTTAACGTTGAATGTGATTGTTATAAATACTAGCTGGTATTGAAACATTAGACAACATTTATTTAGTATAATTTTAAATTATTATGAAATGCGATTCTACATAACATCTTCCTATAAAGCACTAGTGATAAACTAATTAACAATTTAGCATTAGGGGTTATGGTTATATACTTACGGCATCTAGAAAGTAAGGTTACAAGAGCTCCTGAGGCCAGGGGAATGTATTTTTTTTCAAATTTAGCACGTCTGGCGTGTGAGGTGATCTTAACGGTCTCCTTCCACCTCCCGTCCATGCAAGATCCACACGGTCATGCATTTATTGACTTTGCAGAAAAATACCACCGTAAATATCCATCGGAAACGCGTGAAAGTTTATGATAGTGATGTGTTTAGTTGATAACATGTCACAAAGTGTGCTAGGTTGTTCAGTGAAAGCCGTACTGATATATTGGTGATATTGTGTCAGAAAAACTTGGTTAAAAGAAGTTGTGTGCGAGATGGGTGCCCAGAATGCTCACACACCCGAGCGTGTACTCAGGTCGAGTAAAAAACAACCTCATGAAAGCCCGCACATCTGAAACACTAGAATTAATGTTAAAGAGGTTTGAGGATTGACTGAGAGGATCGACTTCTACTCAATTTGATGACAAGGCACGAAACCAAAGTAGAGAAGAGAGAGGCAAACAAAGCAAAAGAAAAGAAGGAAAGGAAGGTGCAGCTGCTTACGCCATGTGAGTGTATTACGCAAAATAGGGTCCAGTTCCAGCACAGGGCTGCAGCTAGAAACCCATTGACTGTGTATTCGAAGTGTAGTCGTGGAAGTGTGAATGATTCTACTTTTACTTTATCGTGTGGGTATGATTTAACTCTACGCTGTTAGCTACGCCAGATCTCTGAATCGTCGGGAGCGCACTGTGCGCCGAAACTATCGCAAAAAGTTGAAAAGGCGTTTAAAGCACCGGGACGGGTCACCAGATCTCTGTGGGCCTCACATGGCCCGTGGACACGTAATCTGATTTGATAGCCCAAGTCTCATTAGGTGACACTAAAATGGCCGTGTCCTGTCAAAAACGATGCCGTCCAATGGTCTACCGACTCCAATCTCCGCTCCATGGAGCCGAAGAACAAAAAGAGATGGCGTCCATTCGGGGAACAAGAGGGAGAAGCTTTTCTGGACTCTATCATGACGAGTGATAAGACGTGGGTGTTTCATTACACCGCAGAATCCAAAAGACAATTTTAAAAGAACTGGCAGTAGAGGTCTATGACACTGGCATAAAAAAGCTGGTGCTCCGATTACGTTGAAAAATAGTTAAATATGCTCGTGAAGTATCCTGTGTATTTCAATTAAACACAAACATCTTTCAATCTTACATAAATGTTGTAACCTTACTTTATGGATGACCATCGCACTTATCTACTTGATTTGATAGTAGCTGAATAATTTCTTCAAACAGTTCCACACTAAACTTATGCACAATGTCTTTATATTTATGAAATTTTAAAGCATAAATAAAATTGTATTGTATTTTGCCCACCAAAATGAAAGCTCTGGTTTCAAATTTGCTTGCGATTTCAAAAATGTTATATTATATAAATTTTTAATTTTGATTTTTATACAAAAAATGCATTTAATAATGTTGTTTGACTTTTAACCCATGCGAGTCCAAAATCCATATATTTTGGGAAATAATACTGTTTTAATTATGGCATGGATCATAAATAGTTAAAGAAAACAAATTTTGTGCTATAGATTTTATTACTATTTTAACAAACTCGAGCTTTTTTAGTAAACAGTTACTTGAAGCTTTAAAGCTATATTATATATTTTCTTTGCTTTAACATATGAAAAATCTACTTGTTTATAAAGCTGTGATTTTAAAAGTTTCACATGCAGGAAAATTTAAAATGATTGCAAAACATTTATTTACTTTAATTAATTATTGGGGATAATCAATTTTTTGTTTTATTATTTTAGAAAAGAATATGTACAAGGAAACACAGTCCCCGCACAAATCAAAAGCACAAAGCAAAGTAGAACACACACAGGAAACAAAAGTCAAAGAAGAGCAGGCCTCTCAAGACTTCTCGTCCTACACAGAACTTGAAATCAATTTTGATGTTCAAGTTCGAAAACTGGTTGACACTCAACAAAAGTCATCAACCGAAATTAAGAATCTTGATATTTTATATCATCATTTGGAAAATGCTTTATGGGAAGAAATGCCGGGTATAAGCACTTTTTATTATCCCTATAAATATATTTTTTCTTATTAAAATATGTTTTTATATTGGGTGTGTGAATAAGTTCCTACTGTTTCGCCATCAAATGGCAGTATAAAAGTGTGCAACAAGCTTAAGTTAACCATATTTGCGGGGAATTTTACTGCACTACTTTATTCAAAAGATATACGCAGCTGAAGCACATGGTGATCATGCTCTGGCGGAAAGAACATGCAGAGATCGGTTCAATTGCTTCAAAAATGCGTGCAGTGCAGTGCAAAAGTGGTGCGACAAAAAAGTTTGAAGATGAAATCATTAGAAGTCGATCGAACAACAATTTTAGAACGTCTGACAGCGTTGGGAATGATACAAAAAGAAGGATCTTGAGTGCCTGGAAAGGCGTCTTTTCGCATGTGAACAGCTGCTCCAACAGCAAAAAAGCATAATATCCACAGTTCCAAGCTCATGCTCCGTATTTGGTGAGATCAACTGGGCGTAGTGTATTATGAACTGCTCCAACGCAACCAAATCACCATAGGAGATCTCTACCGAAAGCAATTGATGCAATCGAGCCGAGCATTGAAGGAAAAGCGGCCACAATATGCCCAATGACTCATGATCTGGCTGAGCAGCACTTCACTTCTTATGAAGATACCAAAAAATGGGTCAATTCTTGGATAGTTCCAAAAGATGTGTCGTACTTTTGACGTGGAATTCATTTTTTACGGAAAAGCGGCAAGAATTTATTCACGCACTCGATATATATGGCTTAATATTCTTTAATAAAGTATTTGTTTATTTTTTAGGTTGTCAGATTGAACCTTTTGGATCTACAGTGACGGGTTTATCACTTAACGACAGTGATGTAGATTGTTTTGTTCACGTTCCCTATAATATAATGAGTGATCTATGTCAAAGGCTAAGAGATCCTAATAATGTACATAGTATTATAGTTAAAAATGCAAGAAGGGTTTTGTATAGATGCAAAGCTAATTTCGGAAATATTGTTTCTATACCTAATGCGTCTATTCCCATTGTGAAATTTTTTCATAAATTTACGAATGTTAATTGTGATTTAAGCTTTAAGGGAGGTTTTGGGATTCATAATAGTCACCTAATCCTTCTGTTTATTGAGTCGGATGCAAGATTACATCCGCTGTTTTTCTTTATAAAATATTGGGCTAAACATCACAAATTGATTGGGCACGGTAAGTTTACGAGTTATGCATTGTGCATGCTTATTATTTATTATTTACAACAACTCTCGCCTTGTATTTTACCTAGCATAAAAAGTTTGCAAGATAATTGTAAAAATACTGTTGTGATAGAACATTGGGACTGTAGCTTTGATAATAATAAATCAAGATTTCCAAGAAACGAGAATAAACTATCGTTAATCTCACTTCTTCAAGGATTTTTCGAATTATATTCTGAATTCGATTATGAAAAGCAGATCATATGTCCATTTACTGGTAAAGCTTATCAAATAAATGTGTTTGAAAACATAGAAACTTTTCCTCCAGGATATGAAAGATATGCTAATCTTGTAAATAATAAAATAGCAAAACCATTATCAAAAAATACCAATAGAATATGCATTCAAGACCCATTTGTGCAATCTCGCAACGTAGCATCTAATATAGCAGTCAATAAATTAAGTTCCTTCCAGCAGCATTGCAAACTATCATTTGATTCAATCAAACAATCATTGGAATCGAAAAATGCAAACGAACTTATCAACACGATGCTGGATCAAAAGGTTGCGGAAAAACCCAAAAAGAACAGAACTCACAATTATAGAATAACAATTCCACAAGTCATATGCTTCAAGAAGAGCGTGAATTTTGAATATTCGGAGGAATTCAATAATAGCATTCAGGCTGCGTTTGAAATAATCTTACGAGATGTGCTCAAGTCTGAATTTCAAATAATAGAAAACGACCCGCCCGCTAAAAACGAGGCTCCCAAATGGATGCTAACCTATCACTGTGTAATATTTTATAACGTGTGGTACAATAGAAATAGGTACAAGAAGAATAAGGACGCGTTGACCATAGAAGAAGACGTCGAGATATCAAATTCTCTGATATCCGCAGAATACGACGGTGTTCCCTATATACCTCTTCTCTCAATCAAATTACAAATTGTGCTAAATAATATTGAAATTTTTGTCTCGGTCAAAGAAGGCGAAAACAAATCGTTTGAATTTCATCCATTTTCGCGGTTCTTCAGTTGTAGATTTCAAAAATCAATTGCCGTTTTGTTTGAAACATTTCAGTAGGTATGATTTTAATCGACTCAACGGAACAAACGAAGAAATAAGGACCTCGTTTAAAACGCCCCGAAGACACATACCCGAACTAAATATAAAACTTGTGTTGAAATGTGTGCTGGAATTAAATAATTTTGCAATGGATAAACGCGTTCATTATTGTTTTTAATTTGAATTGTGTGTAAGTTTATTTTATTAAAAATTATTTTATGAATAATATAAATAAAGAAATGTAAAATATTAATTGACTTTTCTCACATATGCTAATTTCGTTTATTTTAAAATTGTATGTATATGCTTAATACATATAGGATTTATATTTTTTTATGTAAGACTAAAGTTAAATTCTTATTTTAATATAGTGATAATTTTTAATAGATGTTTAAGATGTTTTTAAAAAAATAACAAATAAAGTGATAAATATTATATAACAGATTTTTATTACAGATATTCACGCTTTAGTAGGAAGCCATGTGTATTTCTTTTATCTAATTTTTATGCTTGTTGGAAAATACAAAGGTCGGCTGAAAACTAATGCACACATGCTTGTATAGAGAAATAACCTTTCTCTTCAATTTGAGATTTGAAGTTGTTGCGTTCATCATCAACGCGAGTTAAACAGCATGCTGCTATTGAATTTTTAACTGCTGAAAAAGTGACTCTTTGTGAGTCTTTTAAAGGCTGTTTATAATGATGATGCTGTTGATAGGGCTACTCTAAATCAATGGATAATAAAATTTCATGTTTGCGAATCTGAAAAAGCCATAATTGTTAATGAAACACGCAGCACACATCCGATTACTGCCACAGTCGACAAACATCGCAAATTCATCGACAATTTGATTCAAAATGATTGGCAAATCACTTGTGTATCTCAAACCGTATTGGAATATCCAAGAAACGTGTCGGCTTCGTTATTGAACAATTGGTTTACCATAAAATGTGTGCACACACTTCACACCTCAAAATAGATCTTGAGAATATTCAAAAATAATACCGTATTTCGATAGATCGGTCAGCTTATCATTTCCCTTACGATGCTACGTATTTAGTATGCCATATGTATATATAATTTCGTATCGCTATTCGATAATTTATATATCAATATAGATAATATATCGAGATTCAATGTTATAAAAAATTCCCATTATTACAACTTTACTACAACTCGACTCAGTGTAGTAAATACACCATAGTAAAGGAAAGGTTAAATATGTGTTTGTGTGAAAAGATTTTCACTCTAGTTAAATTAAAAGGACTGGGTTCACACCCGCAAGTCTTCCGTGCTCAACAAGTGACTCCGAGGCCTGTAATCACAGTCTCCCGCATACAATGTGTTTATGTATGTTTTGCCCAATCTTGCTATTTGTTTTTGTTTACGCTCTACAAACACGTGTGCATTAGTTTTCAGTCTACCCTCATATATACAAATCCTCAAATGGGAGAAAATATAGACAAAAATGACATGATTAAATAAAAATATGTTTCCCATATATTAGCAACTTATAAAATGGCTATAGATAGACCAGCATCGTATGTGTTAAGTTATAAGAAATATAGTGATTTAAAAACAAAAATAAGCTTAAATTTAAAATAAACATATAATAATAATACAAATTCAATATCAAGTTATTTTAATAAGAGAAAATAATGATTTCCTCTCACAAACTAATTAAGACGGGCATCAGATGTGTACTAGATATACCAAAGAGCATTTTATGTTATCCTCGGATATCCAATCTAATTATTATTCTGACAAGCAAATTATTTTCACGAATGTAACAAAATGTTATGCATCTTATTCAATTATACTATCTATTTTTATTTTGGGATAAATGTATAGATTATCAGTATTCTAAGCTACTATCAGTTGTGCGGGTGATAAGAATATTTTTGTTAGCCATACAACTACATTAAATATTCAAATATATTGATTAATTGTGTGTAAAATTAATTTTATTATTTTCGATGAAAGATTATCAAAATGTATTAATTTAAAAATATATATATATATATAAATTTAATTTGGTATAATTTTGTTTTCATCAAATATGATTTATAAATTATATTTTAGTTTATGCGAAAAAAATGAATAATTCTTAAATGCATTTTCTATTTATATTGCTTATAATTTTTATTCTAAGGAGTATTTTAATATTAAAATGAATACGTCGATGGTTTAGAGTTGAATAAAGAGCTAGAAAATTATTGACCGCAGTTATACAGGCTGTCAATATTTTTGACCGCGGCGATCAAATTGAGTGTTGCCAGCAGTCGTACGGTGTGTGCCGGTCAGCTGAGGAGAGTCTTGTGACCCGCCGCCATTGCTGGGTCTCGGTGCTGTTGGCTGTTGGCTGCTGCTCGCCGAAGTGAGTTGTCTTGCGTCGCTGTCCGGTCGAGCCACTGTCGAAGACTTCATCGGAAGGTGTCGATCAGATCTAAGCTCGTTTCTAATCGTGGTGACGTTCGTTAATGCAGAGATCGATCATCGATTTTACTTTTTGTGCGTTACGAATATAAGCCCGCTTCGCGAACGCGCCCCCGGGGGCTTCGGCGCCATAATTGAACAGACTCAGTTCGGTAATCGCTGTATCTAAATTGAACACCCATTTCGTGTCTTGAAGTGCGTCTCTGGAATCGTCATATTTTAATTAATATATTTATATCGCTTCCTCTAATCCGACAGTTATGAACTATTAATGTATTATCCTTTTTTATGTCATTTGTAAGTTATTGATTTTTTATAAAGTGTAATTGGACCTTCGCTAAATCAAATCAAATTGGAGATTTTCATGGACATTTTTCATCAGTTTTCTTGATAATCAATTAAAATCTGTAATAATCACAGATTTGTCCATTCTGAACCATTACATTATACGATTAATCAAATTTGCTATGGATGTATTGAATATTTTAAGATGTATCCTAATTTTTCAATATTTTAATCTCTGTCATAAAATTTAAGACATGGTCGCTTTTTTTGCTATTAAGAGTCCAATTTGATCATATGACATGTGATTCCATTTTTTTTTTTTAAATCCTAATATTGATTTTTTAAATATATATGTATTTAAGTATAGATTATTATAATTATTTAGAATAGTATAGTATATTTAGAATAATATAATAAATTTAGACTAGTGGCATATTCAAATTTCATATCAGCAAATCACATGACTTGTTTTGTTCAATAGTATCATATGATTTTAATGCATACATTCTCTTTTAGCAAAATTATTATATGATCTCTTTGATTTTATACTTTAAGCTGAATAATACGAGACTCAAAAAATCAATAATCTGATAAATACAATTTAAATTCGATAATCAGTCATACAAGGATGCATTTCGGCTTTGAATTTTAATTAAATTTTATTAACCCCTCGACGTGTAGTAAATCATCCAAATACGTATAGAAATGTTTTTTGACGAACACGCCTATGTTAAAAATATTCAAAATTCATAGATTATTAGGTAACATTTTGAACATAGTTTGCATAATGTTTCATTTTCATAAGATTAAAAAATACGATCTAACGCAGAATCTTAAAAAAGCCACAAAAATAAATACTTAAATAATTTTTTATTATAAAATTGAAAAAAAAATGTATTTTTATGTCGTTATGTAATGCGTATTGATTTTTGCAGGTTTAATATTGAAGTGATCATCAAAATCTATCACAATGGCTCGCAATCTGGCAAAAATTGCGCACGAAGATAAAGAATCCAAATTCGGATATGTCTTCGCTGTGTCCGGTCCTGGTGAGCTCAGTTTTATTTAAAAATTGTATTCATATTTTTATAGACTGTTATGCTTATATTATATCGAATATTTTATGTAACTAGTCGTCACGGCTGAAAAAATGTCCGGCTCTGCTATGTACGAGCTGGTACGAGTCGGATATTTTGAGCTGGTAGGAGAGATCATTCGTCTTGAAGGCGACATGGCAACCATTCAGGTAAAGATTGATTAACTATGATTTTAAAAATTCGCAAAAAAAATTGATTAAGCGGTCGTCAAAAACGCGTGCCAAAATTTAATTTAATCAATAATATATTCACCCTTTGAATCATTAGTCTCACGGACTACAGATTCGGAACGTATTCAATATGTATGTATGTTCGTGTACCCTGCTTCGTTCAATACCGCTCTAAATATGCAAATTAGTGACTCTAGCACCACGTGGGGAGTCACGGGTTAGTTCGGGGGTCCTATGCGCCTCATTTTAGCCTGAAGGACCTTAACGAGAAGGACGAGAGCGTCCACCCTTAGTAGCGATGGGGCTTTGCAGTCCAGAGACGAACTCGCAGCATATGCGACAGAAATCCGTATTTAACACTCCGCAGGGGGGGGCAATTCTTTATCTCCGACGTAGTACGAAATTAACACGGCCAGTCCGCAAGGCTCCCCAAAAAGAATAGACAGTCCGTTCGTCCTGCAACCCTTAGGATCGGGTGCAAAGTCCGAACAGTATAATAAACGGCCCGCTTTAATGACCAAAAATTGATAATTAACAGCAATTATTAATTTAATTAATTTATTTACTTTTATATTATTATAATTATTCAAAAATATTTCTTGTTGAATCCAAGTCTTTCAGCTAATCTATCAATGGAAAGACCCGGATTTGTCTCCGCCGAGTCTCGTAGAACGTTGTTATCCAGTATTTAAAGCCTCCCACGAGCTGATTCATCCTGCGACGATATTAAACGCCGTCTATGATTTTAATTTGTTTCCATTTTGAGGGTTTTTTGCCGCGAAAATTATGCACGTCCTGACGGCAAAACCGCTTATAATTAATTGAATAATGACTGTTTCTATGCGCATAGCAAAAAAACATATTTTTGGCACTAATACTTCATCAATTCCTTTTAGGTATACGAAGAAACATCCGGCGTAACTGTTGGTGATCCCGTGTTGAGGACTGGCAAGCCTCTGTCCGTAGAATTGGGACCTGGTATTCTCGGAAGTATTTTTGATGGTATCCAACGTCCACTCAAGGACATCAACGAGCTCACAAACTCCATTTATATCCCCAAGGGTATCAACGTTCCAAGTCTTTCCAGAACGCAAGCGTGGGAATTCAATCCATTGAATATTAAGGTAACGTCATAATAATTTCGATAAACCCATATATAACATTACGTCGTTATTAATTCTTTTTAATTCAACAGGTCGGATCCCACATCACAGGTGGTGACTTGTACGGTATTGTACATGAGAACACTTTGGTCAAGCACAAGATGATTATGCCTCCCAAAGCCAAAGGAACCGTTACTTACATCGCCGGTCCAGGAAATTACACAGTCGATGTAAATATCGCAATTAATTATTTGGATATGATAATCAAATTGAAAAAAATGTATTATTCTGTCATTTATAATTTTTAGGAAATCGTGTTGGAGACGGAATTTGACGGCGAAAAAAATAAATACACCATGTTGCAAGTGTGGCCTGTGCGTCAACCTCGTCCAGTCACAGAAAAATTACCAGCTAATCATCCTCTGCTCACTGGTCAACGTGTATTGGATTCTCTCTTCCCGTTAGTTTATCAAAAGTCTTATTATGTTAAAATGGAATTATTGGACCGTTTAATCTTACATATTTAAATAATTTTCTTTTAGTTGTGTACAAGGAGGAACCACTGCCATCCCCGGTGCTTTCGGTTGTGGCAAAACTGTAATTTCTCAAGCCTTGTCCAAGTACTCAAACTCCGACGTCATCGTTTACGTAGGCTGCGGAGAAAGAGGTATTATAATTGAAATCTTTGGCATATTTACATATCTAAATAGTACTGTTAAATTTAATTATTTATTATGTTTTAGGTAACGAGATGTCAGAAGTATTGCGTGATTTCCCGGAGCTGTCCGTTGAAATCGACGGTATGACTGAGTCCATTATGAAGCGTACCGCTTTGGTAGCCAACACTTCCAACATGCCTGTAGCTGCTCGTGAAGCTTCCATCTACACAGGTATATAACGTAACAAATGTAAAATTTAATCTCGGCATAAATTTATTTAAAATTATTAATTTGTTTAGGTATTACACTCTCCGAGTATTTCCGTGATATGGGTTACAACGTCTCCATGATGGCTGATTCTACATCTCGTTGGGCTGAGGCCTTGAGAGAAATCTCCGGTCGTCTCGCTGAAATGCCTGCCGATTCCGGTTACCCAGCTTACTTGGGAGCCCGTCTCGCCTCTTTCTATGAACGTGCTGGTCGCGTTAAATGCTTGGGTAATCCAGACAGAGAAGGTATGAATATTATTTTGATCTATCGATTAATCTTGTTTGTTTTTTGGGTATAAATACTCACAATAGATTTATTTTTTAGGATCCGTCTCTATTGTTGGTGCCGTATCACCGCCCGGTGGTGACTTCTCCGATCCCGTTACATCCGCTACTCTTGGTATCGTACAGGTGTTCTGGGGTCTCGATAAGAAATTGGCCCAAAGAAAACATTTCCCTTCCATCAATTGGCTCATCTCTTACAGGTATAATTTATTTTTCAAAATCTGTTGTTTATACTTATGGGACATCACTTATAAATATGTGATATTTTAGCAAATACATGCGTGCTTTGGATGACTTCTATGACAAAAACTTCCAGGAATTCGTCCCTCTGAGAACTAAGGTTAGTCAATCATTAATTTTTAACGTTTAATTAAAATCGAGTGCAATTAAACTTATTAATCGTTATTATTTAGGTTAAGGAAATCCTCCAAGAAGAAGAAGATTTATCAGAAATTGTCCAATTGGTAGGCAAAGCTTCCTTGGCCGAAACTGATAAAATTACATTGGAAGTCGCCAAATTATTGAAAGACGATTTCTTACAACAAAACAGGTATTTTTTATTAATTTCTCTTTAATTGAATATACACGAGTAATCTATTCCGAATATTCATTTTCACGTTCCATTTCAGTTATTCAGCCTATGATCGTTTCTGTCCTTTCTACAAAACTGTCGGTATGTTGAGAAACATGATCACCTTCTACGATATGTCACGTCACGCTGTAGAATCCACAGCACAATCAGAAAACAAAATTACATGGAATGTGATTCGAGATTCAATGGGAAATATCCTCTACCAACTCAGCTCCATGAAATTCAAGGTATATAAACTATCCATTTATGATAATATTTCGAAACGTTTGTCGTGACCGTTTGTTAATGTTACGTGTTCTATTCCAGGATCCGGTTAAGGACGGCGAAGCCAAGATTAAGAGCGATTTTGAGCAGCTATATGAAGACATACAGCAGGCGTTCCGTAACTTAGAAGATTAAATTAATACACAAAATCTTAATTATGTAAAGTATTCTCTTAACGATACCCCATTTTAAATACTTGCACGTTTACGCAGCAATGCGGCAAACTGTCGCGGGTATACTTGTATTGTAATTGTTTAAGCATTTTTAAAATAAGATCATATGGATATCGATTCATTAATCATCCACCTATGTTGTTGTTGTTGAAGTCTACATTAAATATTTATTGTAGTTCTAATCGTTCAAAAATATTGAAAAGTATTATTTTATTTTAAAGAGTGCATGCCTTCTTAACTGTTACCGTGCTATTTTCGCCCCGATGCGGACTTGGCTCTATCAAATTACTAATGATATTAATAATGTAACTCTTTACGTTCATAATGCGTAGTAGTACTTCACCATCAAACATGAATTTTGACATAAATAATATAAATGTTGTAATAAAATGAGGGCATATTTAAGCCGATGTTATTCTGTGCTTTGTTATTTTAATAATAAAGCTGAGACAATACTTGTTCAGATAGCTGTTGTGAAATGTGAATCACGTAAAATAATATCATTCTCCTATGTGTATATTTACCCTTTCATAGCATTCCAATTATTATATTTATAAGGAACTTGTAAATGCTTTTTGGAGAGTTTATTTTAAAATTTACTATTTCAAATGTCCGACATGATTTTCTTTTAACTGCGAAAGAATAAATCCGTAAAATGTAAATGCTTATTTACATTACTTGTTTATGATTAGTTGTGTTAGGTCGGTAGGTTCAAAAAATAAGAGATGTGTTAAATTTGAACAAAATGTATCTAAGCACAATTTTATGAATTGAATATATATGAATATCTAACTATAAAAATTGCAATATTTTCACGCTAAATATGGTTTTATGTAATACTTGAAATTTTTCTTTTTTAACTAACTGTGTGGACTGTCATATCAATTATCGCTAATCATGCGCATACGCATGATATAAAAGCTTTTGTATTATATTTGTTACATCGACTCATCGAGATAATTATTTCCGTTTCAAATTGTTTAAAATGTACAGCCATATATTTTAATATGTTACATGTCTTAAATTATAAATTTATTGTATTATATATAAATGTAGCTATAGATTGTTTGAAAAAAAGAAATCTGAATATAAAATATTCATCCAACTTAATTTTGTTTTTTTGATTTGTACGCCAATTAACCTCGCCGTCTGTTAGTATTTGCATGTTGATGCGGAAACATTATATTTCAGGACTGAATAAATCTTTGAATGCGGCATACTTGAAATACACTTAGTAATGCGTATAAACTGTGTTATAACAATACAAACTCTGTATAGCCGCACCCACATTACTTCATGAAGTTCAACCTTGAGGTTTTAATTTCGATTTGTAAAAGTGCAAGTTCTTGGCTTAGACTATAGAATAAAGTTTCATTTTATTTTAATAACAAGTATTATATAATTATTCACATTTTAAACATGCTTATACACTGGAATTTAATTCAACTAATCCACAAATCTATTGAGTTCAAAATATATTACATACAGGGTGTGGCAGGAAAACTTCTTTATTTGAAATGCGCTCCTTAAAGCGACAGTTATTCCGAGGTAGGGTGGCGCTCATTCAAAAGAGTGGGACCTAATGTATTCCGTCATGTAGACTTAATAACGATCATGCAGTGGACGATGGAATGTCTGTGTATATTTTTAAAATAAGGTAATTTCCATGCCGCATTCAAAAAAGATGCATTTAAATTATTTTGAATAAAATAATGAGCATATTTTATAAAAAATACTGAGGTAATGAATGCATTGGAAACGTTTAAGGAATAGAATTGACTCATTTACCAACGTTTATGCTTATGTTTATTTGTAAAATAATGTTTATTTAAAAATATATCACAATAAATCTACCCTATACACATTTATATAAATTAATAATACCTAAGTTTTGGGATGGTATCCCATATTTTAATTGCATACTAACATATTCATATAATTAGATGAGTTTTATATGACGAATAGATTACATGCATCTTAAATCTTATTAGATTATTGTTTTTAGGAGGTTTGTGATCAAAAATGCTTCAATTTCAATAAGTATTTCTACTTGATAGTTATTCAATATTTGAATAATATATTCGATCTCTTTTTTGTATGAGAGATACGTTTCAACAACTATCCTGTAAAAAATGAGGTGTTCATATAAAAATGACGCATACGTTTCATTATTGAAAATCAATTCAATATTTTTATAATTCACGTAAGATACACACACAAAGATGACTAATGATGCATTATGTACTTGGATTGCTTTATATTTTTCAAGAAAAGGATCAAGTGTATATGCTAAATATGAAAATTTCAGCAACTGCTTGAATTTATTTACAATATGATTCCGTCTATAAATAAAATATTCTTGCGCTATTTTTGCATTCGAATAAATAGTTTAAATCGTTAGTGTGTAGCGGGTGGGCCATTGCGCAATAGAGTTGTCTATGACAAACACACCCCAGCCGGGTGGGCTCGGTGTTTGTCTATGACCCAGGGGTGTTCGCAGGTGTTTTGGGGCGCGGGGCTGCGGGGGTGCTCGCCCCCGGGATGGCGGCCCCCAGCTCGGCGCCTGCGGTGCCCTGCCTCGAGGTCTTCGACGAAAATAGCCAGCCGTCCGTCGAAGGTTTTTCACCATAGCAATATTTATTTATTTACGCTCATCTGTCACTTGCGGTCATTGGCCGTATTTCGGATCGTTGCGATCGATACTCGAAAGAATGATCCACGACGGGCGACGTGTGTCGATTCAAAATCGCAGATCATTCGCATTTTTATTCGATTTAAATTCTAATTTTCGACTATTTTTTATGTTTAAAAATATTGATCGATTAAAGCGAAATTTGTTTAAATTTTCGATTTCTTTAATTTTGTTGAATTTAAATTTCTTAAAATAGAAAAGGTTTTCGTTTGAATTAAAAATGTCACATCGGTCCATAACACATTTATCAATGTCATGCTATTGATTTTTTTCAGAAGTAGAGTATATATTTACCTTGAAGTCGATAATTTACCTTTATTAATATTCAAATAGCAAAATTATGGCGTTTTAGAGAAGCATTTGAGTGTGTAATTATTACTCTTTTTGTTGTATTTTTTTTTTGTAAATATTACTATTGACTTTATTAAAATAATTTAATGCATTTTTTTAATCATATTATATAATTTCTTGAATTTTAGAAGTTGTCTACTTTTCATTATTTTAACTGAATAAAGTTGACAGTTACCTTTGACATTACTCTGATGAAAATAATGCAAAGATATAATAATTATAAAAATATATCATTATATCACGAGTATTCATTATATCCAAATATGTGGAATATTATATTCATGTCTCATAAAAGCCACTCAAGTAATTAAATAAAGATAATGTCTTTGTTGATTCCCCTTCATAAGGATAAGGGGTGAGTTTTGGGCAAAGGCAATTATTGCGACAGGGATAGAAAAGAGGATAAAATATCAAAATTTATGTCATCAGTCTGATATCCGATACTTAATTATATAGTTGTAATAAAGATTTTATTTAAACAGAAAGAAGACCGAATGTTGTATAATGAAAACTCAGTGGTCGACGAACTAATCGAATAAATCAAAAAGTAACGAAAAAATCAAATAAACTAATCAGGTTATTAATATAGATTCCTTAGCTCTTGTCTCGTAGAATCAGGCTTTAGGACTGTTAATCATAATGTGATTAAACAGAGAGACCGTCTGAATATTTTCGAAAGAATTATAAAACTTATAAAACCAAAACCAACTATCAAATATTTAGTTTTACGGCATCAGCTTCATCCGTTACTATGGAACCAGTGGTTACTACTTACATGAATACAAAATTAAGCGGTAGGAATAAAAAGGTTGACTAATAATGCAAAATGTAATAGGAGTTTTCAAACAAATCATAATTTTGAATAAAAAATTTACTATGAATTTGAATTTGACTTACGATCTACTCGTCTTGTGACCGACTAAATTGTGAGTCGAGGAATACCTGTATTAACAAATTTGTAAAAAATTGTTACAGAATTAAGTAGTTCTCTATATACAAATAGAGCTCTATAATCTAACAATTTAGATTTAGAGCAATGTAATAAGTTAAATAAAACATCATTCTATTAAATACAAGTCGTATGTATTCTATTTGATTTTTTATTTCAGAAATTAGTGATTATGCACAACAAATTGGCATTGATCCTCACAGTGAAAGCTATTTACTTCCTTTAGCTAAAGATGGGTTGATGCAAGCGTTACCTGCCCCATGGAAAGCTTAGTAGGCATTTTAAATAGTCTTGCTCTGTTGTTACAATATGTAATATTATTTAAGCTAATCGTTTTAATTAATTTTTAGTTACGATGACAAACTTAAAGCTCATTATTTCTACAACACCGAAACTAAAGCTACACAATGGGATCACCCGCTTGATCAAGTTTATAAAAGCTTGGTTGTCAAAGCGAGACAAGCTTCAGAACGCGGTGATTCAATCTTGGACGATACATGTGTATCAATCCAAGTAAGTTTTGTAAAATGAGCTTCATTCGCATTTTGATGACCCTTTACATAATATTGAAATATTCGGTCGTTTCATAGTATTCCATTCCATCAGTAGCATCTTCAATATTTTTATTCATAGCATTATTATAAATATTCAAATACAACAAACATTTATAGGACCTAATAACGTACGAGGAAGATGCCAAGCAAATAACTGAGGATAAATTCGAGGAAAAAAATAAGTCGAAGGACGGCGATTCTTCAATAGATACCAGTTTAGAAGAAGAAATCCCCGGATCCAGAAGCACAAATTTGGATTCTTCATCAAAAAAGCCCACTTTTCAAAAACCAGGACTCTTGGCATCCATCGGCAGGAAAACGTTACCGTCTTTGAATTCCTTGAGCAATTTAGGCGATAGAAAACTGGGAGACGTCTTGAACGGCTTGAATAAAAAAGTCGGCGAATCTAATACTTTTCCGCGGACAACTGCTCAACTCGGAATAAACCGTTTTAAAAATTTCAACTATCAACAAAAAGACGACGAACTATCCGATTCTAGAAACGAATCACCTATGAAAGTCATTCCGCCCAATAATAGAATTTCCATATTGACAAAACAAGCCTCGGAAATAATAGATTTAAGTTTTAATCCCGTTAAAAACGACGACGACAATGAAGTCTATCTATCCGTTGCTAAAAAAGGACTCACATTAACGGGTAATTTTTTAAAATTACATATTTTGTACCATATTTTACTATTATTCCGTTTTGTAATGTATGATAAATTTATAGGAGGAGGCTCAGTTTTCCTGAAATCTAATAGATCTAATATATTCAATGCCAACGAAGGTAATTTATCGTTACCGTCTCAACAAATGTGTGGCGATGCTAAAAATTCTGCAAAACCAAATATATCCGTGACATCTGACAATCCTAAAGGTATTTTGCGCGATAGAAATTTTGGAGAGTTGTCGCTTAAATCGCCGTTCTTGGATAAAAATGAGAGTATTAAACACGACTTGGAAGAAGATAAGAAAAGTGTTAGGTTTGTTTTTTTCAATAATTATATGCTAATAATATTCGGTATATATTTTTAAGGAAAATAGAATCAAGATTAGAATTGTAATCTCTAAAATTTGATAGTGGTATTAACCCTAGATCATTAATCGTGTTTTCAAGTTACACTATCACTACATATTAGTCTCACAGACTAACAAAATACAGTTTACAAGTCAGTCCCGCAGTGATAGCACTCAGTGGTTGCCTCTTTGCCTATCCGATTCAGATAGGTTCCGAAGCAGCCGTGCCCACTGAGTAACTGAGTCAGATGGTAGCTCAGTCGTCCGTGTCTCATTTCACTTCACTTCCTTACATCGGACAGGAGGGTGTGAGTCCACCTGCCCTTCTATGAAGCATAATTAAATTAGTCTGACTAATATTTTACAGAATCTCCGGATTCGATTGACATGCATACACAGTGGGTCACTAATTTGTTTATTTAGAAAGCTCCTGGACATGCATATATGCAACATACATTGATGTCGATTACATTCTTAGTCTGTAGTCTCTGAAACTAATGATTAGTGATCTAGGGTTAAAGGAGAGGTTAAACACTGTTTTTTTTAGCTTTTTAAAGCTTAACCACATCACAATAAGTTTTTAATTTAAATTATTATAAATATGTTTGTATATAGATTTAATTTGGAGCAACAAGATATGGATATCCAATTTGATTATTCGCCAAGTCCAAGCTCAAATAGTTCTTCTGATATGCTTCTCGGAGGTAATCAAAATTCCGTAATACAAGGGGATAGAATTTACAAGCCTGAAATTTCAAACGCGAGCAGAACTATGATGAGACGTAATTCTGAAAACTCGATCGGCATAACTGATATTCCAAACTTTGTAAAAAATGGAAAATTAAAACCAATTACATACGAGGAAAATGCGAAATACTCGCAACAAATGACTAAAGGTTCATTTATACACCTCAATATTTTTATCATACTTATTTCAATGTTGTTTCGATGTTAAATTGTGCATATTTACAGAGCATCTCTCCAAAGAAGGAAGATACAGTATGAATTCTAAGAGCGAAGATAACTCGTCAATTACAAATTCACCCACGCGTAAGCTCATTAAGCCGAATCCCGGAGACTTCATCAAACCTAATTTATTTCAGAAGCCTTTTGAAAAACTTAGTGACATATTGAAAACCACATCACCGGATAGCGATAGTGAATCAGATAAATTAGTTGTTAACAGGTAGTTACTATATATTTTTTCTCGATTGAAGCTTTTGTTAAAATGTATCGTTTTGATTTCACATTGTGTATTTATTTAAGCTCACCTCCACCGATGATAAAAAGAAAACTTTCTATCAATTTGATGGAGAGTGTCGATTCTGAAGCGTCGATTGATTCTCCAGATAAGGAATCGATAAATTTGAATCTTCCCACTGCAGTATCTAGTTCAAACGAAAAGAGGACAATTCAAAAGGAAACCAGACGAACGGAATCGAGTGATTCGTTCAGAAAATCGTCCATCAATAAAATGATGACTTTAGGCGAAGACGACAGCCAGAATGAAGTAAAAAAATTTAAAGCCGAGATGATGATTAAAAAAAATGCCGAAATCAACGAAATCAAAACAAAAATGGATTTGGAAATCAAAGAAAAAAGATTAAGTTTAGAAATGGAGTTCAAAAAAGAAATAGACGCTTTGAAAGAAATGCTGCATAGCGAACATGTCAAGAACAAAGCTGACATCAACGAGGTTGTTAACGATTATATTAAATATTCATCGTCTTGAACGTTGTGCTATTTGATTGCTTAAAATAATAATTCATTCCCTTTTTTTTTAGGCGATAATTCAAGCGCAAAAAAATCACCACGAGGACATTCAGGAAGCGTTGAATACTCTGAATTTAGAATTTTCAATTAAACGGGAAAGAACCATCCAAGAAGAACGAGGTAAGCTCTCAGAAGAGTTGGCAGTGATTGTTAAAAAAATAAATGCGGAGCATTTGAGCGATATAGAGAAGTTGAAGCAAGATAAGAAAAATCAGCTAATTTCAATCGCAAATAGCTTGGAGCAAGGTATTAATCCGTATGATAAATAACTTCAAATATATTTTGCCATAGTACAAAGTCATTTTTTAAATTTATTTAGAAAACATGAAATCAATAAACGAACTAAGGTTGCAATATTCAGACAATCTCGAAGCAGAGAAATTAAGACTGATTGCTGACAATAAATCTGCTTTAGATAAAATGAAATCTGAACATGAAATTATGTGCGATGAATTAAGAAAAGATTATAGAAGCGAAGTAACAAATTGCATTCAATTTAATTTGCTTATTTTATTACATATCGGCATATTACGTAATGAGATGTTTAATTTGTAGGTTGAATTAGTTAGAGGACAGCAAGCGGCACATTTGAGTGCTCTCAGAGAGAAACTTAGACGAGAAAGGGAGCCTCGTCCTCCCGCAGCATTATCTCCGCCGTCTGTAGGTTTATCGCCGAGGGATGAAACTAGTTATGAACGATTGCGTTGTGATAAACGATTATTAGAAGATAAGTATAGGTGTCTTAAAGAGAAATATGCCCGTCTCAAGAGTGACGTTAAGGTATTTGTCTTAATATTTGTAAAATAAAATATATATATAGCGTCATGATTCATTTTCAATAAAATGTCTTGTTTCGTATTGTAGATTTCTATAGAGCGTAGAAATAAACGCCGAGAACAAAGCTTGACAACAGGGTCAGAAACAGAACGATCCCATTCACATAGAACTGTACCATCAACTGATAAGTTAGTGAATTCGTCATTTATTTACTTTTTTTTTTCTTGAAGTGGCTCCTGTAGCTTTATAAAAGAGTCCCGACCACCGACAATGCATTTCTCCTCGCCCTAATTATCCGGGTCCAGACTTTATCTACCTGTTTATTCCAGTGTAAACAAGATCTTCAGATGAGTCCGAATCTAAAATGACCTGAATAATCATACATACTAGCATTAAATTAAAATGTACAAAGCTGCTCTTTTGTTTACAAGTAGTTTACGTTAACTATTGTTTAAAAAACGTCGTTTATTTACGATATAAGGTGGTTAGGGCTTTGGTAGACGTGGCCCCAAAGCCCTAACCCTAGGGTTTGGTAGAAGCTTTGCAATATTAAGTACTGTTTTGTTTGCTTACAATATCAAAATAACAAACGAGAAAGCAGAACTGTAACAAGGACACGGTAAAGCAAGCGTTCGCCGCGGGTGCAACTGGTCTTGGGGCGCAAAACGCAGAATACTGACCCGGTCCAATGTTGCACATGGTTTTTATTTTACTCGACCATTCTAATGTACATGGACCAACACTGATTGACTGTCCGTTTTTATAATAAATACTAAATTGTCTAATCCCTCTTTTCTTCATTATCCTTTAAACATTGGGCCGATCCAGCCGGCAATAAAATAAAGACAACACTGTTTTTGACCGATTGTAGAATTTATATAACCAACCTGATCTGTCTTCTACGCACAACTTCGTTTCATAATGAGAGTTTGTAATCGTTTTGTAGACATGTTCAGGTATGGCATCCGATTGCGATGCGCTCATTCGTCATATCAGCGGTCCGAAAAGTGGACCGATTGGACATACAAACCTTGTGACCACTGCATCCTTATTTAAGGCTTTTTGCGGCATTTTCTATGATCTGTATGATCATGGAAGCAACGTGCCACAAGCGCTTCATACCCTTGTTACGGCTCTGTGAGAAAAAATCTAATTTGTAGGAATAATTACACAAATCATGTCGTTGCCTTCCGTACTAATATTTTTTAAGCCATTGTAGCACCGATTACCGTGGTTAATCATTTCTTTCCTTGGATCTGCGTATCCCGATCCACCAGCATCCCTTATAATTGCTTTTAAGACAATATAAAAATATGCAGGAAAAGGATATCTCCTTGTGTACCATTAGAGCTTACTATAATGATTGTTCCAGACATACACATCCTCGATAGTCTCACCAGCTTACCTGGAATTTCCATCTCTAACATGTTCCTCCAATATGTGATAGTAATCATCACCATATTCCCATATTTTTTTATAAGAATTGTCCTGCATTAAATATTTATTCCACAATAGTCTGAAACTGCATTGGTACTCCCCAAGAAATTGCTCTACGATGGGCAACATTCGTTGGATGTAAATAATTATTGCAAAATTGAATTCACATTTTAATATATGGTTTATTTTATAGATCTGGTGAACCTGGTGATCCAAATTCAGCCAATAAAGATTGCCTTAATCGAGTCGGTAAAAGACCATTGCCTATAAATAATGGATTAATATTTAATACTTTGAAGAATGGTAATAATAATGAAATAGCATCGCAAATAATTAAAGAATCCAGCGCAGAGAATAACAATCTAAAATCTGAACATGCGACGTACACAAAAGATCCCAATACTTCACATAGTGATTCGATCCCTCATCAAAATAGTTCCTGCCTTAATACTAATTTATTGAACGTTGCTAGCAGAAATTTAAATGCTGCAAATCCGGATAGATCGAGAGGTAAATCACCTAATATTAGGGATAAATCACCTATGGGTAGAATTTATCAAAAATCGTTTAACGGTGATAATGATAATGATATTTCTTTGAGTCAAAGTGATAGCCACACGGTGTCTAATAGTAAATATAATAAAAGAGTCAATATTGTCGAAAGTAAAGATAGATTTAAAGAAGATTTAAGATTGAAAAGCGGCTTAAGAAAAACGCCCAAACTAGATAGAGGATACGTTGATACAAGTACGTGGTCATTTTTTAATTTTATAATAGCGCCAATCCGTGATTTATTATTGTAACAATGAATTTATTTTCTGCAGCCGTAACTGATTATCACGATTCATCCGATACTGGTGCTAGTGACCATCGTCACATCAATGAATCTTTAACGGGTATTTAAAAATAAATCTGCTGAGATTTCAGTTCGTTTCGTAAATACAATTCTGATTTTTTTTTGACGTTTACAGGAAAGCATAGAAAGAAATTATTTACACGCTTGAAATCTGCCTCAACTTCTAGACTAAATTATAGTGTTTCTTCCAAGTATGTTGAATTAGATGAATACATATTTATTAGTCGACGTATGATGTCGATGCTCAAAAGTTCAATATTTTTAGATTAAATGAACGCGCTTGTAGTCCTGTTGAAAATCTGCGTCAACAGCTTCGTAAATTAGAAGACTTAGAAGAACAATTTCCAGATGCAACATTGAATGCCGATACGACTGCTTATCGACTTCGATATCCATTTCCGGATTCAGGTTGAAAAGCTATCCTATTTATTTATTTAAATACGCAACGAACAAAAATTTTAGCTAAAAATTTGTATGAACAATAGGTAATGGAGGCGTTAGTGGTGGAGAATTAGGTTTTTTGAGACATCGTGCACTTGTCGAAAGAGAAGGTGTGCGACGAGCCAGAGCTGTGTTACGTCGACGTGCAGATTTACTCAGACAACGTAGACGTTCCCCGGCTGCATGGCAGGTCAATACTGTAATTTATGATTTTTATATTATTTAAAACAAAGCAATTGTTTATTCGTTATAAAATATCATATGATATAGATAATCTTTCATCAAAACACTATTTATATTGCAGGAAGAATGTGAGCTAACAGACATGGAAGTCTCTTTACATAGGACTAAATCCATACTCGGGGAAAAAGTCATACGACTTCGACATATTGAAAAATCTCTACGAAGAATACAGGGGGGTCAAGAGCACAATGATTCAAAAACTGACTCAAATGTACCAAAACAGAGAGAACCGGAAAACAAAGTATAAGTTTTGGCACGTAAAATAGAACCTCAGTTATTCAGATTCTATAAATTCATTTTATAACCGGAAGTCAGCAGCATAAATGTATAATTCTATCTGGAAATGAGTAATGAATTCATGAAGTGATAAATTGACCCCCTAGTTGCCATTTGTGATTGTGTTCCTACAGAACTGAACAATTGCATAAATATATCTGTGGCTATTAATCGATTGTCTGTTATTACCCAATTGCCTTCAATCACCCCAGTAAATCAAAGTTCTTCTCTTACTCTTATAAACAATCCTAATATTCGATTAAATATATCATTACTCGGACATCTTCTGATCCAGTTTTTATGTAATTATATTCTGGATAATTGAGGTTCTATTATATGCATAAACGCATTGATTCAAACGTATTAAATTTGATTCCGTCTTTGTTTTACGCAGCAAGACACTACTCTCAGCGATATATCATCTCATAGCTCGGGATTTAGTAGCACCGATGGACACAGTGATACTAACAGGAATGCCAAGCACGCCGCTCATTCAACTGGAGATTATGAACATTCTTCGGAAATTATAAATAGCCTCCAGACATTGAACACGGAAATAAGGGACATATGGCAGGTTTTAAACTCTCAACAGCAAATGAATGTAGCAAAAGGTAAATATTTTTGTCATTAGGTGTGTGAATAAGTTCATGACGTTTCGCCATCATAAATAGAATTCTTGTAAATAATTATGGTGATCATGCTCTGGTGGAAAAAGTCATAAAGAGATCGGCTTAATCGCTTCAAAAATAATTATTTTGATGAGAACGCAGTGGTGCACCAAAAAAGTTTGAAGACGAAGAATTGTAAATATTGGAATTGATCGAACAACAGTTTCGAAACGTCTGACAGCATTAGCCTTACGACTTGTACCCGAGAGATGTGGAAAGGTGTCTTTGTTGATATCAGCTGGGTATAGTGTACAGGGTCATAACAAGGGCGTGGCAAAGCAAGCGCCCGCTACGGGCATAACTGGGCTTGGGGCGCAAAACACAGAATACTGACTCAGTCGAGATTTGCATATGGTTTTTATTTTACTTGGTCATTGTACTTTACATGAACCAACACTGATTGACTCTGTCCGTTTTTATAATACATACTAAATCGTCTAATCCCTCTTTTCTTCGTTATCCCTTAAACATTGGGCCGACCCAGCCGGCATAAGCCCGCAATAAAATAAAGACAACAATCCCCATCAGTCTTCTTCGGACACCTTCATTTTATAATGAGAGTTCATAATCGTTTTGTAGACATGTTCAGGTATAGAGTCCGATTGCAAAGTGCTCATTCGTCATATCAGTGGTCTGAAAAGCGGACCAATTGGATATACAAACCTTATGGCTACTCTATCCTCTTTTAGGGCTTTTTGCAACATTTTATATAATCTGTACGATCACGGAAGCTCCCTCAGAGGCTAACTTACATAGGCGACTCACTCCAAATGAGGTTGCGGATGAGTCTAGACTTCCCGTCAATCATAAAAACTATATATTTATCTATATTATTAATTTATGCTGCTATCTAAACTAGTATTTCAGCTACTAAATCTAGCTCAGAGTGCAAGTGGATCACTTGAAGTTGAAGTCCCTGTGGGCATGGACGTTGAATACAGATTTTGCACCTTGATGGAAAAACTCGACCTTATTACTGTGAAACATTGCCATACGCGCAATTCAAACCTCTATACGCAACGTACAACATTTTTGAAAGGTCTATCATGTCTGCTAGCTCGTGCATATACAGTCGACGGTCATCCAATACTATTTTCTTCACCATTTCTGGAGTGGTTACCTCATTGGGCCAACCACTGCGCTGTTCATCTCTGCAGCTCGCACGGCTTCATTTAAACTCTATCGTTATTTAACTTTAAAATATTTAAATTAAATTAAATTAAAACTTTAGTATTATTAGGGGGCACAAATTAAATACTTGCCACGGGCGCTTCATACCCTCGTTACGGCTCTGATAGTGTATTATGAGCTGCTCAAACCCAATCAAATCATCACAGGAGATCTCTATCGAAAGCAATTGATGCGTTTGAGCTGAGCATTGAAGAAAATGTGGAAACAATATGCCCAAAAATAGATCACATGGAAATGGGAGGTTTTATTCCACCCATTGTACTCTTCCAACATTGCTCTTTCTGATTACCACTCATTCTGATCGATGACTCGTGACATGATTGAGCAACACTTAACTTCTTGTGAAGATATCAAAAATTGAGTCGATTCTTGGATACCATTCATTTATTACATGATTTATTTTCATAGATAAACGGCGAGAACTTATTCACACACCCAATAATTATTTTTCATTTACATACATATCATGAAATATTTTGTATTTTTCAGTTGTACCAATCGGTCAGTTGCTTTATACGGACGTAGGGTGGCAATTGCCTATAGCCGCCAGCAACATACCAAATATTCAAAGCTTACCTAATTCCATTTCCATTAACGTACCTGCTCTCAATATACCGATGGAGAATATCAATTCCGTCAAAGATAAATTGCAAAACTTCAGACAGACTGGAGGCGTCGGAACGAAAGTATCTCAAGTATGTATGACGTCAAGATATTTGCATTAAAAATGTGTTCTTATTATTAGTCGTCATCGCTCTAATAAATGTTTATGCGTTTCTATAGCCGGTGATAGCTTCTGGGGGCGTTGCTACAAGCTTGGTCGAAAGAACCCGCGATTTGCGGGATTGGCTTAAACAACAGGCTGCTTTGTAACCGATCACTTAAAAAATTATCTCCTATCGAACAAATTTAACATTTTGAAGTGATTTGCGTACGAGCGATTTTTTATTCGATTTTAGAATTTTAACGAGGATCGTAATAAGTCTTTCGTCGTCGTTATTTTCCAAAAAAATTATACGCTAATACGTATATTAAATTCTTAATGTGATATTAACAGCACGTCATGTTTATTTTCATATAATGCACACGTTTTATCCACTTAAATCTGGTGTGGGCAATTGTGGGTACCAGGATTTTTGATATTCGATCCGATTATTTATTTAGCAACTAATTCTAGTCTGTATGATCTAGTCACGGAATAATTAGATATAAAAACGTATTCGTATGGATTTTATGTTTATTTATTTATTTCCTATAGGATTATATTCTCGATAATCGGAACTTTCACGCGATATCGAATATCTTTTTTTGTTATTTATTTTTAATGATATTATCTGATATATATGTTCCGTTCTAATTTACAAAATACATCATCTAGCTCTTACGTGTATGCTCAAAAGATCTCTACGGCACCTATCAATTTGGGTAGTAATTGTACAAATGGTGTGACTGTTACCTCCATCATATTAAGGCAGCTATGTATATTTATAGATATTTGAAACGCCGATCAATTATTATTTATAAACATTGTTGTGAAATAATACTACGGATTTTATATGTAAGTTGTGACTCTTTCATGAAAATGAATACGTACCTCATTCTTACTTCGTATCTATGCATATTTTTATTCATTATTACTGTACAGGATTTGTTCTACTTGTGATCGAATCGGGTTTTAAAAGTTATTATAATTTTGCAAATATTTCATTACAGAGCTATAAAAAAACATTCGTTTTTGTATACTTTAAAATACTCGAGTCGAATAATCGTAAATAGAGAAGCTCCTGTACTGATTGTTATTCGTTTGAAATCAAATATATTTTTAAACAATTTACATATTTTCTATTTGCTTACATTGCTATAAAATTGTTGAAACAGTTTTAATACTTGGCTGGATTTTATCTATGAAAATATTTCTTGTTAGCGTTTAATATGTGTATTTTATTAATAGATTCATAATTAGACATTTTTACGTATAATATGTATATGCTTGGGAAATTTTTAATTGTATTTCTTGCAAACTTTGATTTGATCTATTACTGGAGAGGAGAAAATATTATTTTTAATTTTTACTGAACAATACAGTTGACTCGCGGTGATCCGACAAATATTTTGCAAGGTGCTGACCAATTATCCAATTTGTCAAAATATAGAGTACTGCCCCAGACCCCTCGTAGTTACTGTCATCAAACGTATTCCATAATTACGAAGCATTCCAACCATCCTCTGTATGCGAGCAGGACGATTGGCGGTATGGCAGTCAGTGCTAGGACGTTTCTTTCGACACTGCGATATGCGGCAGCAACCCTGATTGCGCTCCTTCTCTGGACTCAGGCCATGTTAGCCTGGCTCTTTTAATTTGTAGTGCCTCGGCCCATATGGGCCACCAATGTTGGGCATAAACCTGGCCAGATTCTCCGCGATACTGACCGCCTTCTCCGTGTGGTTGACGAATCGGAGCTTGTCGTCAATCTCCACCCCCAAATATCATATGGATCTACTGTACATATGTACTGTCGGTCTACACCCTACCATGCTGTGTCGATGAGTTTCAGGCACCTTACAATGTCAAAGTGGTTTATCCAAAACTCTTATACTTTGTATACAATTTCTTGAAGTTAGAGATAAGTTGCTGATCCATGAGCTGCAGGATAGGAGATGTATTGGGTGGAAGGAAGACAATTTTTATAAAACTGCTCCAAAATATTATCCTGAACACTCGGTGTAGACAGGAGCATTATCCATAATTAGCATTGCTTTCAGTGGAAGATTATTATCCAGTAGTTATATTTTTATCTCAGGATCAGCAGCACCATTTGATAAACAACTCTTCGTCGATCCATGCCCTGCTGTCACCGCCACATAACAGGCAACCTGTCCTTTCGTATTTTGCATCTGTTGAATGCTCGCGAGTTCTTCAAAGAATAAACAAGAAGAGGCTTTATCTTTTTGTTGCCACTCGCTAATCGGGTAATGTACTGCTCCGAGTCGATAAGAGAAATTTTGCCGGATTATCATGGGTCGACTGTACCTTTATCATTCCGTATTTTCAATTTATCAATTGAAAATTTCCCAGAAGATTATTTGTCATGTTTATTTTTAAATTACATTTTAAAATGATTGTTTTAAATAGTGGCGGGAATGTGCACAACATTTTTATTTTATAGGAGGATAAAATTGTTCAAAATTTGACGAAATGTCTTCGATATTTATACATTTATTATTCCTGTAGATTTTATAACGTTACAAAATTAATTCTGAGGATTATAAGCTATCGTAGCGGACTATCATTTATATTTTATTCCGTTGAAGTTCGATGAATGCCAATTAAATATTTAATTTCTAACGGCAATATAATATAAGACCTCGTGTGTAATCTCACAATGAAGTATTAAATGATTACGCTCCTTAATCTTAGATCACTAATCATTAGTCTCACATTCAACATATATGAACCTTCCTTGCTCCAACCCACTCAGTGCCCTTTTAAATAGCGTATTCATTGCGTGTGCACGTCAATCGTCGTCACGTAATATGTAGTGACAGTATAACTCGAAAATACGATTAGTGATCTAGTGTTAATCAATAGCGTATATTATAAAAATCAATGTTTTTTATATCAAACTACTTTGTAACACACTCAAGCAACATTCCAAATTTAATTCCATTTAATTTTGATCCTAATATAATTTTAGGTACATTGAACGATATTGAAGATGTGACGCGTTGATTTATAAGCTAGAATGATTGGCTTGCACTTTTATGTTATTTATGTAGTAAATTAATAGCTACAATATACATATATTGAATATATATATAAAATCAAGTTGAAAAATTCTTTCGGCTCTTAAATATGAGCATAAATGGTGCATATTATTAAAAAAAAATATATAAAACCTATCTAAAATACTTGTCATATAGTGATATAGGAATTGTCTAGAATAGTGAGAATATATGATGTACTCATTAGAAATGAATACCTTATTTATCCTTCGATGAGTATAGAATTTGAGTCTGACTTAGAAGCCACTTAGATAATATAATCGTGCCCTCCTTTTTAGTAAAAAAAAGTATGTTGTTAAATAAATATTATTGTAATGATAGAGAGAAAAAACATAAGGAACATCAAAAGATTATAAAATGAAATGATAGAGCAGCTATTGAAATTCGTCTCGTGTAGTTTTAATGAGGGATAAACTCAATAAATTTAAGAAATTATTGGAAGATGTCATACGTGTGGTAGATTTTCTTCTCGATATATCAATATTTATACAATCTTGACCAGAAGGCTATTAGGGAAATCATTTGAACTGCGTTTAAATACGTCGTTATGTAGCTAAACACGATATTTCGATAATATGCGCGCGCTTAAAATTTAGATCAGCAAAACGATACATTCACGTGCTGTTTTTTTTTGTTGTCTTTGATTAATAAAACTCAAGAGAATGGTAACTATTAAATATATCGGAGAGCTGATTTTTGAATCGTATTCGTAGTCGGCTTGTTGATTTTCATCCGTAAATTCAAAACGAATCTTTCTTTTCTACGATCGTAATGATTATTGAAGAAATAAGCGAGTGCTTTAAATAAGAATCGGAACCAATTATCTGCATTGGCAATATCTAACGATAATTATGTTAGATAGTAATATTATAACGCCTATTATAAAAATGTATTAATGAAAATCGTAGGCTGTGTAAAGGTTGGTTTGGTGGCCTTAGTCACGTTATTGCTATTCGTATATTGAAAGATACATCGTGCAGTAGTAGGGTGGTCTTTTTTAAATTTAAATATATTAAATTAAACAAATATAAACATTGACTGATGTGAGTTATTCCATGCATAGTTGTGGAATTGGGGAATAATAATTAGACTTGTACCGTGACTCAAAACGACGTTTTTCACAATAGGCTCGTGAACATTTTTCAAATTTAAACATATATTAATAGTGCATTTTAATAATGGACGGATTGTCTTTCAAAATATTGGTAGTTTCAAAAATGTGTGCCGTTTTAAAAAATGAAAGACCTGGATATGTCTGCCAAATCTCATAGAATGTCGTTATCCGATGTTTTAGATCTCCCACGACTTGATTCATTCAGCATCGAATTTAAATGTTGTATATGAATTTGATTTGTTTCCATTTTGAGGGTTTTTTGCTACGAAAATTATGCACGTCCAGACGGCAAAACCATTTAGAATAAACTGAACAGTGACTGTTTCAAAACTTATGCCCCTTATTATTTTTATAACTTTTCTTAACAGAATTGTAGAAACGGCACTTATTTTTGGCACCTCCGTTACTTTGATTGGTTATCTCAATAGAATCGAACAGAAGATGTTTTATTGAATACTAAAATATGCATTTGGTGTGATATGGTTTAATCGTTAGCAACTTACGATGAAATATATCACTATTATAATATGAAATGTCCTTTAACCGAATCTCCAAATTATGTTAATAATAATGACTAGCACAAATCAAAACTTTAAATAAATATACTAATCTTAAAATGTAAGTAAAAAGAGATACGAATGTTTCAAATAGAAATGGTGGTAGTTGTAGATTCCATTCATGCACTTGAACGAAATCGGTCAATATGATAGATGGAAATTAGTAGTTGGAACATCTTGAAAAATGTTTGGTCGTACCTTCTCTGACAATGCCAATCATTCTAACAAGATTTTTAACCTCTTAAGAATATTTAACTCCCTATGATTTTTCACCTGTTTAGTGTTACTATTGTTGAAATTGTCCAATTGCCCGTTTATGGGAATATTATTTGTCAATATCTTCATCTGACATTGAATCTTTAATAAATTATTACAGTTATATAAATCAAGTTGTTTTTATTTATTTCCAAAAATGTACCCAAACTTTGGTTTTCACACTGTATGTAGTGAATTAGTGATACACTCGAGTTTGTTTTTATGCGGATCTTTTTTATGCAATTTTGAAGTTATGCACTTTCAAAAATAATGGAACCTATCCCTCATTTTTCTAGAGAACAAAATTTTTTTATGCGATTTTTTGTACTTACTATCACATTGATTTGAAGTTATGCGGTTTTTAAAAATAATAAGTTTTCTCAGTTTTCTATGTAGTTCAAGTCTTTTTTTATGCAATTTTTTATATGCGAATCCCCATGGAACATATCCATTGCATAAAAACAGACCCAAGTGTAATTCCAAAGCATAATTCTAGGATTTATAATTAATTATAGTGTGGAATTTTTCGAAACAGGCTCCCAGATAGAGCGAAGATTTCATCTTACATTTTATAGTAGTAGCACGTTTCTTTTCTTCTGTATTTGTTTTTCCTGTTGAAGCAAATAGCACAATCCTTGTTTTCATCTGGGTGTAAATAAATAAAATGTTCCCTGTCTCCAGTTCTATGATATTTCTTGGGAGCCCTTAAGTCTCCTATGAGTAACATAAGCAAAGATTGTCTATATTTTTTGTTTCATTGATAAAGATTTTTTTAAATTATGGTGGTTTAGGATTTCTCTCCATAAGTTCAGGATTTCCTACTTCTCAGAGTGCCCATGCGGAGATCTGTTCATGGACGCAGACCATATTCTGTGGACATGTCCAGCATGCCGTCCGATTTTGAGGCATTTGTTGTGTCAGCGATCCAGAATTTGGACCGGTTGGACACGGAAACCTTGTGGCCACTCCCTCTAACTATTCTAATCATAGAGACCCCCCCTCGGCGGCCAGTAGGTTCAGCAGGCTCACAAGCGGAGCTCAAATACCCTTTTTCATATAATTTATATCATAAAATTATTTATTTATTATTATATTTGCGTATATATTTTGCTGGCATGGTCCCGAACAGCAGGGTCAATAAACAGCACAGGTCAGTTTAGGCTCCCATGTCCATTCTTTGTATTGATACAATATATGAATTAATAGAGCACTAGATGGCCAGAACGGAGGAATAGCAATAGCTGGAAAAAAGCTCTCAAATCTTAGATACGTTGATGATACAACGACGATAGCCAAAAATACAGAAGAAATGGCTGAAATACTTCGTCGCGTCGAAGATCAAAAGCAATAGATTAGGTGTGGAAATAAACAAAAGTAATGATAGTTGTTTAAATCACAATGGCAACAAACTGTAATTTTGAAATTGTTAATGAGTATCAAATCTCCAATGACGGAGAATGCGATAGAGAAAATTCACAATGGCCAAATCAGCAATGACTGGTGTCTAAGATTTTTCAATTCTTTGAATACGTAGCGAGAAGTGAGGACAGCTTGAAGAAACTAGTTGTGGTCGGCGCCGTTAAAGAGAAAAGAGGAAGATGCCCCACGTTGGATTAATTAAATCAAGAGCGCTACAAGCTATTCTGTGGTTGTAGCCTTTCAAAAAGTTGAACAGATAATGGAGAGGAGTCATATCGAAGGTACATTCTTGACCAACAACAAAAGAGGTCGCGATCCTTAGCAATGAGGAACAGATTTTAAGAGACATAAATGAATAATGGAAACTTCCAATCCCCAGAAAAACGACTTTATCCGCCACTTTAGGGTCTATATATTCCTAATAGAGCAACGTCAGGTACAAACATTTTACAAATTATTATATAGATGCTAGACAATTGTACTCATGGATGATGCGCTAATTAATAAAACGATGCATTGACGAAAGCAAAATGCATTGTTTTTGTTTTGCTGTCCGAAATCCGGAATGTATTATTTTGTTCAAATCAAGTAAACGTCAATACCCCATGATTTATGAGCACATCTCTGGATGAATGTGCAGAATATGATACAGAATGGAATGACATTCAAGATTGACGTTTTAATTTCCATGTTTCGGAATTATTTTCATCTCCAACAAATATATATTTCCTTTGAATACACTATTTTGAAGTTGAATAAAATACAAACATGAGATTTTACTTATTTATTATTAATTTATATAAGCACATTACAAAACAATGGGGCCCTGTGTATCTTTGCGTGCTCTGGCTTTCACTTTAACTTGGGCAGCAATGCGGTCCAAATCTCGTCGGCCTTGTTTGGTCAACTGTCTGCCACCATCGGGGTTCTTCTCGATAAGCTTTAGACTTTCGAGACTTTGAAGAGCCTTCCTAGCGATTCCAGCAGACGAGCGGCAGAAATGAGATGGAGTTACGCCGTTGCGTTTACGTCCACCAAAGATCTTTGTGACGGTTCGGACACCGAGGGGTGAACGAATGTAAATGTGTCTAATCAAGGATGCACAGCGGACATAGTACCAGTCGGCATCGTAGGGTGCGAGCTCCTTGAAACGACCGGTTTTAACCAAATCGACGAACTCCGGTACTGGGAGTTTGCCAGATCTGAGGGACAAACAAATAATATTTTTATAATTATCCCCAACAGTTAAATTGATAAACATAAAAAGAATTTCATATATTCATACAAAAAACATGTTTCATTTACACCCACTGACATTTTAGGTTAGTCATGAGTGCAAACTCAATTACACTACAATTATAAACATTTAATATGCTTTTGATCAAATTGCTTTCAATACTAACTTTTTAAGGAAAGCGGCGATCTCCCGCACCACTTTGTCTTGCTCAACGTCTTTCAATGTGATTGACGGCATCTGTAATTGTAAATCAGCGTTTTACGACAAGAATTAATATCAACCGATATAATATTGGATTAAACACATCAATATATAATCGAGAAACGAGTAAATTGCAAAGAAATATTGAATTTAATCAGATTTTAAGCGCTTGTCAAAGCATACCTCGTGGCCTGTAAAGCAGCGCCCACCGGAAAGGCTTGGGAAGTGTCGCCAACCAAAGGCAATAAGATTTGACAGACATGCTCGATACGAACTAGCTTAAGACCACGCACGTATAAAAATATCGCTTAAATTATTTAATATTGATTTAACAATTTGCGATTATATATATTTAAATAATATAATTGGTTTATTCTAATTACAATTATTAATAACATATTGAATTGATGAATTCATGTAAATATAAAAATATATTATTTAAGGCCAAAAATATGAATTATAAACAAAATAAATTAAATGATTATGATTTTAAAATTATTTTTATAATTTATTAAATAGCCTTTAAAATATTATGACAAATTATCTTCAATATATAAATGTATAATATTATTTTTCATTTATATTTTAATTTAAAAATATCATGCAATTGTTTATAAAAATAATATTAATCCATGTTAAATTTAAAATTATGATTATTTTTAATTCAAGTAATTAATTTTATTGCTTAAGTTATTTGAATCATCATTTTTTTAAATGTAAATTAACGGAAGCTGTATTTCATATTTAAAAAGATCTACATTAAACTGATCGTTTTAATGACGAATGTCATAAAACGAAAATAAAAATTCAAATATATATTTTTATGTAATCGAAATAATGCGGTGTTAAGGCCAAATTTAGAAGACGAAATATATTTAAATTGATAAAAACGTCAGTATGTATAATAGTATTGTATTGACTGGTTTCGCAGACGAATGACTTAGGATAGATATATTTATAGAACGATTACTATGTGAGTTATGTCGTCTTAGCGATAATAATTAAACGCAATTTCGATACGCTTCATTAATGTGTCACCAAAATGACATGTCAGTGTATAAAAATATGTTTTTCTATGGGCAAGACATGGAAGCATACAATATTTATTTTTTGCTTCGATATAAAATGGATTTTGTTTAGATTTTTTTCGTCCAAATTCTTCTTAGGAGTGTTTTTTACATTAAAAAAATATAATACCGCCTTAATGTTTTTTATGACGCGCAAGATAAATTAAAATTCATCAATATTCCTAGAATCTTTATATAACTGAGATGAATGACAGTCAGTGTAATTTATTCCAGTTATTGATTTTTTAAGTCCCATAATCCCATAAGATTTTTACGTATGTGTTATTTGTAAATATGTAAAAGTGCTATAATTTTTTCCATAATATTGTAATGAATGTAAAATATATTTTCAGGATTATCCAAAGGTTATCTATAGAAGTGTTTTGTTTTTCGTCTCAATTCAGATGAGATTAATTTCGTTAATTATACAAAGTCTTCGTTGTGTAATAAAATATATAAAGAACACAATGGAAGCGTCTTCGTCTTTAGTCGATGAAAGATCATCGGAAACATTTTTACCTGAGAATTCAAGCTCGTCGTTCGCTATGTATGAGACACTGAGAGATTTGTGTCAAAATAATGTTGATTTCTTTAAATCAGACGACAGCGAAAACGGACAGAGATTGATAGCGGCATTTTCTAGTCTAATAACCAACATTGAAGAAGTTGTACCTCTGGCAGATCATATTCGAAAGGTTTGCTAATCATCAATGTTTTTTCCTTGTTATTTAATATCCATTATGATATTTTATTTTTGTTATACATTTTAAGGTGGCTCCAGACTATGATTTCGATAAAACAGTTCCCGGTAACGGATATAGGAGCTTTCTTACAGTGGTGGACGCTTGTGTATTACACGGCGTTAAACTTGGTAGACAAGTATGCCTATCGAGAGATGCTATCATTTTTAGGAAGGTATATTACACCAAGTAAGTTCAGATTTGATAAATTTAAACTAATCATCTAATTGATAATTTTAAATATTTATTTTGCTCTGTCAAAATATTTGCTATAATAATGAATTGATTTAAAGTCAAAATGGTCAATCAAAGTTAATTAGATATACAGCATAAAATGAGTAGTGATAAAATAAAAACAGTACAATTTGTGTTGGTTTTAGGCATCTTAAAAATTATTTTTTTTTAAATTGCCAAATACGTTTGCTACATTTTTTTTGACCGCGTGAACATCCTGCCAATCATGATTAATTGAACCATTGTAATGCGTGATAAAATATTTGTAACATCTGGGAAAACGTTGTTATCAACAGTGGGTAATTCATAAAAGTCTTGCATTTAATTTTCGTGAATGCGTTGATTCATATTCTTACCTACTTACCCTACTATCCGTAATCTATAAATTTGACCTTTAGAACAGAGTTGTTTGAAACGGGACAAAGACCTTGATGGCAAAACACAAATGCTTTGTTTGGTTCTATTATCATTTATTTGAATATCAAAACTAATCTATTTCACGCGCGATTTCATAATAATAGATTTTTTTAATAGTATTTGATGAGACGCTAACAGGGCAATCCCACACGATAATCATTTTTAAATTTGCGTGATAATCCAACATAAGAAATAGCTCCATCTCGCTCTTATTATATACGCCATATGCGCTTAATGGATTAAAACAATTTGATTTCATCATCGTGATTTTTTAAATATTTAATTTAGTTTTAAGTATTCATCCTGAAAACCTCAATGGACACTGCCTTTGATCTATTTCTTACCTTTATACATATTTAAATTCTCTTACTTCTGGCATTTAATTCCAATTAAAGAATACGCAGTACTTATCTTTTTAATATAGAAAAATGAATGTCTGTTTGTTCGTATGTAATGCGCTGCCATACCGCTCATCAGATTGCGATAAAACTTCGTCCACTTATTGCTAAGGATTGCGCGAGTAACATAGGCATAGTCTTCTAATATATAAAAATCAATGTTTGTTTGTCCGTATTTAATGCGCTACCGTACCGTTCATTAGATTGCGATAAAACTTTGCCAACTTATTGTTTGCACTTTCTCAAATAATATAGGTATAGTACAATTAACTTACAGCAGATCTTATATATAAAAATCAATGTTTGTATGTTTGTTCATATTTATAATAAAACCAACAACATAAAATAAATATCATTTATTACTTCTGTGGCAGCAATGCACGGGGTACCAGCTAGTCTTTAATAGTTTCAGCTTGCTGGTGCTGATGCTGCTAAACTAAATATTTGATATCTGGTTCATTTTACATAAAGAACAAATTACTGTCTCTTCTTTCGGAAATATTCAGACGGTTTCTCTGTTTGGTCATGACATAATTAAAAATACTAAAGTCAGATTCTACAAGATATGAGCTAGGGAATGATATTAAAATTGAATATCATTTTACACATATTTGGATCTGTCTAGCTAGCAGGAGAAGTGGTCCGCGTTAACTTCAGGCCGTTCATCTCCCACTATTTTTCCCCTCACTTAGGTACCGCAGCGGTCTGAAAAGTGGACTGGTTGGACACACAAACTTTGTGGCCACTCCCTCTTCTTTTAAGGCATCCCCGGGGCCTTCTACGATCTCTATGACCACGGAAGCCCTCACAGCAGCTAATACGTATAGGTGCCTCGCAGCATATGAGGTTGTGTCCTCGTACACATGGAAATTAAACTCGATTTTACGCCTTGTGCACTTTCACATGCAAGTGTGCTAGCATAGTCTCGAATATCGAGACCAATATACATCTCGACGTCAGTTGAGGGTCCTCATATTGTCGGTTACACATTCGGACTTTTAGTATCGAACCTGTAGATAGTCCCGCAATTAAGCGGTTAGACTCGATCGTCATGAGTCCAAATCTACAGGAGATGTGGCTGGCGACTACATTTTTAAAATATATATTCGCTATGGAAAACCATGTCAAAATGGTTGGCAATAATCGAAATTATGTTTACCGTCTTCATCATATCTAATTTCTAACAGTTATTCTTGGTTTTTAATCGGTCCCTCGTTACTGCAGATTGTGACCTTTTTGTGTTTGGTGTCCACTGCTTGCGATACTCCATTTTACTCTGATTTTGACCTTTCGAAGAGTTGCAATCACAGTACAGCTTATTGTGTTCATGATTTGATTGGTCCATCTCTTAGGTGTTTAAACCATCTCTGGCATTGACAAACAGTTAAAGATTCTCCGAGTATATCACAAATATTTTTAGTTGCAGTTGTTGCATCATTTGAAGATATTCGTACAGTATGCAATTTCGCGTAAATTGTTTGTTCGGCACAAAATCCACCATTTTGAAATGCTGCTTAACCTTTTAACTGCCAATGACTCATCAGCGCGTACAAATTCGACGCGCCAGTGCGTCATTGGCAGTTAAAAGGTTAAAAATGTTTATTTTTTGTAGAAAATAATGTTAACTGAAAATTGACATGGCAGTCAGCGTGTTAAAAAGGAAAAAGCATATAATTTATGTACTTTTTTCCACTATTATCTATCAGTATCCAGATTCAAAATAAACCAGATGATTCCAGTCATAAAACATCCAAATTCTAAAGTGTAACTTATCAATGTGCCTTTACTTTTATAATGATAACTTTGTGTCATTATAAATACATATATTTTTTAAGTCGCATTGCCGGTTGTTACGGTATCAATGTCCCAAGCCAAGTATCACGTTTTTTCTATCATTTTTTCATTATTAAAAATCTATAGCGTGCTACATAATTATTCCATATTTTTTACTTACTTATCTACTAAATGACTAAATAATTTCACTATAAAAAATATAACAATGTCCAATGTACCATTATCATTATCAACATCATAATTAATGATTCATTGTACATAATCTCCTTTTTTTATTGTGATTCACAATTTTTTTTGAACAGGGAAAAAATGATAATAATAAACTATATTGAAAGCGTGTGAACAGCATGCTATTCTATTCCTAGATCAATTTTATATAGATATGAAAAGATTTCCACTGATCCAATGCGGTATATTTGCTGTGTATTAGTCATCAAAGTGAACTAAGTATAAGCTACGTTTACAACATTTTTATCGATTAACTGAAGAGTTTCAATAAAAGAGCATCGTTGCTATAAGCTTGTGAAAGGATTGTTATAAGCTACTTTTTATTTCTCTCTCCTACAATATTTTATTATAATTTATTGCTTGTAAATCATACGGTTAAATGGTTTTACAGCTGTGTATGTTATAATTCATTAGATCACTTTTTATTGTTTGATAAGAATAATCACTGATTGCTGTGATTTGGACCAATGGTTTTATTAGATACATGCATTCCTTTGTTCATAGTTCAAATATTGAATCTTATCAACGTTGTGTCATATAAATTTAAACAATAATTGAGTTCAGACTAAAGGCTACAGTTTTTTTTCGTTTAGGATTGATTAATAATTCATAAGTATATATTGGTCATTTAGACTTTTAACAATATATTGCAGTTAATAAATTTAATTTCTTAAAGAAAGAATACAGTAGACCCTCGATTATCCGGACTAATGCTGGGGGGGAAGAACATGGATAACTGAAAAACGCGGATAATACAAATTATTAAATTTCTACTCGGCTTAGTACTAAGCGTTAAAATCTGTAATTTTATTTACATTTCAAAAATATTAGGGTGTCCCATAAGTTTCCTTCGTTTTCATATTAAGAAAAAAATAAACAATAATTTGTATTACATCAAAATTTATTGGATAATATATGATCCATTCTGTTCTATTACCTTTCTCCATCTCTCCGGAAGCCTCATAATGCCTCCTTGCCAAAATTTCCCAGGTTTGTTGGCAAAATATTGATCAAGATATATTTTTATATCATTTCTTGAATTAAAATTTTTACCACGTAAAGAATTCTTCAATAAAAGAAATAAATAATAATCTGAAGGGGCAATGTCTGGAGAGTATGGAGGATGATGTAAAACATCCCCGTCAAATGATAATAATTTATTTCCGACGAGCAAAGACACATGAGGCCTGGCGTTATCGTGATTATGTTATCTCAGGAATGATGTGATCATGTCCAAATTTTCAGTCAATAAGCGATGTACAGCACTTTTTGAAATGTGCCATATCTGCTAGCTTGTGCGCTTTCAGTCGGCAGTCATCCAATACCGTTTTGTGGATTTTCTTCACCACAAAAACAACGCCTCGTCTGTTCGCTAATTCTGGCCGCTTTCTGACAATTGCATCCTTTAGATTGTCTAGCTGGAAACAATATTTTGTTGAATTGATCATTTCACCTTGCTGAAGTAGCTCATAATAAACTAACCCCTTTCAGTCCCACCAAATGCATAACAAAACTTTTTTTGGATGTAGGCCAGGTTAAGCTACAGTTAAAGCTTCTATACTCTTTGTCCAAGACCGTTTATGTTGGATATTCTCATAGAGTATCCAATTTTCATCTCCAGTGACAAGTCTCTTCAAAAAAGGTTGGCTATTATGTCGTTGGAGAAGAAGATCGCATGTTGGAATACGCTGAAGTTTATTTGAGTCAGTCAGTTCATGAGGAAGCCACACATCTTAACGATTGACGTAGCCCAATTTTTGTCAGATAATTATAGACAGATGTTCGTGGAATTTCTAACTTGTTAGTTATTTCGCGAACAGTATATCGCGTGTTTTCTTCAACCATGGCTATGATTAGATCTGTGTTCATTTGCGAAAGACACTTATGGGACAACCTAATACATATTTTATTTTTTAGAGAGGAACTTTCCCCGTTATAATATAACATTAACATGATTTTATTTCTTCTTCCGGTCATGTTTTGATATAAACAAATAAAACAAACGACTCCACGTTCTCCTCTCAACACCTTGGTCTTGATTGCATTTTGCCAACTTTGTTCGCAAATAAAAACCGCAGAGCATCAATGCTTCAGCATTCTTACTTTGCGGATATGCTTCGTGTGCTTAATTTAATATTTTAATCAATTATAAATATTAAATAAACGGGATTAATGATATAATATCTGATGAATATAGAGGATATGGCAAAACCTCCCAGCTTAATTATTGCATCTCCGAGAACTTGGATTGTCTCAATGATAAGTTATCTGGTTTTAATTGGTATAAACATCTCAGATATTTATCCTTTAATTTTTGTTTTAATCTAACGATTACTGAAGAGTTTCACCTAGATTTAAAAATAAACAATTATACGCGTATCTCGACAAAGAACGGCATTAAGCTTACCTAAGACATTAAAACGGGAGCTTGATTTTTTCATCCAAATGTTCATTGATCATCCGTTTCGTGTATTAGTGTTTTTAACCAATACTTTTATTAACAGCATATTTACGCAATGTAAAAATCATTACGACGCCGCTAATATTTTGAATACATTTTTTACAGGGAAGTTGAGGCTTGTAGTCAGCTATTGGCTTCGTTAAATTCGTGTCTGCGTCATTTACACACATTATTGAGCAAATATCCTCCTGGCGATCTGTTCACAACTGAGAGTGTCTGCCCACAGGAACTACTCGCGTCGGCTGATAAAATCAACCAGTATTGTTTTTACGGACGCTGCTTAGGATTTCAAGTCTGAATCGATTTATTAAATGCTATATTATATTTACGATATGTCGTTTTTATCGTATTTATTTCTTACAGTTTATACCTTCCATGAGGAGTATATTAAAAGGGATTTCCATATGTATGGCGGGTTTTTCCGAAGCATACTATGGACAAAATCATTTCATTAATTCAGTTTGGGCCGGCGGTAAATTCATGATGGATCCGGAACTCAGAGCAAAGCGCATAGTGAATATTTCGCAGTTTGCCACGATTGATTTTTGTAAAGCTTTCTGGTTTCTGGCTGAGAGCGGTAATTAAATATTTCTTAATATTTATACTGAAAACTATATAGATTTGTTTGAATTATTTATAATAATTTTGTTTTTATAGAAATTATGCATAAATTACCAACGCTGGTGTCAGCGTCTGTTGCTGTAAATAGAGCGATTGCTATTCCGCCTGTACCGCTTGAATTTATACGGAAGGATGGTTCAACGATAACCATAATGCCTCCCGATGCCCACATAGGCACTCAAACATTATACGTGAGACTCATCAGTAAAACTAAAAGACAGGGAATGGTAAGTTCATTTATTATTGTAAACATCCACATATTTTGTCCGATTATGTATATTAACTGAATGTAGAACAAAAAAATGCAGGTTGGTGAAGGAGCAACGGGTAAACCTCCATCTAGGGGACTATTGTTCCATTGTCATGGAGGAGGCTTTGTTGCTCAAAGTAGTCGATCACACGAGGTGTACTTACGTGAATGGGCATCAAATTTGGATATACCGATTTTATCCATAGATTATAGTCTAGCTCCTCAGGCGCCATATCCTCGTGCTAGTCAAGAAGTTTTCTATGCATATTGCTGGGCACTTAAAAATGCATCATATTTAGGAACCACTGGTAATATTTTTATAATATTCATTGGATTAATATTTAAGTTACAAAATAAATAATCCTAAATATAATTTTCAGCGGAAAAAATTGTAATGGCAGGCGATAGTGCTGGTGCCAATTTGAACGTTGGAGTCTGTTTGCGAATCCTATCAGAAGGGATTCGAGTACCTGATGGAATATTTGTTGCATATGCTCCGATGCTATGTAATTTTGTGACCAGCCCTGCTCGTTTATTATGTCTTATGGATCCACTTTTACCGTTTGGTTTTATGATGAGATGCTTAAAAGGTAGTTTTTTATTTTAAAAACGTTATAATATCCTATAAAATTTACATATTTATACTTTTCATTTTGATTTGTAGCATATGTATGTCCTCCGTCAGAAGAAATCAGCGAAAGAAACTCAAAAAAGAGTAAGCATAATCTTTCAAATGGATCATACAATCTTGAAAAAGATTTTCTTAAACTTAGTCCATCACAAGGTGCTTATTAAAATTATGTTTTTGAAATATCTTTAATTATTTAGGATAATTAATAAGATTTTGTTTATCGACAGATGGTCAAAACGGAACAATTGGCATATCTGACGCGTCTTCATTTGAAGAAGTTTCAGAGAGCGATCTAGTAGAATTGCAAGCACATAAATCACTCACCAGCGATCATCTTTCCGATACACTGAGCGGTGCTTCGCTTTCAAGTGAAAATAGAACACTAGGTATTGACAATATAATATTTATCACCATTTTTGTTTTTGAATTATAAAAAATAAACTCATTTCATCTGTCATCAGTTTCACCGACGAATGAAGATCGTTCGCAACATTTAGTATCGGACTTTCTCGACAAATACGTACTGGAAAGCGACACGGATTCGGAGGGGCAGAAAATCCCCGTTATAAAAAAGAAATCGGTCGAAACGGGCACAGTGTCTCCAGAATCGGCCACTTTAACCGAAGGGAAGAGCCTTTCGGACGGTAAAAGCCTCTCCGATGCAAATTCATGCGATAAATCTGTGAAAAATACCAGCTCAAAAGGAATTCACACGAGGTATTCTTGCAGAACTAATTTTATTCTGTTAAATAACTATTCAATTATGCTAATGATAAAGACATTCTATTGCAGAATTAGCGAGGCTGCTGGCAGCATTGTGGGAACCGTTTCGAGCAAATTATCTAATCTGACGTCGTCTAATAAAACTGAAAAAAATTTGAGTTCGTATGTATCGTTTTTAAATTATCAAAAAAAAAAAATCTTCTAGATACTAAAATAATTAAAAAATAAACATATTTTCATTATATTTTTAGGGAAGATTTGCGTTCTAATTTAGATAATTTAATTGTGAAAAGTCCGTCAGATGAATTTGCTTTTGCAGTGCCATTAGATCCATATATTTCTCCATATTTAGCAAGTGATGATATTCTTAAGCAGATGCCCCCTGTGAAGCTACTAGTAAGTTATAGATCCATATGTCTCTCAATTATCATCAATTTATTGCACATTAGAATATTTCAACATATGAGGAGAGTCCCAGAAAGCTTGAGTTTTCAAGTCGAGCTAGATTCTACTTTGGGAGAATCTGCTCCTTCGTTTACAACAGTAAAATATTGAGTGGCAGAGTTTAAACGAGGCCATACGAGCTGCCAAGACGAACATCGCAATGGTCAACCAAATGAGGTGACCACGCCAGAAATGGTGAGGAAAGTAAACATGCTAGTAGATAAGATAGGCATTTCAAAAATTGCTGTACAACGCATATTGACTGGAAATTTAGACGTGAGAAAGCTGTGTGCAAGATAGATCCCGTGTTTGCTCACAATTGAACAAAAACAGCATTGAGTGGATGTTTCAATTGAGTGCTTGGTAATGTTTCACAGCGATAAAGCCGAGTTTTTGCGTTGATTCATAACCATGGATGAAACTCGGGTCGATCACTTCATATTTGAGACAAAGGAACATGGGGATCCTCCACTGGCTCAAGCTGTTAATCCGATAGAGGCCAAAAATCGATGTGGATCACCTCTCCTGCCAGCTATCTAACATCGCATCCTTAACACATCGGCGAAGATTAGCACATCAGAGGCATTCACATCGAATGTAATGGCAGGAGGCCACCAATTACTGGAATAGAACCGTTCTCGGCCAGGAAATTTGTCGCCCGACATTGGATCTCTGGACTCTGATTTTGGTGCATGAGCTGAGATGGCCACAAAAATACCCTTGTAGGCAGTCAGGAAGACAAAGGAACATGACAGACGACAGACAGCAACTAACTGGATTGGGGGATCATAAATGTGCGATCCCGTTACCTGCGCTGCTGTATGGTCTGTTCCAGGTTACCCCGAACTAGCCACACAGAGAGTGTTTTCCACTGATCGTTTAACCCTGCAAGAAACGCTACGTGCAGAGCATCCAGGCGCCCATCCCTTATGCTCCGCGCCCTCCAGAGGAGGCGAGATTTCCTTAGGAAAACCAGCTTCAGACTATTGCAACCGAGGGTGCGACGAAGGAGGAAAGACAAAGGTTAAAGCCAAGTTCAAGGGACATTATCGTGGGTCCACTGCCACTACGAGTCCAACCTCAGTTTGTAGGGGGCTGCAGCAGATGACGGACTGCAGGGGATACTCCTTCCCCATGGTACTCGTATCGGTTGTAATCAGCTGTTCCATACACCCCTTTATAGGTGTGGTCACAGGGTGACCTACGTACCCAACTTATGTTAGCTGGGCTACTCCAGCTGCGTTTGATGAGCAAACCGACGAGGCTACTTTTGCGCACCTCATGCATGACGTCAGCTTTGTGGGATGCGCGTGGGATATATTTTTTCAAGCTTGAAAAAATGGCTCGGTGGTAAAAGCCGACAAAGAAGAGATCATGTGCTTCTGGGACTACCCTCATAACTGATAATTTATTCCACAATTATGATACATGAAATACTTATTTTTGCAGACAATTCAATTGGATCCATGCTTAGATGACTGTGTAATGTTTGCCAAAAAATTGAGAAAATTAGGAAGACCCGTATCCTTGGATATTCTCGACGGTCTTCCACATGGATTTTTGAACTTTTCCAGGGTATATTTTCAGATATCTCTTCTTTAAATTTGTTTTTTCATAATAATTTATTAAAAATCGCTCTTTATTTTATTTTAATTTTCAGATATGCAAAGAAGCCCATGACGGGTCTCTCCTGTGCATTTTGAGAATCAAAGAATTATTGGATCTTGAATCTCTACCACAACAAAACAATGAATAGTTTGATCTGGAATTTGAATCTTGGCATTTAGCTTGAAATTTAAATAATACCTATTCAATAATCGTTTATCTAAAAAATAAGTCTGATATTATTGACTTTTTTTAAATGCTTTCAATATGTTAATAGTTAAATTTATTTATATTCTACGACAATATTTGTACGCCCCTCCGTTTATCAAATATTTATGTACTGCATTGTTTATTTATTTTTTGATGTATGTTTGCACAACGGTTACAAAATTGCGATAAAAGGAGCGGGTTGAAAATATTTTTCTTTATAACCGCAAACCAAAAATAATTTAACGGTGATGACGAGTTGAAATTGAGTCTTAACTTATAATTGTGAAATGTTCCTTTTTAAAAATCATAATTTAGATTAACGGTTACCCCCGGTATCAGTATATGCACTCGTACCGGTCCTGTGATAGCGCAACATGAGGAGATTGTAAAAACCAAATTTATAATTTGAACATATGTGAAATACTCAGTGGTTGTCATCTTTGAAACTTATGATTAATTAAATCTTATATTTATTTCATATATTGTTATGTAAATAATGTGTGTTATTTTTTTTTTTTTGGAAGCGCATTAGAGAATTTACGTATATTCAAATTTAGCGTAAAACATAGTCGTACACTGACTGCTCAATATTTATATTTTGATAACTTATTGAATATGCTTATTTTTATTTATCAAAGTACTTTTTTGTGCACTTTATGTGATATCATTTTCTCGTATGTAATATTATATTTACACAAGCATTGTTCATTTAATTTCTTCGTTACAATATTTTTGGGAAGCTTATATTTGGGACTTTGTAGTGTAGGTTCCAGTAATGAACATCATTTTTAATTAAGGTCGAGGAGCACTTGTTTTATTTTGATCGCCACATTCTCGTTTGTTATTCATTTAGCTTGAGATTTTGTTGCGGAATATTGATCATTATATGAGCTAACATTTATAAACATATTTTCCTCCACACTTTAACGCTTATATTTTATTTTATCACTAAGATATAATTGATTAGCTAGCTCTCTTTGTAGTAGTTAATAGTATTTGAATTGTTTTATAAGCAGTTGTTCTGTAATTGTACTTACGTAGACTAGACGATATTATTAACACTGATACATTTATAACCGCACACCCAATCTATTGAAATATTTTTATTAGATATCTTTAATCTTTAACACATTTATTGTCGAAGAACCAAACAACCGTCCGTAGCTAATTCCTATCCATTTGCACATTTAATAATGTAGATTGCTTACACGTGTCCATTTACAATATGCAATAACGTCCGTAAATACAAATTACAGATGCACGTAACTGTATATATTGTTTTATAACGGGTGTTGTATTAAATAGAGGTAGTTATTTAACCCCTCACTAAGATATGTGTCCACGTAATGTTGCTTTTGGCCGTTATGCGATGATAAATATACACAGGGTGCGGCAGGGAAACTATCTTATATTAAAAATTAATAACATAAACCTTATAAAAGATATCAGTTTAATTATTTTTCCCATGGTTATGGTCAATGCACTATTACTACTACTAAACAAAGGATTTTGTGATGAGCGTAGCCCACGGGGACTTGTGTCATCTTCGAATTACCTGTCCCCTATGAAATGGGGGTCGCAGGTTCAGCTGCCCTAAGATGAATAAGAACATCTTAACCTGGGGGGCGGATTTGGAAATTTATTTATGTAGAGAGTGAATTTACTTGTGGAGGGGTTTTTATCGATGGCAAGTCAACTTTATCCATTCCTGAAAAGCCTCAGTGTGGGGAGAAGTGTTTGATATGTGTATTAGCTTGTCCGTTTCTAGGTTGCCATGGACTCTATGCTTCTCTGTGTTATCAAATTAAGATCAGGTAAACCCTGATCGAGAAGTTTGTGTCGATTGTCGATTTAATGTGCGCGGTGACGACGCTTTGTTTGGCTGTAAAGGAATAAAAATGACTGTTGTATGGAGTCTTTATTCATTGGTATCCTGCATTTGGTCTGCGCTGCTTCTGAAATTATTATCTTTCCCCGACTTCCCAAATGGAGTAAACAGGGGGATTAATCGTAGTTAGTCCCTGACTTGCAGCTTTTTTTCATTGACGGGATGCTCGCAAAGAATCTATTTGCTAGTGAATTTATAGCGTTGTTGATGGGCATTATTCCCAAGTTGTTATGGATGATCTTGGTTCGGGTCGACATCAGGGCGTTTGCTATTTTCCTGAGGATGTTTCCTTGTGGGCTTTGAAGACGGGTGATGCCCTTACATGTGGCTTATCCCCAGATGTTGTTGAGGTGGCTTTTAGCAATCCCTTTTATGGGACCATTACCAACCATTTTGACAAGGTTTTTCATGGCATATATATGTTTTTAAAAATGTGGTCGCCAGCGACATCTCCTGTAGGATTCAAACCCAAGATGACTGAGTTACAAGTCCAACCGCTTAACACAGGACTAACTACAGGTATCTTCAGATGGGTGCGGCATAAAGGAGGATCGGATGGATTATGGACTTCCACCATGAGAAGTAGATGGCCACGCTTTTTGTGGGATTATCACTCTTCTAGAATCTTTTTAGGTTGTGCTGCAAGTTATTCGCTATCACTTTCTCGTTCATTGATTGTGATAGGATGGCGTGGTGTCGTCTGCGTAAAGCACTACGATTGTGTTACCTTTCTTCAAAAGAAAGCTTCAAAACTTGACTATCTCGATGCATTGACCAGAACGGAGGCCAACTTATTGATACAATTTTTAAAATACGATAAAATCTTTAAATGTCTCTACGTAACACGGAAATAATAATTAAACCGACATCTCCGATACTGTTTTGCGTTACTCATTTTTAAAATAAGGTAATTTCCCCGCCGCACTTGAATAACATTTACGTATACAATTGTTTTGAGTACAAATATTTGAACGCTTTCCGATTTTATTCGAAATTTACCCTTATTTTAAATCTTTAAGACATTATTTGATTGCGTCTATAAATTAATATGAATATAATACTCAAAATAAACGTATTTATCTAAATCAAGCATCTTAAAAGTAACGACACCCAGGCTGCATATTACATTTTGTCTGGTGAGTTTGACGTGATGATTATCATCGTCTAAAATGACCGTCAGAATACATAGCGTTATGAGCGGCTCAAGACCTCGACGCATCCGCGAGAGACCATCCACGCGGCCCTCGTATATCTAAATTGTTTTATTATGTCCGATTTCGACCATTCATAGCGTATCGGTCAATAACTTTATAGTCTGTTCGATTAGGTGAAAATATAGTGTTTAAAAATTGTTTTGAAATGTTAAAGATGTTCCATGATTACTAGCGTCAGTACTAACAATTTAAGACTGTATTTTATAAAGACATTTGTAGCATTAACGATTATTCACTTATATAATATTTAATAGAGAAAGTATTTATATATTAATTTAAATTGAAACACATGTGGTCGTTGATTGTGTATATCATTGGAGTCGCATACAAAAAAAAATCTAATGAACGTCTGATTTATGCAGTATGATTCTTTACATTGTACCCAAATATTTTAAGTATTAGGGATTATTTTTCTCAATATATTCTTATTGGTATATATTAATGTTTTTATAAAAAAAATTTACATTATTGCTGGAGAGGCTCATTAAAAAAACTCCATTCCATGAATTTACTTTAATTTTTCAATATACAATCAATTCTCTTTAAGCTCAATGCGTACTTGTTATGCGTAAGATGAAATATTTTTCTTAATCTTATAAATTGTTTATAAATCCGGGGAATCAATCTTATATTATATTAAAATTTCAGCCGATTTCTGGCAAATTCTTTTTATTCGTGATTAAAATGTGTATTACGTAGAATGTTTTCTTCGTCTTGTTTAGTTTGTATTTCATGCATTCATTTACTTATCTATTATTTAAATTAAGGTTCTACTGTGAATCTTATTGATGAATTTATAAGATTTTTATTTGGCTATGTAACATTTAAGTGCAAAAAGATTACACTCAGGCCTCGTATAACTTCCACGAGGAAAATGTTTAACCATCAATAGAAGACGAATACCAAAGGATAATAAACATTTGTCGTGATATTGGTGGAGAAGGTTTTGATGACATGGATATTCATGACATCCAAGAAATATTGGAATTACAACAGATTTTAGAACCTTATAATGAAAAATATATGAAGATTTTATACAAACCTTGTATAACACTTTGAATTTGTATTACGAGGTCCGAGTGTATTTCTAAATGCCATTCAACGCTTCCGTCCCGTTGTCTGGAATTATTTAAATCAGTAGATGACATGTTGACGATTTATCGTTTCTTATATAAAAACGTTAAAGTGATAAATTAATACGGGATCAACATACGAGGGTTGTCACAAAAGTACCCAACCTGATGTATAGAAGGCGGTTGTTGTCTAAAAATATTAATTTGGTAGAAAGTATCTATCGTATAGAGCTTAAGTTTCAAGTGTGAAGACGCTACGTTAAAGGCCGTATGAATTGCCAAGACGAATAACGCAATGGTTAACCAAATGACGTGACCACGTCGGAAATTATGAATGAAAGCCACAAAATGGTATTGGATGACTGTCGACTGAAAGCTATTGAATGAAAATTTGGACATGAAAAAGCTGTGCACAAGATGGATGCTGTGTTTGCTCATACAATGGAACAAAAACAGCGCAGCATGGATGGACATGGACAAAGGAACATGACAGACGACAGACTGGATTAGGGGATCATTTTAATATCGTGCAGAGCGTCCAGGCGCCCATCCCTTTTGCTCCGCACCCCCCAGAGGAGGCAAGATTTCCGCAGGAAGACCAGCTTCAGACTAAGTGTACCCAAAGGTGCGATGGAGGAGGAAAGACAGATGTTAAGCTAAATTCAAGGGAATACTACCTTGGGTTCACTGCTACGACGAGTCCAATCTCAGTATGAAGGGGGCTGCAGGAGATGACGAACTGCAGGAGATGCCGAGCTGCAGGGGCTACCTCTTCCCAATGGTGCTCGTTTCGGTTTGGTCAATTGTAGTACCTAGCCACGGAGACGAGTCGCCGTTCGAACAGCCTAAAACTGTTCTCCTCTGTATGCCTAGGCCGTTGAAGATAATGGTGAGCCTTTGACATAGACTCCACCAACTACTTTTTTTTCCTGTGGGAGGGGAATCTTCGCACCCATAGTGGGTAGTGTCAGATTTTTACTGACTAAACCCCTCCTTTGCCCTTCTCTGTCCCCCTGGTATTGTTTTCCACATTGCTTCAGAGTGGAAAGGTAGTCTGGCCTAAGATTGCTTGGCTCTATTCTAGTGTTGGAGAGGCGCTCTACGCCTCTCTCTTTCACTGCCCTCTTTGGCGCTCAGAATCTCTTCTACGCAGTCGCGCCAAAGGTCCCAGTTCTTCATGCTTGCCAGCATGACGTGGACCATGTTGTCGACGTTGAGCTCAACTACTCCGAGTGCTTGTTCCAGCAGTTTCTTCTGGGGTGCCCAAGCTTCACAGCCTATGATAAGCCTAGGCCTATGATAAGCCTAAGCCTAGGCTTCCTTTGCTGGACTAATTCCATCTCCGTTGCCAGGTTTCCCTCAGTTTCTGTTCATTGTGATTCTTGGAATCTTCGTAGTCCAAGGTCCTATTTTTTGCTTGGAGGTCCAGCGGGGGGATCCCAGCAATCACGAGCAACGCTTCTTCAGATACTTCAGAGTACAGCTTCCTGCCGTTGGACCCCTCCACCAATCACTGTAATCAGTTGTTCCATACACCCCTTTATGGGTACACAGCACCTGCATACCCAACTCATGTTAGCTGGGCTACCTCAGCTGCGTTTGATGAGCAAACCGACGAGGCTACTTTCGCGCAACCGTTGCCCACAGGTGTAGGGTTGGCTCCCCTTCCCCTGGAGTTTTATGGGTGGGCATCGTGGAGTCTAACACCCACCCGAGGGCAAAGGAACAGTCAAAACTATGGATTTAAAGTTCAAATCAATGAGTTAAAGTTCGGGTGCTCCTGTGATTATCCTCGTGAAGTTGATATGATATTTGAAGAGTTTTTACATACATATTTGAATATTAATTTTTGCAATAACGTTGATTAACATGCATGTTGTGATAATTTGCCTTCTATTGGTGTCTATACAAGATTTTATTAAAAGGCTATGTATATACGTTCAATGGTAGACGGAAATATGTACCCATACATAGTTATTTTGTGTCTCATTCATTTGTATTTGAGAATATTCCATTGTATGTGTCGTTTGGGTTATCTGAATAATTTATAGGTCAATTTTGATGTTATTGATGTAGTTTTAGTTGTACTATCCACACTATATTTTGTATGATAATATTCAATTTAAAACTGTGGCATATTTACGAGGCTTATGTGATTATGACTGTTTCAAATATTTCGTTTGAGGCTTTTGATTCGGATTACATTTAAGTATTTATTTCTCATTGGAAATTATATCACTGTTATTTAGAAAGAATAGGAAACTGAATAGCCTTACATAATTATATATTTGATTGAATACGATGTGCTTAAATTAGTAGAAATAGTGTACAATAGCCAGTGGTTGTTACAAGCGAAGGTACTCGTAACTTTAATTAGAATTGTTTTCTCGGTATTATGAAAATTATATTAGACAAGAGTAAATAAAGGATGAGGACAGATTATACTAATAAGAAAGTCGTCGAGTGCCTGTTTAGAATCAATAAAAACTGTTAATGACCACTGATCTTGAACGATCACGTATGGCTTATTGCAGTTAGCACCACATAAAATATATATATATATATACAAAGAATTGATATTTTTTAAATAGTTTTAATAGTTCATTGATAGATGTTCAAATAATAATTAGATACGGGCTCCCAGTATATAGATAAATTAGTAAAATGATGATTCAACACCTTATTGCTGAATTAATTGAGGAAATTCAATAACATAATTGATATGCCCAGATTAAATTCAATCATAAATAAACAGTCGTCCCAATGCGCTTTAAAATTCTCAGAATCCACTCCAACCCAATAGATTAATATACGTGGGTTATGATGATAAGAAATTATGAAATGTATTATTATAAAAATATTTTTTATCGTATCAGTGAGGCCATTTTATATTTGTGGACTGTTGAACGTTTTAAATCTATTTTTAATAACGACAAGAATTGAATAATATCCGAACAAGCCGTCAATAAGGTGTTGATAACGTGTTATTTTATTGTTAGTGCGTAATTTCTATAGATTGAATATTCGGCGTGCGTTATTAAATATATCACGTTTGGAAGATTCCTCGATAATAAATTATTTTAAAGACGCGCCGAATATATTTTATTCAATTGTATTCTAAAAATGTATATTTCAGAGCAAAAGAATTTATATTATATAATCAAACGAGTTAAAAGGAATTGTACATAGGGTTTCGTCTATTTTTTTGGGGCCATTATCGGGAACTGTAAGAACTATTTTTGTATGCAGTGGTGTTAAATAGGCATTTTTACGTTGCGAGGTGAATATTGAATGCGTATCTGCCCTTTTTGTCCAATTGAATACTTATCTCAATCACGGAACGGGAGTGTCGATTTATTTGAACAAGAACGGAGAGAGGAAGCAATAGTATTTTTTCCGAGAGCAAATATTTCAATCTGATCAATTGTAAGATATGATAAAAAACATTTATACTTGGATATATATTATACATAATAAATTTGATGTCCAAACTTTTCTGCTGCTTTTATTTGAATCCTGAATATATTTGACGATTACTGTTCAATTAAAACACTTAATGAATGAATTAATTGACTGTTTTGACCTGTTTTATTTCGATTAGTATAATGTCATTTACATATTCAACTTATTAAGGTTCATTTTAATATGTCTGATGTATTAAATATTTTTGTTAGTAAATATAAAAAAATATGCTTAACACTTAATCCCAGATTACTAATCATTAGTCTCATAGACTACAGATTCTTCCTACAAAACCTTTCTAAATAAGCATGATTGATGATCGTTCAATAATAGTAATACGTGATGATTGACGTGCACCATGCAGTGACAGTATAACTCGAAAATATGATTAGTGACCTTGTCTATAAATCTACCTTTTGATTAATAACTGACTTTCAATCAGAAACGAGAACACACATAAGTGACTATCAAAGATTCAACGATGAACAGACGCTATATGCAGAAGGTCTATGAGAGAGCCCCGGCTATTGACAACGGTTGTCACCATTTTCGTCTGTTCTGGGCCTCCTCTTCTTCCGACGGATCTACTGCCACGCAGTTGGAAGTCTAAGACGACTCAGGGGACTCAGTGTAAAGGCATCCGTGCCACATGGCCTGCCTAATGGAGACAGCGGGTTCAGACGAAGCTAGTAATAGTCGCCTCGTCGTACATGTCCATGACCTCGCGTTTGGACCTCATGGTTTCAGAAAAATAAGCTTTTTTCTCATTGCTGAGGATCATGACCTTTATGGAAGGCTCCAACAATTCTTCTCCAGTTCTTCCTTGATTGTGTTACAGCGCTCCAATCTACGAGATGCTGCTGTTCTAACTTGATTGATTCACCGGTTATCAAACACAGAAGAAAGAAGCTGACAAGGGTCCAACGGCAGGGAGCGCTCCGAGTCACTATAGCATACAGAACAGTATCTGAAGAAGCAGTGCTCGTGATCGCTGGATCTCCAAGCAAAGAGGGCCTTGGACTTCAAAGATCCCAAAAACCATAACGAGCATGACCAGAAACTGAAGGAAGCCTGGCAGCAGAGATAGGATTGATTGATTGAGGGAAGATGGACTTATCCCAGTTGTGAGCCGGTGGAGGGTTGGAGAAACAACCTACCGCTTGGCCCAGGTCCTCACTGGACATGGATGTTTTGGTGCATACCTGAAACGGATCGGCAAAGAAGTATCCGTGACGTGCCACCACTGCCAAGCGGAGGTCAACTGTGAAGCTTGGACACTCCACAGAAACACGTTGAAACAAGCACTCGGGGTAGCCAGGCTCAACCCTGAGAACATGGTCCACAGCATGGTGAGCAAGAAAAACTGGGACCTTTGGTGAGATTTAGTTGATGAAATCACGAGCGCCAAAGAAGGTAGTGAGAAAGTGAGACACAGAGCGGCTTTCCAATACTACTTGCTCTCCTGAAGCAATGCGATAAACAATACCAGTGGGACAAAGAAGGACAAGGGAGGGGTTTAGGCCTGACTCTACCCTGGGATCAAACTTAGGGTGTCTTATGGAAGATTCTCCTCCCACAGGAAATAAAAGGCTATCCTTATTGCCGTTTATAATGTATTCAAAGAACTATTTATACAACAGTACTGCTGCTCACTGCCAAGGATTTTATTAGGGAGTTTTCTTCTTTAAAGGAGTGTTACGGTATCTTCCAATCTGTTTTCTGTTGTTAGACTGCGGCCGTCATCATGAAGTGCTACACTTTATAATCTGAGTCCTGCCATGCCCTCATCTGTCGGCACTCAAACCTCAGTGCTCCTATTTCAGTAGCACATTTTTAACCCCTTTAAGAGGTAAGACACAGAGTTGCGTCCGAATTTCAGTGATTCAGAGAGCATTCTTACACGTTGAGGTTGGAGATAGACAGAGATGGAAAGTGTCTTGTGTGTTGAGTTTGGAAAGAGTATCTTGCAGGTCACTGTACGATTGTAAAGATCGATTTCAAGTGTATTGTTTATGTTTAAATTGAAGAAATGATCGAATATCGTGTGCCATCTGACAGTGTTTATTTATTTATGTACAAGCTTCATACGCGCTGCAATGGTCCTGACAGACAAATGGATTTGTACGCAAGGGTTCAAGATCTAATAAATAAGAGCACAAAATCGTTTTGGACATGTATATTTTACATATTGTCTGGTACAAAATGACTGATAACTGACATGTAGTATTAAATCATTTTATAAATTAAATTTATAAGAAAAAGATACACATTACCACAGCTGAAATACGTCCCTTTCATTTCAAACATCTTTCATACATTTTCAGACTTCTGTAATTGTATGTGTATGTTCTTGACTATCTGATTGCTTTGAAGAAAACATGAAAAAACTCTTTCATACGGAGACATGCATTTTTGAATGGTGGCTGTATTAACCGGAATACAAACAATATTGAGATAACATATTTAAACATCTACGTTGAATAATTGACACACTCAAAATGAGAAAAAAAAAAACAGAACAGAGTTTACACAATAAGAGATTCGTCTCTTATTTCGAGCTTTATTTCTTACAAAGCTATCGTATTCGACAAATAATGCAATACTGTAAATAAACAAACTATACAGTTATAAAAGCAAAACAAATTGAACTGTGTTATCGTTTAGGAGAATTTTTAGCCTCGAAATTTGTATCAATCACGACTTTTGTTCAAATCGATTTCATCGAACCGTTGCATTATGCCTTCTTCGTTTATTGGATAAATTAGCATTAGGGTTTATTTCCATAACTATGCAAAAAACGCGTGTGTCACGAATCACTTTGATCAAAAGAATACTGCAATAGAAATACAGGCACATTTTTTTCAAGTCGAACAATGAAGTACGAAAAAATAAAATATGTACATACACATAAAGAATATCACATGATATAAATTACAGTTAAAAGATAACACAAAACAAAAATTTTTTAGAACTACTAACTTTATGAGATGCAATAACTTTTAATATATATATATTCACATGTCAGAATTGACCGTTTGAACAATATTTGGGTACTTCTCGTTAACATTTTTCCAGAACACACAACATATATATTGACAATTAATTGGTTATACGAACATTGACATATTTTTTGATTTAATTATTATTTTGGCTGACGCTGCTGTCAATGGATTCAATCGTGTCCGTTTGTCTTGGCATGACTAGACGGGCCATTGCTTATGTTGTTGACTTGTCTTAGGGTCTTCTGAAGAACGTGTGCATCTGCAGGCTCGATCCGTTTGTAGTAATGACTTTTCGTTTCAACTATTTCGAATCCAAATTTTTTATAAAAATCTATTGCACCCTCATTATTTACCTGAACATGACTGCAAATAATGAAAATCATATTAACCGTGCAATCTTATGCAAATACGATATCTTATAAAAAAAATCGGTGATAAAATACTTACAGAAATATGCTGTCGAAATTTCCATCTAGTTTAACATATTTTAAAACGTGTTCTACCATCATGGTGCCGATTCCCAGTCTCCGGTAAGGATAAAGGCAGCCTAAAGTCATAATGTATAGTCGTCTGCAATTCTCTGATGTGTCTATCCGGCAGCATACGGCCCCGACCACTATGTCGTTGTAGTAGGCCAACTTGGCCAGCTCGCCAGCCTCCAGAACGTCTTTGTAGAATTTATCATTGTAGGTAACGGGGAAAACTACAGTATTTAACTTTTAAGTTGTCTAATATTGTGTGGAGTGACATCGCCCAATTCAGTTTTTGCTCTGAAAAGAAGACAATTCGTCGATTAATATCTCAACCATAAAAGGCGTAATTAAAACTCTCAGATTTGTAATTTAAATTTACAGAAAATGTTATTAAATGATTAAAGTTGCAAGATGTCACGAGGGTAGTCAAAAAAAAAACCCGACCCACATAGTCTCCTTTCAGCTAAATACACTTTTCCCAGCGATGTTCAATTACTTTGATACACTGTTTATAATGAGAACCGTCAAGCTCCTCAAAATAACCATCAACCGCCCACTTCATATATTTATTGTTGACCACGGAGTCATTTTTTCACATTTGGAAAAATAATATAATTCGAGGAGACTAAATCTGGGGTAACGTAAACCCCTTGCTGACACAAGGCGGCCTGCTATCTTCGTTACTGTGATTTGATGGCTTTGATTAACGTCGGAGTTCAGGATGCTGGCCCAACACATGTATTGTAAAGATAAGCAAAACAGACGGCATTTATGAGTAGCCACAAGAAAAGTCGGTGTAGTCTCTTTGCATGGCAAGTCCTGTTAATACCAGTGGAAGCTCAAGAGCGGATTGAAGAAAACCTCGCGACAAAAGTCGTGAGGATCTAGTCTAGATCTTGACGTCGATTCCTTATCTTTTCGTGGTAATCCTCGGAGCTGGGCTCGTTAACCCTCAAAGATTCAAGTAGCCCCGGTTCCATGAATTGATCACAACCTTAGATAATGTTTTCGGGCTGTGAAATACTGTAGTTCACCGCAAGCATGATGATTTTGTTTGTAATTTAATCGCCATCCGCCGCAAAGTGTTAACCCTCTACGCAACGCTGGCAAATAAGGCGCACGAGGAAGTAATTCGAACTTTGATTCATTGATTTTGGCCACCGCGATAACAGATCTATGAACTGATGCATTGTCTCAATGAAACAGCACTTTCTTTTTAGTCAAATGCGGCCGTTTTTTTGTTCGATGTCATCACTCAAACGTTGCAACAACTTTGCATAATACTCGTCGTCGATTGATTTCCCTTTTCGAAGATAATCAATGAAAATTATCTGACGCGTATCCCAAAAAACTGACGCCACAATCATGCCAGCGGATGGAGCTGTCTTCATCTTCTGTGGAGTACCCATAAAGTAGAATATGGAACGGCTAATTGCAGAAAGAGCAGAAGAAATCTAAGCAAAAGGCGATGCCACTATCTTCAATAGCCTAGTGCAAACTCGTCTCTCTGACTAGATACTATAAATGACCGAACCAATATGAGTACCATGTGGAATAGGTAGTCCCTGCGGTTCAGTTTGCAGACCCAGTGGTCGATCCCCGTGCATTCAAACAGTTCTGTAATAGTTTTGGCACCAAAACTATTACCGAACTGCTGCTGTCTCTTTCAAACTGAGGTTGGACTTGTAGTGACAATGATTTCACGTAGTAGTCCTGCAATGCAACCTTGGGTGTACGTGGTCTGAAGCCGGTCTTCTTTTGAGCGCATCCTCTGAATGCCGCAGAGTGAAAGAGGGTGGGCGCCTGGAAGCTCTGCGCGTAGTCTTTCTCAGAGGATCAAAACAACAGTGAAAAACAATCTCTGTGTGGCTAGTCCGAGGAAATTCGGAACAGACCACATAGCAGCACGAGCCATGGTCTCTGTATAAGCTGCTGTCTGTCCGTTTCACCATGTTCCTTTATCTCAGGAATGATGTGATCATGTCCAAATTTTCAGTCAATAAGCGATGTACAGCACTTTTTGAAATGTACCATATCTGCTAACTTGTGCGCTTTCAGTTGGCAGTCATCCAATACCGTTTTGTGGATTTTCTTCACCACAAAAACAACGCCTCATCTGTTCGCTAATCACCTTGCTGAAGTAGCTCATAATAAACTACCTCCTTTCAGTCCCACCAAATACATAACAAAACTTTTTTTGGATGTAGGCCAGGTTAAGCTACAGTTAAAGCTTCTGTACCCTTGGTCCAAGACCGTTTATGTTGGATATTCTCATAGAGTATCCAACTTTCATCTCCAGTGACAAGTCTCTTCAAAAAAGGTTGGCCATTATGTCGTCGGAGAAGAAGATTGCATGTTGAAATACGCTGAAGTTTATTTAAGTCAGTCAGTTCATGAGGAAGCCACACATCTGAACGATTGATGTAGCCCAATTTTGTCAGATGGTTATGGACGGACGTTCGTGGAATTTCTAACTTGTTAGCTATTTCGCGAATAGTATATCGCGGGTTTTCTTCAACCATGGCTATGATTAGATCTGTTTCATTTGCGAGAGACACTTATGGGACAACCTAATACATCAGTAATCAATGAATACGGTGAATGCATTTTTATATCCGCAACTGCTGACGCTACATCTATTTGTATCGGATCCTTTGATGCGGCCACGAATAGTGTTAATAGAATATGATGAAGAAATCTGATAATGTGCCAAAAGTCGATTCATCATAATATTTAAGACGAGTTTTCAAGAATACTATAAATGAGTATTTAAACATCGTAATTGACTTTTATTTTATTGTTTAAATCGTGCAAATACGTAATTATCAATACTAACGATGAAATTGTATGATAATGTATTATAATGTATTTACTTATTAGTATGTATCGTCATTTAGATTCAATTTACGGTATGTCCATATTGATTTGGAAATTAATTGTTCTTTGTTTGATTATCATTCGACATTATACAATTGAAAGCGCATCGAAATATCGCTACTACCAGTGGCGGATTTAGTGTATTATAGGTCCTCAAAATACACTCCTAACTTATATAAAGTCTGGGCCATTTCTAGTAGTAGTAATAGTTGTTGCAAAGATTTCCGGTCGCTTGTTCATTATTAGAAAGCTCAAATTATGGCAGCGATGTCCTTCGAATAATGCAATTCGTAATGTCTTCTTCCCTCGCGCTTATCATCTATTTACAAGGGGTTAATTTACAGAAGATAAGATATCGGAATCACTCTTTTTGTTCAAATTTTGACTCATTGAAATCATGTCACGAGCATTTGTTGAAGTTTGATTTATTGGCGTTTTAAATTTGTTTCGGGATATTAAAATTCGGGGTATTAAAATCTAATACGCCGCCAAAGCGATTGGGATTTCCATGCGTAATTAATCAAAAGCTTGCCGTATTTGGATTAGATCATGTTTGATGATAAAAACTTCAATAGTTTTGACCAAAAGGGATATCTGCCGATTTTGCCAAAAACACAAACGATTTTGGTCTCGTGTATTTTGGGATACGCTCGGTATTTTATTCATCGATTACCTTGAGAAAGGACGAGCCATCAATAACGAATATTATATGGCGTTATCGGCGCGTTTGATTGAAGTACTACGGCAATATGACGAATTATCAACGAATTAATGTTTTGGCTCTCCTACAGTTATGCAAGCCCGTTGCATATATCATGGAAACCGAAAGCACAATTGACGTTATCATCTGCCATAATAAATATGCAATTCGCTAAACACACAATGAATATTATCAAAATTGAATCAACGCCGTTTTAGCCCAGCAAGATGATGACCTACTTTCTATAGATTTTTGTTTTGATACAAGCTATCAATTTTGATACGTAATAAATGGACGTGTCGATGATTTAGATTTGTGTGTAAAATCGTGCATAGCGTTTATAATTGCAGGCGGTGTTGATTTAAGATGCATTATATTTTGTCAGCGAATTAGGGTTATAAGTGCATTCATCCAGCGGTGAATGAACGCTTTGATCATTTTAACATTTAGCACGATCCCAAGCATTTGCAATCGAATGCAATGCAACCGATATTACAGCGGTTAAATGCTGAGGATTACATCTGAAAAATGAAGCAATGACCGCACGTTCTGTTTATATACACGTGCATTAATGGATTTATTGCGATCCTCGCGCTTCATACTGTGTATGTGGGATTAAATAGAAGCTCAAGGGATCGTATGGGAGTATGTTGCATTCCATGATGATGCGTCGAATGCATGCAATGCCGTTTGTTTCGGGTCGGTCTCCATTGAACGCTATAAACATTGGTGTATTGCAATTTTCGGGACGCTGGACTATTCGAGCGTATTTTCAGCATCGCATCGGATGTGTGAAATTTATGGATTTTCGCCGCCGTCTAACCTCATGGATGCGATAAAAGTCGAACCGGGCGCTAATATTCGGCGGGCAGGAGTAAATCGAAAAAAATGGCATGCTTGGAGAATCGCGAGTATAAAGGATTGAGGTTATGTCGTGGCCGTGATGTCGAGCGGTCCGACGGCGGATCCGCGGGAGCGAGGAGGGTAATCGAGCATTTTACCTGGTCATGGTGGCGAGGAGGCTGAGCCCACCACTCGGCCCGCCTCATGGACCGGCCGCGCGCGCACACACACTCTTTCTCTCTCCGCCCGCGACCTAAACACGCGCTTATGTGACCATCGCCTCATTTACGACTCGATCGAAATGACATCGTATAATTTTGATCGATCGCTTCGTTCAAAAAGGGGTTTTTAATTCAAAATTATTAATATAAAATAATTATCGTCATCTAATAAATGCATTGTATTTAATTGACAATAAAATAAATTAAATGCTTCATATTATTTTTTATAAGCCTTATAAAATTATTTAAAATCATGATTTTGTATTTAATACATCTAAAATGAATTTATACTATTAAAATAATCTATGATAAAGTAATTTAAATTTAAAAAGGTCTCTTATTGTCATGTTTCAATTTGATTCCCCCCCTTTTTGACAGGAAATATAAAATTAACCTAAAAAACGATTAATTTCACATTTAAATCTCATTTCATCAATAATTTATTACCTTTTGTGCTTTAATAACTTAATAATAATTTATTCGTTCATCTTATAATAAAAAAAATCAAAGACATTCTCAAGGGTTTATTCAAAAATGATCTTTACAAATTCTTAATAATTGACATAAATTTATAACTTATTTCTAAGAAATAAAAGTTAATATCACATTCTTATAATTTACAAGCAACTAAAATTGTATTTTATTAATTAAATATTAAAATAATCCTTTTTGAATCGGCACACGGATAAGCGCAAAGCGTGTCGAAGAAATACCTCGTGGCCAACATGACTGTCGACGTCTTCCGGATCGACGACGATACGAAATGTGGATCGATTCACAGACCGTCCGATTTCAACACAATACACATACTAGTGAATTAGGGCTAATTTGAATCTATTTTACAAATTACTTATAAAAGAAATAGTCATCGACACTTAATATTTAGCGAGATAGAGATATATTTTCGTTCCGCTTCCTAGCGTGTGGTCATCGCTGGCGGCGAGATTTGAATATGTTGAGGAATTTTCCTCTGGTCATTTCCTTCGCCTCTTCGACACCCAGCTTGTATGCTAGATCGTGCAATTTCTTAACTTCTAGTATTATACTGCTGGTGGCCAAACCGCCGAGATCTGAAAAACGCAAAACAGGATGAGACGGGTAAATCTTCACGCGCGCATCGAGACTGCAAATTCAAATATTTCGAGGTCGCAGCATCGACGTTCATTTACACAGTTGTTAAAATGTGACTGCCGTAATATTTGATTAGAACGCGATAGTTTGAAATGGAAAATCTATTTTTGCATGTGCGTTCGGTAATTTATCTAATTTTAAATGGCACATGTTATATGTCTTCGACTGCGTGACAATGCTTGCATAGTTGTAATGCGTCGACAAAATCGAAAAACAAATATAATTTTTTCAATAAAAAATGTATACAATTTATTTTGACAGGACAAATTTCGGGATGAATTTAAATTGAAAAATTTGTTAATAAAAATAGAATAACAGTGAAGTTGTCCCATTTGTTTGTATTACATGTTTGGGTACTTTCTAAATATTGAAGTCAACATAGAGGGACACGTATGAGTGTTTTTGTTGACATTGCTTACAAAAATGGAAGTTGTGACTAGAGCGAGGGGCTAGGGAGGGGGTTGTTGCGAGTATATGAATCCCGATGTATTTTCGGTGAGTTGAATCGTTAACCTCGAAATGACAGTATAGGATTGCGCATGCGCATAACGGGGCATACTCACACTGCATGTATTGCACGTCTTCCTGGTTGAAAGGCTGCGTCCAAAGCGCGGGCGGCAGCTGCCGTTGGGCCTGTTCCGTCGGAGTGGGAGGTTGCGGGGTGCGGAGTCGCATGAAATCGCTCAGACCTGGAACTGACGCATCGGGCTCGTGAGGCTCATGAGGCTTGTGAGCGGCGCCGGCCTCCGCACCGTCCGCCATGAGGCCGGCCCACCGCACGACTGCCAACCTGACGCTCGAGCTGCCGAGCGATCCGAGCGACCGCAGCGCCGCCACGCCGCTGCGTCGCGACGCCGCAACACCGCATTCGCTTCCCGCTAATTCCAATTTTTCACACGAGCGCGATAATGCGACGTTTGAAACGTCAACAATTTCAAACCGAAAAATATCAAACTACAGCTATAGCTTTCAATAGCGACGAGAGTTTGTACATTTCGAGCGTGCACATAAAAATATCAATTTAAAAACTTAACATCCAAAGAACAAATGAATTTAAAAAATGTAAATATATTTAATTTCTTATGATAAAGTGTATTTGAACTTTTTGGCAGAGTGCAAATCTGGCTTAAAAACAATATAAATACTCTCTAACGGAGACAACACGTCAAAATAGAAAAACTCAATATGCGTATCATACAAGACAATATTTAAATAGTTGCCTCTGATATGAAATTAATCAGACCGTAATATAAACGCATACATGAATTTCATTCGGGATGAGTATTTCTCACGATAAATACTTTATTCATTCAGGCGTTAGAACGCAAAAACAAATAATAGGCACAGTAGAATTGGTTATTGTTATCGGGGTCCTTTTTAAAAATACTTAAGTTTGAATCATTCCGATCATAAATACGAGAATCAGATGGTAAAAGACTTTTACAGTTGATAAATAAATCTCAGTCTACGTTAAAAACAAACCGACGGCTGTATTATTTAGTTTTCAATATGTGTTTTTTTACAAGCGAATTTACAATATTCACATATATATAATTTGCTTTGGATTTTACTATGATAGTAGGAATGAAATGAACTATATCGAGGAACTATCGTGCGAGGGAGTCCCATTTGAAAAAGTATCATGAGATAAAATCAATATGGAGATTTAAAAAAAGTTCATAGGGTCCGGCAATCGGTAGCGGTTCGGAGCGGAGGAGACTTCGCTTCGCGAGCGCCATGGATCAAGAGACGGAACGAATCGGAGGCTGTCGCGGCAGCCGTCGCGACTTTTGGGAAGACGCCCCGTGAGTCTGCCTTCACGTACTCTGCTCGGGCCATAGATCGGGAGACGACCGGTCCAACTTCTCCATACTCAGCAGGCTCTCGTCCAGAGGATCGGCGGCGCCCGACGACTTCTGCGAGACTCCGACGATGCCTGCGAACGGACGAAAAGCCTTAGAATCGCATTACGCGGGGAATTCGAAAATCAGCACTAGAAGTGCTCCCACGAGCAACCGAAAGAGCGCGAGAGAGATCCCGACACCGTTATCGGCGATCGGAGGGCTCCAGCGGGTCAAACTTGCCTCCGAGCATTCTTCCCTCTTGAATGGTGGCGGGCCGACCAGCCGCCATCTTGCACTTCCGTCTGTCGAACTGAAGTTAGCAACGGGTCCGAAGCTCGCTCGACGCCTAAACCGAACGACTCGAACGAATATCGAAATTGACTTATGTAAGCCTGCCGTTTTGAATATTTTAGCTTTTAAAATGATCTAAACACATTGTCCATAAAGATAACGCGAATTTAAGTTTTTTTTGAAAAAAATATTAAACGAAACAGCTTGAATATAAATTTTAAAATGCGCATCAAATATTGTTTTATAACAAAATGCTTTTTAAATTTTAATAAATATAATATTATATATATGCTAATTAATCAAACAAATATTTAAAAATATATTGCAGTTAGAAATCATTTTGAGAAAATTTAAAGTTAATAAAATAAAAATACATTTTAGATGTATATAACAACCTCATATTTTATATTTAATTTTATCAAAATGAAAATGTATAGAATATGCATTATTTTTTGATCGTAACATTTGCGGTTTTTATCAATTAAAATATCATTTTTTTATTCTATATTCAGATTTAATATTTTTTGTCTTAAGTTTTAATATAAATTAATATTAGCTAACAACGATGGCTTTCAACTAGTCAAGATAAGAGCTGATCGATTGAAATCAGGGTCAATATAGTCATGCCCGTAATAAAGTGCGTTTAGAGCTAGGCAATATTTACGAACGACTGTATACACATGTCAACTGTCAAACGTATTTAAATACATGTACATGACGGAATATAAAAATATGTTTGATTGATTATATTAAATTTATCGTTCAAAATGGAAGTCGAAGTAGAGAATATTTCCGAAATGAGTGAATCTCTTATTGAAAAAACAACCGAAGCACCGACGATAGACGATCTGTCGAAAGAAAACATTGTGAGTCAAAATTCGGCCATTTACTACGAGACAAATACAGTTTTCGGATGTGACAGATTAACAGGTAACGATGAATCTGTAGAAAATGTGACGGGCGAAAATATGATTATCGACGATCGAGTCGGAGGTGATGCGTTATTTGAAAACCCAGATGTTCAGAGCTCACTGAGCGAAAACAAAGCTGACGGAAATGTGACTACATATTATGTCGACCACGTAGCTCTACTCAAACAGTCTCCGCTATTAGAGCTGTGTCGATCTTCTTGGCATCCTGCTAAACAAAAGAATAGTCCCTTCGATACGGTGCAAACTTATCTGAGAGGATGCAAATGGTCGCCCGATGGTACTTGCTGTTTAACTGTTATAAACAACGGAGGCGTTCACTTAATCGAATTACCGGTGGATCTCTACGAAGTCAACGTTGCGAGTGCCACGCGATACGTCAACATTTTAGATTCTATAGTCCAACTGCCCGAGAGTGGATTGATTTATGATTTTGTTTGGTACCCGGGGATGAACAGTATGCTTCCCGAGAGTTGCTGGTATGTATGATTTTTTGCTTATTAATCGTAAAATTAAGTTTTTATGGTGCAAATGTAAAATTATTTTTTTAGTTGGTTGACTACGAGGCAGAATGCACCGGTTCAAATGTGGGACGCTTTCGACGGCACTCTGAGGTGTTCTTATCGAGGCTACAATGCCGCAGATGAAGTTGAGCCGGCCATATCAATTTTGTTCTCCCAAGACGGTTCAGAGATACACGCCGGCTACAAGAAAACTATAAAAACGTTTCGCACTGATAGGTATTAGCTTTTCTTTCATATGCATATATTAATTTTCCTCAATGACAATTGAAATATTTTATCTCATCAGACCAGGAAGAGAGTATGTAAATCAATCGATAGCAGCTCCCGCTGCAAGTATGGCTGTTTCTCCGTCTAAAAATTTAATTGCCGTCGGTTCATGGAAAACTGATATCAGCCTTTATGATATTCACGAAGGGAGAACAAAAAGCATTGGAAAAATGCGCAGTCACACCGGTTATTATATTTATTTTCATCCTTATTGATGACTTTTACATATTATGCTAGTGGAAATATAATTAAATACAATATATTTTTAAGGTGGAGTCACGCACCTATCATTTACACCAGATGGTAATCATCTGATATCTGGTGCAAGGAAAGATGATCAGTTAATAATATGGGATGTAAGATTGTACAGAAAACCATTAAAAGTGTTGCGTAGAAAAGTAGAAACAAATCAAAGAATATATTTTGATGTATCAAAATGTGGTAAATATTTGATATCAGGTGGCACCGATGGAGTAGCGCGAGTTTGGGATTTACATTGGGAAATAAATAACGCTGAGACAGTTGGAAAAGAACATGAGGTAACTATTATTTGTCCAATAACATATAATGATTATTATTCATTCATCTTTATTTTTTAAAATTCATTTTTTGCAGTATCCTTTGCATATGGATTGTTGCAATGGTGTTTCTATACATCCTTTTAGACCCATATTGGCTTCTTGTTCAGGACAACATCATATGTCAGACTTTTTATGGACGGATGATGATGAAGAAACATCTATTATTTTGGAAGAAAAATCACCACCTCCACAAAATACCCCTTCAAAAAGTAATGCACCCACCGGAGAGAAAGATAGTACTGATTATTTTAAACAAAAAGATCTAGTCGAAAATAGCTTAGAATTTTGGTGGACGGGTGAAATAGAAAAATCTACTGAATAGGAAAGAGTTAACGAAGTATTCAGATCGTTATATTTTTTAATGTGAAATTTGAGCATTTTTTTTTCAATAAATATTTGTAAATGCTATTTTAAACATAATTAATTGGTTTTTTCCATTTTTCTTCTCTTAGTGTCATGTCATGTCATGAAACAATAAAACAGTCCATACAAGCTTTTGGAGTTAGCCCTAGTTTGAGTAATTCCTCTTTAAGACCCTGTTCCTCGTGTCTTAATCATTGAAAACGATATTTTCATTGTCCATACAGAAATATATAAAAGCAAAGAGAATCATCTCTTTTTTGCTACTCTATTATTATGTAAACGAGGGGGACGCAAGAAGTCAAACTTCAAGGGCTGCGTCCCCAGTTCTGTTAACGCTTCAGGATGAATGTGCGCTAATAAATCTGTTTAATATCAGATTTTTAGAAGGCTATAGAGGAAAAAGAAACAGGCCAGGTGTTGAAAATGAAAGACAAAATTTTCTTTCAAGCTCTTTATTGCTGTTAAGAGAGATCGCAGTTACAAGAGCAAGAAGGGACACCTGCGGGAAGAGCATGTCTTCTCAGTCAAGGCCATTGACTGCCCCCTTGTCCTCATCGTTACATATCCGCACCCTTACTCGCGTATGCAAATTGATGAAAGACATTGCTGATAATGCACTATCTTCAACTATCTTTCGTTCATTCATTGTTTTTCATATGCATTTTAATGTGAATTGCTAAATTTACTTTTTGTGTAAAATCTTTGCTACAATAATCACAAATAAACGGTCGATGTTGTAAATGTATTCTCATGTGATTACCTAAATTGGTTGGATTTAAGAACCTGAAAATAATACGGAATATTAAGATTAAAAACACTGAAGGGTTCACATTTTAGAATATATATGAGATCCTCGTATAATATAATTACATACCTCTTTTCACAATATGGACATGCATGAGGCTTTATACCTTCGTGTATTTTATAGTGTACTTTCAAACTGTCCTTTCTTGAAAAAGTTGATCCACACAGATCACACATGTGGCGCGAGATCAATTTATGTGTTACCATATGCTTACTTAAATCGCCTAAAAATCGAGAATAATTATAACTATGAAGATCTCATCATAAATGTATTTAAACAAATGTTTAAAGAGTTGTTGATAAATTAAAAACTTACATTTCAAGTGGCATTGAAAATCACACCGAGGACAATTGATTTTTTTATTGGTAGAATGTCGAATTTGGTGCCTCCTTAGGGTGACTTTATTTTTCAATACTTTTCTACATATAGTACACATGTAATTTAATTGGCATTTTGTCATCGATGCTTTGCTAGGCGACGTTTTTGAATCGTTTTCTCGTGGAGATATTACATCGTGCGATTCATCCACGACGAGTGAATTATTTTTTGTCTCGTGTTTAGCCGAGGTATAAATATCGGATAAATGATTTTCGTCGAAAAAACTATCGAAATTATTTCCTACGTCTTTGTCGATATTCAAATCGGTCAAAATATCGTCGACGTGCTTGGAATCGATGGAAATGTTCATGTCCGAAATGTTGACAGTCGAGTCCGATATGTTGACATTGGATCTGGCTTTCAATTTGATATCGCTGTTGATGCACTGCATTCTAAATAAGAAGAACTGGAGGAGGAATCTGTAGCAACTTCCGCAAAAACAAACTGGCAGATCATCATCGCTTTCAATCTGAAATTATACGATGAGCTTATTACAAATATTATTCAATCGCATGCTTTCAAATAAACGCAAAACCAATTGCAAACATACAATTATCGACGTCAAACATTGAAACATATCTTTGATGTTCGCTTCGTATATGTCATTTTTTTCAGTCGTATGTCGAATCTTCCAATGCATGCTGTACACTTCCATCTCATTGTCTATGTTTTGTGTGCATCCTCTGCATACGTTTTCATTTCCGTCTTTTAAATACGTAATCAAATCGGAATCGATGAGCGCAGCCATTGTTTTGAATTTCGCTTTGACAGCAACTGTCAGATATTTGGCCATAACACGATTTATTATGTCCATGCCAAAATATATTTATATTGATTTAAAATATATTTTTTTAGTGACGTTATTAAAATATCGTCATGCTAAAAATGTTATTCCCTAGTACAGTTTACTTTAGATGAAAATATGCCAATATATATTTTTATCGGGATTGTATTGAGGTGTTTTAATTATTTTAATAATAAGTCATTTTTGCAATACATTTTTTATTCAGATGTACGATTTTTGCGCATTGTTTGCATCGCTAGTATATAAATGATCGATTTTAAATATTCTGATGTTCGTATTTCGACGTGTTAAAATTAAATTAGTATAAGATCTGTTGCGGTTCATTTTTGTTCGTCGGATTTCTCCGATTTCTGTGATTCTTTGTGTTTTTCGTAAATGTCTCTGTAGCAGCTGTACGATTTGAGCATGCTCCACGTAACGGAGGAGCTGCGGTCGCTGTTGGGGTCGTTTTTCTCCAGGATCGACATGGCCTTTTCGACCAGGACGAAATATTCCTCTAACACTTCGCTGGTTAGATTCTCCTGCGGGAGCGCCTCGACGTTGTCCGGCTCGCGCTTCTTCTCGACGTAGCGGTCGCTGTCGTCGGACGCGTCGTCGGTGTTCTCGGCGTTCAGTTCGTCGATGACGTCCGGTTCTATTTTGTCCGGTCCGAGCTGCCTGCTCATGTCGGTGATCTTCTCCTTCACGGACCCCATGTTTCTCTCGAGGCGCTGAAAGTCTAGGGTGAAGTCCGTGGAGAGTTTCGTCTTGACGGAGTTGGTGTTGAGCGAGGTTATGTTGAGCCAGGACTTGTGTATTTTTAAAAAAGACTTGTAGATGCTGTAGCATTTCCAGAATTCGTCCGGGGTGGGGATGTCCTCGCCTGGTAAATTTAGCGCTTGGGTCACTCTCAGATCGTGCATGTTGAATCTCATCTTGAACCTGTTGAACCAACCGCGGCTCGCCCTGAAAGGTTCGATGTTCTCCGGTTTCTTTTTGGATTTATTTTTTAGTTCCTCGTATCGATCTCGCGCCCTTTCTTGGATGCAAGAAAACTTAAGTAAAATGTCGTTCTTTCGCTGCTCTCTGAGCCAGACGACCAGATCTTTCTCCATCTCCGCCACCAGGCCGATCCTTTTCTTCTTGACCTTTTTTTTGGGTGGCTCTATTCCCATCGATCGATTTTTTATTGTGATTCTGTTATTGATGATGGTCGTTACGGTGGTCCGCGGAAGGCCAAAGAGACGCGTGATGCGCGCTATACTTTCACCGGCGTCATAACGATTTATTATGCTCATTTTCAGATCTAACGTGATCGTTCGACGCGTTCTCGAGCGCGGTTCGTCACAAGAACTCTTATCACTCTGATCCGACATCGCAAAGCGTCTTATTACATTATAAAAAAGCACAAAGGGGCGCCGCCACCGGCCGAAGCGGCGGCCGAAAGCTAACTGACATTAGTAGCTGTCAGTGCAAATGGCTGCAGGCGTCCGAGACGTACGTCGGCGCCGAACACAGCATCACGCTGAACTAGGGTGTCTATCAAAATAGAACACCCGGGACACTTTCGCATGCCAATACCGCGTCATAATAAATCGCCTTATGCGAGGCTTTCCAACAGGTATAAAAAACCCATTAAACCTTCTGTCAATGAATATTTCTATACAAACTATTACAGTAGAACCTCGATTATCCGGACTAATTGGGGATGAAAGTAGTCCGGATAACGAAAAATCCGGATAATCGAAAATGATCATAATTGACAGAGAAAAACAGGGAAGTATGAATAATTTTTATTTGTTAAAAAAATCAATTATATTTCTTATAAAAGGCTTCAGAATGTGCAGGACCAATATCTCCTCCCTCATAAACCTCTTCTTCGTCTTCTCGATCTTGTTTTTCTGAAACAGATATTTCTTCAATTATTTCCTCATCATTCAATATCTGGAATCCCGGATCGTTTGCATCGCAATTTAAACACTCGCATCACATATAAATTTGTGCTAATGCTTCCGCAATGTCTCCTATATCAGATTCTACCGCGTTACCGGAACTTACTAATGATCTTTTCAAGTTGACACTTTTAAAGAATTCCAACTATCTGCTGCAGTGTAGCGACAGTCTTTTAAATTTATTTTCTTATGTAAACCGATAACTGTTTCTTCATTATTTTCATCTGCTAGTAATAATTGTCGAAGCATCTGATTTCTATATGAACGATTGAATGTTTCTATTACACCCTGATACATCGGTTGTATTATCGACGTGCCATTTGGTGGAAGAAATTTACCTTAAACATTTCATCGGTCTAATTTAAACTTTCAATAGATGGATGGGACAGCGCATTGTCTAGTAATAATGTTTTTCTTCTCTTACGTATGAACTGCATGTGTCAACCATGCTGCATTTACACACACCATTATAGTGACACATTCATCACTAGTTTTGTATCCAGGTGGAGTATTTTCACGTCTTGATGCTAAAAAATTGTTGGGTATTATTTTCCAATTTAAACCAATCTCATCGGCATTGTATATAAACTCTTTATCGAATCCTTCTTTCCCCACAAATAGCTTAAATGTGTTTGCTGAAGGTATGTCAGCAGAAAGCTTTTCCCCATGAATTTCAAGTTCTCTGATACCATGTCGTTCTTTGAATTTTTCAAGCCAACCCGAATTTGCTTTGAAGGTGGAATCTCCATTTAATTTATATTGAAAAATATTGCTTTTTCACACAATAATGGACCAGATATTGGCTGACCAGTTGATCACTTTATATGAACCTCTATATTTTCATAACTTTTCGCTCTGAGCTTCCATTTTCTGATATTAAACAATTAATAAACTTCGTAATATGACGTCCATGAACTAAAGTGGACACAATTCTCTATGTGCAAATCAACAAATTATAAAAAAATTATCTAATTTTTTTGTTTTTCTGAGTTTAATAATATTTTATTTATTTTTTATATATAAACAATCTATATACGCGTCCCGGAGGTTTGGTTGGTTAGCTCTTCGACCATGCTATTGGGGTCTGTGTTTAGTCTTTGTTTATATTTTTGACTATATCTTTCAATCTCCTGTTTTACTGTAGATATGTTTAGTTCCCTGCGTATGATGTCGTTTGTCGCATACCATGGAGCATTGACTATAGTACGCAGCACTTTGGACTGAAAGCGTTAGAGAATGTCAATGTTGGAGGTCTATGCAGTACTCCAGAGCTGTATTCCGTACATCCAAATAGGTTTAAGTATGGTTTTATATAAAAAAAGTTGTGTCAAGTTGTAATTGCCTTATAAACAAACTCTGTTAACATTTCTTTTGCATCTTTTTCAAATTCATCTTGTAAAGGGTCAGTCAGCTATCTGCAATATTATTCATTTCTCTTCTAGCTTCTTCCTTTTGCATTTGGCTGTATATTTTAATGCTTCACAATTTCAAAATTGTTGTTATCACCGTAGCATGTGCCTCTCATCTTATATTAGAGGGAGATTTTAAGATATTTTCATTTCAAGTCGTTATCTTTATCATAAGACATACCCCTATTTAAGTACTGCAACATTAGGTTGGTCATTTTCTTGGTGACATTACGTAGTCCTGTAGTTTTAAAGGATAAGTCTTACAAATAAAACACTTTTAAAAAATCAACGTTTTATTACATGTCATTTTAAATTACAAAACACATATTTGAGTATGTATTGCATATTACTACGTTAATATATTTTTTATAATACCGATTCTCACAAAAAGAATGCAAGTACAAAAGTACATTCCATAATAATCTTTGAAAACCAATACACATAGATTTATTTAGTCCTAGTTACATTGGGTGAATAAACCGATAACTTATTGCATATGTAAAATAAGGACGAAGAAGCATAAATGGTGAAGTCATAAAAATCTAGAGTATGTACATTGAAACGAAACAAATCCATTTATTTCAATAATCTATACAATTATTCGATACAGCGATAAACGGTAAATTTATGCAATTACACAAGGAAGAATCTACAGTTTATAAAGACGAGGGAGATACATAAAAATCAAACTGACAACGTATAGTGAATTTTACAAACTGAGAGTTGAACTATGCTCTATGTTTAAACGTTCCCCAATTGTGGGTAATTGTATTTTTCTACTGATTATATTAATTTTCAGCACCTTTATTGGACTGGATTCTCTTATTTCTACAAATTTTACAATATTAACTTTAAACGTGCATATTTAACTGAAACATTTGTTTGGATATGAAATAATTTGATTGTAGACGGTTACGCAAAAAACTTTAAAATATCGCAAATTATGTACTTTAAGCAAATATAACGATAACAGAAATAACAAAATACATTGTCCCATCGTATAGTTATTATGGAGATTTGAAATGTTTAAAATATCTTAATTAATTGGACCATTGTAGTCATAATCATACTTAAATATAATATATAAAATCATCGCTATATATCATATTATATATACTATGTTTCTCTCGTTGTCTATGAAAATTTATATTGATGTTCGAATGTGTTTAATTCAATTGATTTGTGTTTAACCCGAAGTTTACTCCGCTTAAATGGCATCGGATGACTTATTAAGTATAATTTAACAATGATTATTTGGATAAAATCAGAAGGATGCACGAAAACAATAGGTAAAAGGATGGCGATTAGTTAGTATAATGTGATTTTTTTTATTAACTATAGTTAATGTGCATTCAATTAAAACGTTATTGGATAGAGACGAATTAAACCCAAACGTTAGGAACTTTCAAATCATAAGAAAACATATTAAAACGCTAGATTTAAAATAAAAGGTGCACGACTTTATGTGATCTACATATATAATTTGTTTTATAAATGAACGTCAATCTTAAATACATTTGGAATAATTACTTTTTGGGAATAAAGGGGTAACAACTCTAAAACGAAAATCACTATATTAAATCTGTTAAAATGTTTCGATTCTTAATTGCTAAGTTGTATCGTTAACACTTTCGCGGACACGTCTTCAATTGCAGTCATCATGTGATGCGTTCTTCAAATTCTTCAAATAATACCTATTTTAAAAATACTTTTCTACTATGGTTTAACTTTTTATTTTATTTTCATGAAGTGTTCGATCTTCGAGCTGACTTTTAGATGTCCGCGAAAGCGTTAAATGAAATATTAGTTACATGTTATAATATATGTTCATCACATGGTTCTTAGAAAAAATAAAATTTTACAATGAAAACAACATAATATATGTAAAAGAGAATCAAAATTTTATCCGTAATCGACAGTCACGTAAACTAAAAAAAAACAAATATAAAAAAGTATAATTTACAACATACATGGAGATCAATTTCAAAGATTTAAAGTAAATATAAGTTAAATTTGACTTTGGTTAATAATTTAATAATAGGAAAAACGTATGGCACTAACACAAATGGTAACATTACAAACGCATTACTATGAACTTATTTAATGCCTTTGTAAAAAAAGGAATAATTCTTATCGCAATGCTTATTTTTATGCAATTTATAATCGTACGAAAGTAATAACTAGCTTAATTTTGCATTCTCCAAATAATATACACAGTATCTTTAAACCGAACTCTATACGACAATGATTTAATCATTACACTCTGAATTATTCGTATTTATTGTAATTGATATTAAAATATTTCAGTATATATTTATAAGTTAAATACTTAATATATATTATGTACAAATAACAATCACATTCTTATTGACTTTAACACATACCCTGCTGGACGAAGGCCTCTCCGAAGCGTTTTTATTCCAATCAATTTCACATCGTTACGTTTCACAATGATTACCTTTACAAAAAGTCAACTCGTATGATAATTTAAACCTTTTTCGTCCAATATTTCCATTCTCAATGTCCAATCGAATCCGCTTTCAACAAATACTAATTTAATAAATGATCCATATTTAATCATCAGACGGAGTTTTACCAAATAAAAAATTGGCATAACGCAATTGTATATGGAAAGTTTCTTTTATTAAAATGTATATGTCCAGTAGCTTATATTCCAGATTTATAGAACATCAATATAATATTATTAATATAAAAACAATCATTTTTGAAGACCATGCCAAAATGGTAGTGTATTTCAAGCCACGTTAAGCAAAAAAGTCGTACGTTTGAAAATAAATTCAATTAATAAAACTCCCATTTTGATCATGATATGGCCGACCTTTGTTGAATTTCCACAAGAAAATGCTCACAATTTAAAAATGTTAAGAATAAATTATCGTCTATCATAATTAATTAAATAAATATATATAACTAACACTATATTTTCATAGAAAATATAATCACAATTACGTAATTAATTCAAAGGAATGAATTTCGATTCCCTCGGTGCGGGATTAATTAAAATGTATATGACCGCGCCATCACAAAATTTCTGCGTATAAAAAGAAGATTTCAAAAGTCAAGTCTTGCCGTTCCTCGCGATGATATGAATAGCTGTGCTCTTCGATGATCATTCGATAGTTTTGCTCTGCACAGATATTCTCTTAGACAGTCAAGGCCTTCTGGGGCCCTCCTGGCCGAATCCCTTACACATTATCAAATTCTTATAAGCCTGCCTGTATTCAGAGGACATCACAACGTATATGATCGGATTGATGCAGGTGGTCAGATATATGAGGATGTAAGCGGCTATGTTGAGAATTCTTATGTCCATTACTTCGCTGCATATTTTTGTTATCGTGATCGGGAGATAGCATACGAGGAACGATATAAATATTACGAGGATCATTTTGAGCAGCTTTTTGTCTTTGGTTGACATTTTGCCGGGGTAGCCGTTGGAAATGGATGATTGATTTCCGTGACGGCGCCTCGCTTTCTTTCCTTCTCTTCTCACTACGGACGTTATTCTAGTGAGGGATGGGATGCTTGTGAAGCGACTTCCTCTGGACTTTCTCCGAGATGTGTTTGTGGGAGATGAATCGATGGAGGTAGGCGTGTTGGATCTCATAGATGTATTTTCTTGGTCGTCATAGGTATCGATGCCCGATGAGCTTGAAGGTTCTGTAATTATCTTTTTGGATTTTTTCTCTGGTGTGTAAGTACTTTTAAAATTTATGCCTGGAGGAGACAATAAGTTTGGGTCTGGTTTTCCTTTCTTTATTCTAAAGTTAAGCATATTTGAAACATTAGATTTATTGTGATTTTTGTTATTGTTACCATTCATTTCATTGATTCCATTCTCTCTAGCTACATCTGAATGGGAATAAAGGCTGTCATGTTTTCCTATGTGAGGGGATGATTTTTCCGTTGAGAAGCTTAAAGACTTTTCTGCTGCCGTTGTTGCTGTAGACACAGATCCCAAGACGGAGTCTTCTGGTGTCAAGAAGCTGTTTTTGTTATTTAGCTTTGAGATAGGTTTTAAATTGACGCTGTTTTCTATGGAGGCAGCTGAATCGCCTATATTGCTGTTTTGAAAATTTATTGCAATGTTTTTCTTAGCGTTGCACTTGTGTCCTCTGGATTGCAGAGCGGTTTTTCTAACTATGTAGAATATTCTAGCATAGCAGATGACGATAGCCAGACAAGGCAAAACGAAAGCTACTATGAAGAGAAATTCTTTAGGGGATCTTCCACGGCGATCTGGAAGAATAGAGCAGGAGCCTATTCTTCTGTCCAAACCAAATCTTCCCCACGCTTCCAACCACGTGGCAGCTAAGGCTCCGAATCCACAAGCCCATGTACTACCAACCATCACTCCCAAGTAGCGTCGACGGTACAATCTGAAAAAGTAAAGAAATTATTTTAATATAAAAAATATTTAAATACAAATGTGTGTATATTAAATATATCTTAACAGCTAATGTGAAGATACGAGGGTTATCCAAAAAGTAAGGTTACAACATTTATGAAAGATCGAAAAATGCTTGTATTTAATCAAAATTCACAGGATACTTTACATATAAATATTAAAAGAGTGGTGATATTTGGCCAATGACGCCACTCCTGAACAGTCAAGGCGGAATAAAAAAAAAAGTCAACGATAAGAATGATGTGAGTATCTTAATTATCAAAACAAACGCCTGTTCTTAAGACAACGCAAACAATCGAGTTTCGACTTTTAGCCACTCATTCTGTTTTTAAAACTTATATGAAAATGTATACTTTGTACAGTACATTCGATAATAAAAAAATAGGCATCTCGTTCTGCGCCGAATTCCCAACGAGCATTTAACCCACCCACGTCTCATCTCCGCCACGAAAGATGAGTCCAGAAAAGTTTCTCCCTCCGGTATATGTGAGCATTCTGGGCATCTATCTCGCACACAACTTCTTGTAACTAAATTTTTCAGACACAGTATCATCAAGGAGACTTCCAGAAACGTCAGGAAATTCTTCGTGAAGGTCATCAAGCGTCACACGGTGGTCATTTCGCATTTGTTCTTCAATATTTTGGACAAATTTGCCAGAAATCACTGATGATCTCCCACTGATTGCCTCGTCGTGAGTATCAGTACAAGCCTTCTCTGAACAACCTAACCCATTTCGTGATATGATTGTCGACTCATCACATCACTACCATAAACTTCCACGAGCTTCCGATGAATATTTGCGACGGTATTGTTCTGCAAAGTCAAAAAAAATGAATGACCACTGCGGAATCTTGGGGATCGGACGGGAAGTGGCGGGAGTGTGCGATGACCTTTCCATCGGAAGAATTTACTGTGACTGAACAAAATGGCCGACTGAAGACGCAGGGATCAAACAAACTGACCGTTAGGATCTCTTCTATATGCCAGTTTCGAAACAAAAAACTTATATACTTATAGCTTATACATATCAATGGAAAGATATAAGAAATATACTTTTCCCATATATTTGCTAGGCTGTTGTCATAATTCTTATCATGGGGGGTCGACATCGAAATATTAGCCAACTATTGTTTGGCATACATTGAAGACGAAAGACCATCACTACGTCTTGGTAAAGTGTGATTTATGCTATGCGGACGAGAAGAGAGCAAATAACTGCGACGGGAAGGTTTAGAAGGTTTTAAATTGAATTAAAGCGACGTAAAAACTTGCATGATAATATACGACATTGTTAAACAAAGTTGAAAAACATTTAAAGAAAACTTGTCCGGCGATAAAAGAACACACCCGGATGCAGCTGGATGAGCACGACTTCATTGTTTCCTCAAAATGACCTACTTCCTTTACAAATTTTCCTGTAAAGTGAAACTTGGTACTCTATTTTGAGCCATTCGCGATCACAGCACGGGACATGTATTCTATTAACCCATTTTTGTCCTTCGAAAATGTAAAAGTACATTCGACTTGCATCCTCTTCCAACCTTTGTATGTTTTAAAGACAATGTATTTGTTTCGAATGTGCAATTTCAGGTCTTCATACCATTTTCAGCAACGAACACATCCATCATCCTTTTTTACGTTATGCTGATTCAACATATGTTTCTTTAAAGTAAGTAAGTAAAGTCAAACACTTCCTGGAATTATTTATGTTCCTGAATTTATTAATATAAAAATGAGGTCAATGCACATATTAATTTGCTCCAGTTAATGGATCCAGATCTGATCTTGAATTATTTTTATTCGGTAGTCCAAGCAGTTTGTAAACCAAAATGTGCTGATATGATTAGACATGATTTTCAAAGCTATTTTAGGGAATATCTGAAGTTTCCGTCGTAGTCATAAACATTCACGAACGAATTTATTTACCACATAAGTCATTCCGCATAAAAACACATCGGAATCGTTTTGAAAGCTCGAAAAATAAACATACTTAACCCAATAAATACCGCTAAGGATACGAGAATTTGGACAAAAACTTTCATTTTCTGAAATATAACTCTTTAACAGGCCATCAAGTATCACGCCGGAAACATTTTTTATTAAATGACCCACCAGGCCTGTTGACAATTATTGTTTTAATAGTATTTTAGCTAAGTATAATATTGCTGACATTTATATACATTTTTTTAAATATGTACGTTTGAGTAAATATAAAGTTTAACGTGTTTTTGTAAGTGTTTTTAGAGTTGAAGCGATGAAGAGCACAAATCTGTGCGTCCGGTATTTACAGGGTTAAAGCCGATAGTTCCGTTTGGCGCGATCAAACGAAAAATGGCAATTTATATGCACAACTTATATGCATTAATATTTTAGTACGTTTATATGTTTTAATCATAAGCGCTTGCAATTTTATCACGTGCACATAATTTTTTGCCAAAATAAAACACAGCATCGTCGGCCAAAAAGCGAGAGTTGCATTGTATAAAACGTTTTACGAGCGCTGTATACTAAATGTTTGCTCTTCTTAATTTAAGCACCGTTACTTATTTTAAACTCGTCGTCTGAATACCAAAGGACTCGAGTTAAGACTGCAAAAAAACGATGCGTTTTTTTATGGCGTCGTCGTTTGAATTTTTTGCAGTGGGCAACACATAGGTACGTACGAATCGAAGATTTGACAGCGGCGCTTTTAATGCACTGTTTGGCCATAATATATGCGTTGTTGGCCATTGCGTCTGTCGTTGTAATTTGCATTAATGTTCGAAAAATAATTATTATAATTTTATTATACTTAATTTATTGTATAGCCTCAAAGCTATGGATTAAATCGGGCGTGAAATAATGGGCAATATTTTTTTGCAATGCCGAACGAGAGATGTACTCCCGTTCTGGAGTGTGTGTTCCTGATTTTTTTCCTTGAGGTTTTCCCATTGGAGTCCCGGTAGTGAATGTGTGTAAGTAGGTGGTGACAGGTGATAAATGATGCTGGGCGCCAATGTAGAGATTTATCTGTCGGTCGCCGCGTGATAACTGGGGGACTGAGTTGCCAGGGGAGCGATTTTTATTTCCCTTAGATTTATTATGATAGATATTCAGAGACCTGGCAACCCAGACTCGTGTTCGCGTACACGTGGCGTATTGTTAATATCACATGAGCGATATTAAATGCGACTATGGTGTCGGATACATCCTTGGCGATGATTTATTGCGGTTATTTTGTGTGATTGAATCGAGCCTTCAGAATGTGACGCGCTGGTGTCGACGCCTGCTTTTTACTATTGAGCTTTTGGCAGTTCCCCCTTTTGACATTTACCGCAAACTCGCAGAAAAGGGGTAACTGATATAAACAAAACGTGACGTTGGCGGAACTTTTTAGCTTGCTGGAACCAGGCGGAAGGATATGGTTTAAAATAATATAATATATCATTTAAGCAGCACGTCATATGCGAAGTTCAGATCTTATAAGATTGAGGTTATGTCAATAATCCGTTACGCTTTTATTAATTTAAATATGTTATAGCGATCAACTTGTAATCCAATTAAAATGCTTGTATTTAATTGAAATTTACAGAACACTTCACAAACATATTGAACTATTTTTCAACGTAATCGCCGTTGAGATCGAGAAATTTTTGAAGTCGGGGCACCAACTTTTGTATGCCAGTGTCATGGACCTCCACCACAGTCTTTTGGATTCTGGGATGTAATGACACACCCATGTCTCATCCCCCATCACGACAGAGTCCAGAAAAGCCTCTCTCTCCTGCGTGTGTGAGCATTCTGGGCATCCATCTCGCACACAACATCTTATAACCAAGTTTTTCCGACACAATATCATCAATAAGACTTCGAGAAATGCCAGGAAATTCTTCATGAAGGTTGTCAAGTGTCACACGGCGGTCATTTTGCACTTATTATTCAATTATTGTCACAAGTTCGTCAAAAATTACTGATGGTCTCCCACTGATTGCCTCATCGTGAGTATCAGTACGGCCTTCTCTGAATAACTTAACCCACTTCGTGACATGTTGTCGACTCATTACATCACTACTATAAACGTCCACAAGTTTCCGATGGATATTCAGCGGCGGTATTGTTCTGCAAAGTCAAAAACGGATGGGAGATGGCGGGAGCGCGCGACGACTTTTCTATCGGAAGAATTTACTCTGACTGAACAAAATGGCCGACGAACACACGTTACCAAACAGACTGACCATTAGGATCACTCCTATACGCCAGATGTGCCAATTTCGGAACAAATAACTTTATAGCTATAAGAGAGATAAAAGAAAAAAATATTTTTACTACCCTACCCTCGAACAGATAAAAATATATCATTAAGTCACGTCGCAGAATAGTTTAGCATAATTAAAATATATTTGGACAAAGACAAATTTGTTATAGATATTTATAGAGATACAGTAAAAAGGCGTGTTTCAAATGAATTTATTTTTCGCATTATTCTCAACGAATTTCAGCAAAGCTGCAAATGAGGTTGTCATCGGACCAGACGTCTGAAAAACTCACAAACTGACAAACAAAAACTTTGACAGCATCTGGTCTAATAATAGAAGAGAAAGGGCGGGAAAATAGCACATCAGATGAATTCGGAAAGCTCCAATCGCAATTTTGCATCATTTGCTTAACGATCACGATAATGGACGGCATTTAATGATGCAAAAGTTCAATTAACGACTTCAGCTCGGCGAATGCCTTCTGACAAATTTCGTTTATTTAAATGGCGCATGTATGAAACATAAGCCTCCCCTGCGAATATTCTGAATAATTTGCAGGCCATATAATGTGGGACGAGTGCATTTACGACCGTCACAAAGGAACGTCTCAATTAAATTCCAGGTCATGGGATGGAAAACAAAACCATGTGCGGTAGAGGCGCGTATTAGGGGATACCCCCTAAATGTTCACATTTTAGTGAGTGTAATATTACAATGTCACTGATATATTAGTTAACGTAGTCGAGCCACTGCGATTATTTCTAGGTAATATGAGCTAGATTTAAAGGGCTTCAAGAGTTCTGGGCACCGCCAATTAAATAAAACCGTATTGATACAGATTTGTTATAGGGTCATTTAATAAGGGTATGGCATTAAGTATGGAACATAACGTCGTTCAAATGTCTGCCGCGGCTTTGCTCGGTGGCACGTATTCGGGAGCTCCAATTTTCGGTGACTTTATCACATAAATCTGGCTGAATTTGCTGGATGGCGATTGTTATGTTGACTTTGAGGGCATCAATTGTTTGCGACAGTTCACGTCACCGCCGCGTGAGATAACCAAGCCCTCAAATCGCTCGTGCAGAATGTCCATCGTGACATGCGCTGTGTGGCACGTAACGCCATCCTGATGGAACCACATGTCTTCGGTATCCATATCATCCAGTTTAGGCCACAAGAAGTTGGTTATCATCGATTTGTAGCGCTCACCGTTGAGTCAAGTTCTATAGAAGTTAGCCGATGATGAGCTGATCAAAATGATATATTCAACTGAAATAAAAGGACTAGGAAGACATGTGCCGTGAAATCTGAGACAACCATTTGAAATGGTCATTTATAAAGCAAATGGATGGAATTAGTACGAGATGTGGATGAATGGAAGCCAGCTGAAGAGGCCTTGACCTAGGATTACCACCACCATTTCTTTTACGTGCTATTTTGCCTCATCCCGTATACGTGAGTACCGTCAGCAGGCTACGTCCATGCATATCAATTATCTTCGCCTAATCTTGTGCTAAAATAAATATAAATTATTCTGCACCCACTTTGTGGTTCCAAAGCCGGGAGTTCATTAGCATTAATCACCTCGCTGAAATAAGAGCACTATTCGGTGAAAATGTTTGAAAGGATGGTAATGGAACGTGCAAGAGCTTTTGAAAAAAAAGCTCCAGCAGTACAGTAGTAGCTGAAAGCTCATCTCTGCTTTGATGCAATTGCGGAATTATGGCAGCCGGAAAGAAGTAATCAAAGTTTTGCTCTCAGAAGCGGTGATTATGAAACGCATTTTATGTGCTGAATCGAAAACATTTGACTTTACAGCGCAATTTTTCAGCGAATCCAAAACTATCGCTTTTATAAAATTAGCAGAAATTTCATTTGAATATATGACAATGTGGATTTGGATTGAATTGACAATTGAAAGTCGCCTGAAAGTGAACGTAAATCCATTAATTATAAAAGTCCATTAACCCTTTGCGATCCCGTATATGATTACGTAAAAATATGTTAAGTTTGATCTGCCTGTGTTTTGGGATTTTATCCGGGCAACAGCCCCTTTCCTTTATATCTCTAGCAGATAGGCGAAACACTATGACGAATAATAAAAATTAATATTCCTTTCCAAATACTGTCCTAAACACGATACGCAAAATAAAATCGCATGATTTTAAATCTGAGTGGGGAAAAAATATAGAAAAACAAAATGTCGAGCCACACTCGACATAGGACCGACATAGGGCCCAATTGCTTTTTGGATTAGCAAATTTTCAATTGAAATTTTTTCATCGATAAATAACACTAAGCTAAGGTTTTAGTGCACTGGAAAAAATGAAAATAAATGATTTATTTGGTCGGATGCCACCCAGAATGCATTCGTTCAGTGGAAAATCGCATAGCAATTTTTTAATTTCCTTTTTACAGACTTCATTAAAATTCGACCGCAGCCCACGAACAGAGATATGCGGACTTCATTCCAGTTTTCCGCTTTGTAACTTCCTTCAGAAGGTCGGATTAATTAAAAGTTTTAAAAAGTACAAAAGGCATCTTAATGTAATATCGCGATATCAATATATTTTTTTTATTCGAGGGCTAAAACTGGATATAATATTAAGATATTGCTAACATTCAGAATTTAAATGACGAAAAACAATGATATTTTAATATAAAATAGCTTGTCATCTGTGTTTCCGTGGGAACGTTTGGGAACAAGAAGTAAATATTATATAAATAAATAAATATTATATAAAAGTCTTATACTTACAAGATTGAAACTATGTTTTAGTTGCTTATAATACATATATACGATGCTTTAAAAATTGCAATACTTCAGTCATATTTCTGCCCTACAACTTTAGCCACGTCTACCAAAGCCCTAGCCATTCTGTATCGAAAGCAGATGAAGTTTATTAATAATAATTAACGTTAACTATTTGTAGACAAAAAAGCAGCTTTGTAGATTTTAATTTAATGGCGGTATGTACATTATATTCAAGTTTTGAAGATTTAATTTAAATAAAAAATTATATTCAATGGAAATGCATTAACTTTTAACTTTTCAATGTATGCAAACTGGTCGATTCTGAATAATTCTTTGAGCCCGTCAATCATAATTTTCTAGGTAGTGTGTGTGTGTGTGGAAATTCTGAGACTTCGATGTGGTTGCGTTGTGGTTAATGGCCTATATATTCAGTATGACGTCGTTTATTTGTACTAAAATGGTATTATAATCATGTTTAATTCCTGACATTAGGTGTTTAAACCCGAAAAAATATATATTTCAAAAGCACCCGCGGAAGAGCTTATAAAGCTTAAAGGATTTGAAGCATTTTGAGAGCCATATATGTCACATACTCGTGTATGAATTATTCATTTGCTGCGGTGTAACTTTGGATTTGTGGTTATTTAGATTGGAGCGAGCGTAGAATAAAATGCAAGTAGCTGTAAAACGTTGAAACGTTTGAAATTATTCTTCTGCTTATCTTTGCGAACCTGTCGCGTAATTTGCCCGGATAAATCTCGTTAATGGGGAGTCCCCGAAAGCGTGAAAACGGCTATAATTGGAAATATAGCAACCTCCGCCAACACCACCGTACTTTTGCACATTTGGGCGTCCCCTGCTTCGGGCTGCTGGTGTCGTGCCTCTGCCGAGGGAATGCACGCCCACCCTCCCGAAGCGTATGAAAGAAGAGCAATAAAGATGAGAAACGGCGGCCATTCCTGTAATTGTTTAGCCGTAGGTGAAGATCCGCCACTCGAGAGCATCGCATCGTGTCGGTACTGTGATGACATTAAATTACGTCATATTTGGGACCATAAAATTATCCGGCATCCCGGAGATCCAGTAACCGAGGCAATAAAAACTCTCGGATGTGGAGATCTGTTTACTGTGTCTTATCGGTCGCCAACCGAAACTTTTATAATTGTTTATTCGCCCTAACCCCCCATTGGATGTCCAGCTAATGTACCCCGCAATAATAAGAAATAATGGCACAATGAACATTTCGCTTAGGCCCTCGTTTTCTGGCTATCAACGTTTGGATATTCAATTTTCTGGGATCGTTTAAAATTATATAGTGACAATGAAGATTTAAGATAACGCTCTAATGATGATACGGGCAATTAGCGAAAAATGTTTCTGCCATTCCTATGTATTAAAAAGATAAATAAATTGCGAAAAATGATAATTCTTTTAAATATTATATAAACAACAGACTCGAAGATAGAGAAAATAGAAGTGAGTTGTTCCAATCAAGTATTAACATTGCATATTTTGGATGATTTTGTCCCTACCGAGGTCATAGAATGCCCCATTTTCCTCCAAATTTTGTTGCAAAAAGTCCTGAATGCCATAAAGCTGGAGGGAGTGACTACAAGGTTTCCGTGTCCAACCGGTCCAAACATTAGACCGCTGTCACATCGAAATAGTCGCGATCGGACGACATACCTGGACATGTCCACAGAACATGGTCTCCAGTCATGACCGGATTCTGTGAAAAGTTATGAAAAATGACGTAATTCGAGATATAAATCCATAATGATGTAACACAATTGGTATTTAACAATAGGATCGATCAATTAGCTTTCTGGCTATCATCATTATGATCCAATCTAGTTTGGCTTCTTCGATTAAATTTTCTGTATTACAATATTTAAGACCAAAAACATCATATTTCCAGTTTAAATTTTTGTTGTTTTGCATCTAGATATTTTTTCCACGTAAATGCATATCTCACCAAGCACATAAAAAAACCTTTCTCAGGATTGAGACGGATTAGGGGTTGTTATGGGTGTATCCTTTTAAGAAAGTTGATGTTTTTTTATGTTCAAAATTATCACAAATTTTTCACTTCTCATCCTCGGTTATACAGTCTAATCAAACATAGATTTTTTGTCTTTATTTTCTTAGATGGTCATGGATAATTCATGTGGTCTCCAAATATCCATTGTTGTCACCTGTCCGTTGATTCATAAATTACAAGAGACTGTAACAATTCTGCGATGATTGTGATGATAACCATTATTCAAATTTGAGGTCCTTCTTGATCTTCTTCATCCTAAGTCTTCAAATTTAAATAAACCGTCTTTTGTATACTCCATACAGATAATTTTTTGGTCTTCATTATGTCGAATGTCGAAGATTGTGATAATTCTGTATTCATTTCGCGTATGCGAACTGTTAAATAAGCAGACGTTTCGAATGAATAATATGCAGAAACAGGGTTAGAACTGTTTTGATTACATCTGGATGCTAAGAGCATCTATTTGAAAATTAGAATTTAATCCCTTTACAAAGTTTACCGTGCATAAAAGCGATTAATCTACAAAGTGTTGTCGAAATGAGATATTTGAATGTTTGCAACATTTAAATGCAGCAGGACGAGAGGAGTTAAATCCGCAAGTGTAAAAAGTGTAGTTATTTCGACGTAATATTTGTAAAATCTAGATGAAATATTAACATGAAGGAGTTGATGATATCATATTTCTACTCTGTGTGTTTGTGTAGCATAAAGCAACCACTACACCAGTAACAAACCTATTTTATTATATATTACACAGACACCGCTTCATATTTTAGATTACATATTTTTTTTGGATCAAATCATATATAAAAGATGTGCATTTAAGCTTACTTTGGATAGATGGTCGGATGTCCAATCATCACGTATCTATTAATGGTGATGGCCAGGACTGTGAATATGGAGACAGCCAGCAGGCCATACCGCAGCAGTGGATAGAGTCGACATAGTAGACGTCCATGTAACCAAGCTCTTGCCCAAAACGTCGAAGCACCCAGTGGAAGATTGAAACAGCAAAACAGCAGGTCGGAGAATGAAAGGTTCATGATGAATACTGCGGTCGCATTGCGGACCTATTGGACAAAATAAAATCAAAATTAGCACAACCCTACAAAGCATAGCGTTTAAAACAAAGCGTAAATGTATTAATTTGATATAAGTTATATATAACTAAAAGTATGGTTTCAAAATGAACTTTTAATCGGCGTTTAACCCCTTGAGTGGATATGACGTATATATCCGTCAAGCCCAGTCCATGCAAAGCGGGTATGACGGATATATCCGCATTGTGAAGTTAAGCAAACCTCAATGGAAAATGATGGATATGTCCGATTGCAACGTTGTGTATAATACGTTAAATGTAAGATGAATTTGATGATATACTCGAAAATGTCGCGTCACTATGGATGAAACTTTTAATAGTAAAACATAATGTTGAAGGGGTTAAAAGACGTAGGCAATGTAATGAAACAGGGACTCTTAACACGTTGACGGTCACGTTTACATTATGCAGTCATTTTTTTGACAGACCCCATCTGGAACAACATTTTTTGCGAACTACATCCCAAGCCTTAAGATATACTTAGTTTCCAATTACGATTTTACTATTACATATAGACTGAGAATTTCCTAGTTTTTCAATTGAAGAATGGTATTTCAATCACAATTTAAACATGCGTATGCTTCACAAACGTTTTTTATAATTTTACGGACTCCAGTTTAAGGATCTATGTTGTAGAAATGATTGTTATGCCGTTGCTTTCCACATATGTTGAAGTGATATAAGATGATATAAATTGGATTCATTTTTAGATAGGAAATGACCTTTGAGACTGTGGCAAAATTATCATTGCTTATAAATAATATTTTAAAAATTGTTGCAAAACAATCGCTCGTATTTAGTTTTTTAGATCCGGAAAACTGGGGTTAGCTCATTATTATATTTAACTCATTGTATTCGATGTAGATATTGTATTAGAATCAACGTGGTTAAAACATTTTTTTATAATTTAAACATGCATTAAAGACAACGGAAAACCACCATTGAAAAAACCAATATTCCTAGAAAATATCCTATAAAAATTGCCTACGTCTGATAACAGATACAGCACATCAATAACAACATGCTTCCCTATATATCACATTACTTTTTTATATTAAATATTTGAGGAAAATCGATAATATATATATCATAAAAAATAGATATTTAATATGAGTAAATAATAAATGTTAATCAGAGTTATTAGTAATGATCCCGAAAACATAAATAACATGCCCACGAAATAATTTTAACCGATCGTAAACTGAAGTTGCGTGAGATAGCTGACGCAATAAAGATATCAGAAGGCAGTGTATTCAACATTTGTCCATGAGAAAGCGTTGTTCGAAGTGGGTACCGCATTTGGTCACAGTCAATCAAAAACAACAACGCGTCCACAATTCAGAGCGCTGTTTGGAGTTGTTTCAGTGCAATAAAAATGATTTTTTCATGCAAAACCAAAAACGCAAATATCTGCTGGTAAGGTTTTGGCCTTTGTATTTTGGTATTTTATTATTGGACGAACTATCAATAACGAATATTATATGGTGCGTTTAACGGAAGGAATTGCGACAAAATGACCCAAACTTAAAGAAGAAGAAAAAAATGCCCTAGGGAAAGAGATTTGTCTCCAATGATTGCCGAAATTGAAGCCTATTTTGAAGCCAAAGATAAATCGTTCCATAAAAAATGCATCAAAATGTTTGTCGTTTATTAAAAAAGTTGTTGTTTTATTAGTCATCCTACGAACTTATTGAGTGTTGTGTTACAAGATGCATATTTTCATTTTAATATTGTGTAAATTATGCTGATTTGATTTGGTAAGGAACCTTCTAAGAAATCTTCAGTGGGCCAAGTAAATCGATTATTTTTCAAGCATATAAAAATCGTCGATAGTCGATATTACATATCAAAATACTTTGTCGTTGAATAAATATAGCAAATGGTACAGTATATTACAAATTCAGCCCGAACTTTTATCGTACGATTGTCGATTTTGAATAATGCAATGGCGCACTTTTTAATAGAACGCTGCACCGTCGTTATACTTACTTTATGGTTAACAATAGTGGCTTTATGCCAAAAATCGCTTTTTAATGGCTCATGGCCATAAAGAGTTTCGGATATTTTTTCGTCACAGTACTAAAGTGATTTGCGTCGTTCGAGTTTTAGCCGTGCTTCGAAATTGGCGGGAAACGTTTGAATGCACGTTGCGGTGGTTGGCTGCGTCGTCGTCATCTCGAATCGTTCAAATTAGTCGGATAAATGAGTGTCTTTGTGCATGAGACAAAGATACGGAGTATGGTTACGAGTGTTATCGTCGAACAGGGGTAGTTTTCAATGGCGGGCGCTTTTGAATGGGGGAATTTGAGCAGTGCAACGGTGCATCTGGGTGAGTGCACCGGTTGATAGCGGCCACTAGCGAGGGGATTATCGTAAAATATTTCTGATTGAGGAGCATTCGAGGCTAGTGGGGTTGTTTGTGTTTTATTTCTAGTGGTTCTGCGCTGAAAAACTACATAGGGGAGTTACATTTTCAGCGAGTGAATTCAGTTTTTTTGTTTGAATTCAGAAACATGTGAAATGTCCGATCGCGGATCGGTCGTAAGTGTGGAGCATTGGGATTGGGTCTGCGCCAAAACCTCGTTTCTATATAATTAAGATATCCGTTCTTCGTTATCTGTATGTAGGATTAACATAGTTCATGGCGACGCCTAAGCTGTAAGTTTAGAGCTGAGAGATAAAATAAGACTTGTAGTGGATTTTGTAGACACATTTGGAGGTTTAACATTTTTCTAATTTGTCTTAACTGACTCAATTTGTTTGAATTATATTGATTGCATTGACATCTAGTCGTATAATCAGAATCAAATAAAGTACCCATCACATTATTCATCAACAATCAATCATAAACGATTAATTGTTGTGTGTTAAGGATACATTTTCCGATTTCTTTATTGGGTGACCCTAAATTTGCAGTTCAAAACCTTTGGGTTATAATATAATGTCGATGATGATGATGGTGACATAAAAACATTGAACAAAAAAAATATCTAGAATACAATTTGAATGCATAAAAAAATGTAATCCGGTGCCCCCTGTAGTCCGACATCCTAATACAAGTATAGTACCCATGTACGGTAAAGCTTCGTCAATATAAAAAATGCAAAAGTGTGATTCTGGACCGCATAAATCCAAATGAACATTCAAAAGTTCTTCTCCAACTTTGATTATGGGCTGAGCAAGAGACAAACTTTCAATAAAGCTAAACATCCAGAGATGGAGGAAGCTTTCTATATGTGTTTTTTTTATATTGGCCATGAAAGCGCAAAGTTGTTTTACAAGGAGATAACAAAAAAGAAGACTTCGTAACTATGTTTTCATTTCCTCGACAATTTTATGGAAATTCTGGACTACAAGGGGTCGGGGGCAGTACTCTATAGTCCGACAAATTGGACAATCCGACATCGCCTTGCAAAACGTTTGTCGGATTACCGCAGGTCTGCTGTATATCAAAATCACCACCGTAAAAATACTTGTGTATGGTATTTCAAATAAGATGCTATCTTTTATGAACATCCGGAATGCAATCAAAAAATTAAAGCCAATTGTGATTAAAAATTAAGATCTGAATTGGTGAATTGTTCGACCACATGTGGCAATTATGACCACCGCAAGTCAAAAGAATTAAATTGGTTATTATTGAGCATCCACCATGTCATCTAGTTCATGCTGAAATAAATCCTAAATCTTAAAATACATCTAAATCTCCGCATCAATAAACTATACTAACTTCAATCTTGCATCGTATAATTGCTATAGTTTGAATGATTAGCGGTTTATAAATGAAGCCAACATATGTTAAGATGAGCAGAAATTTAACATGTCTCTTGTGTACGTTCAATATATCATTTTGTTGAAGATTATTAACGTCCAAAGGATGTACAAGACAACAAATGTAACAGTAATATATTTTATGGTAAAAATTAGCACGACAATATACGAGGCTTTCTACTTGATTAACTAGCGAATTCCACCGCTTACTTGGTAAATTTGAGATGGATATCATAGCATTCGGACTTAAGACGATCAACGTTTACTTTGAATGATCGATCGTCAAAGTCTGCGATTGAGCATGATTATGATGGAGTCGTCGGAGAAGACTCGTCACGCTTTCTTCAACATTGTCTATTGTTAAAACATTTGTCTTGTGATACGTATTCATAAACCCATGACATTAATTGCGTCCGTCTGCAATAATAAGGGAGATGATTTTGTAAGCGAAACATGAAATAATGTGATGAAACCCATTTTTAACAACCTTACTTTTGTCATATTATCAGGTCAGTTCGAAAATTCGTGCGCATTTTTCTACAGCAATGGAATTAAAAAGCTACCAGTAAGATAAGGAAAATATATCATTGATTAAAATGTTAAATTGTGTTTGCCAAAATGGTACTTGTACATTATGTGTTGAAGATATCTCGCGTTTCCCAAGCATAAAGATGAATTGCGGTGACTTTTCAAACGGTGCATAATTATGTGGATGCTCTCAAAAGCTCAAAAGACGTGGAAGCTCTTCAGAGCCACATGATGATAGTGTTTAGCCTTTGTCGCCATTCTTGCATAAAATGATACTCCTGATGTGGCTCTTGAGCACACGATATAAGCTGTCCGAATTTCGCGTATTGGTGTTTTCTGCAGCAAGTCCGGAAATCGAACCTCGATCTAATGTTGTGAATTCAAATGAAATAAGATTTTACGATACCGGCAATTTCGGATCCGAGCGGAAATCCAGATTTATCCCTGCAATATTACCTTCTGTAGGAATTCAATCGGATACCAGGATTCAATTGCGTCTCTGCGGATAATTTTATTCTGCAACTGGTGCATTCGAATGTGGCCTGCCCAGAAACGTATAATGTCATTAACGTATGCAAATGCTATCCCAAATAAGAGCATTATTCACGAGATTATGATCTAAATTCAAGCCAAGAGGGTTGTAAAACGCAAGAATTCAATATGAGGAAATTCGACGTAAGGAATGGAATAAGAACGAAATTAACTTAAACGACGACGTGCACGATCGAATATAAAATCCGATTCATGCTGAAACATTAGACTTCAAATTCTAACTATTAACATATATTATAGATATGGTGGATATTAAAAATTATTTCATTCCAGCTAAAATAACGGTTTTAGCGTTTATATGTTTTCGGTTCAGTTTCGGTTTGAAGCCTTACTTTGAATGTTACGATATTCAAAAGTATGATCGATGAAACACAATGGGTTTTTTTTAAATAACAATGTATTGTATGGAGCCTATTATAAAATAATGGTTTAACCATAGGAGACATAAAGAAACATACGAAACCGCAATAATTTTCATTGGACCAAAGCATAAAAATACAAGATTATCAACGTTAAAAGATCTGAAACGGTCTCGTTCGCGAATAGTCAAAAGCTATTGTATTATTAGTGGAGTAGAAATACTTTACAATATATTGCTAGACGTCACGCCAAATAAATGTCACATGAGAGTTTTATTTCCATGCTGATGCTAAATAATTACTCCCGTTCAACATTGTATTCTTCCTGGATTTCCAATAAATTTTGCAATATCCGTCGTAATATTTAAGCCATAGTAGAAATAAAATAAATTAATGCATTTTAATAAATATATATTCGAATAGTTTTAATATATAATTATGGTTTTTGCATTGAAAAACGATACAAATAGTCTATTATTTTTGCAGATTATAAATGTTTTGTTGCGTGGACACTTTCAAAGCTGAAATTTTGTTGTTAAGACTCTAGATTTGACCAGAAGAGCGATTGAATACGTTTGGTTAAAGTTTGAAAGCTGAACACAAACTTTGGATCCATGAATTGATCTCCGCCTTGGGACATTTTGAGCCATACTTTTGATCGTTATCCTGGAAAGACGTATCGCCATCAAATCTGTCGTTCATCGGCGCCGGGATCATTATCGAGGGACAATAATACGAAGCGCTCCGGTGCTTCTAATGGTCCCCGTTGCGATCTCCGCGACCGAATAAGATGACAAACGATAACCGTCGCAGCGACGAAGGCAATGGAATTAAGGTTTGAGAAGTCGGTTAGGACCTCTGAAACGTTACAGCTTTATTATTTTTTATATAATTATCTATTTCAAAAAAATAATTGATAGCAACATTTCAAAGTCTTATAATAAAATTTAAGCCTTCTCATTTCATTTGCAAAATGATTCCTTGATGAAGTTGATTATTTTATATTTATATTTTAACCAAATATTTTTTACAAAAATGTGATCCTTTGGATGAGACAAAAATACTACACAGTTCAACCTCCTATAACGTCCACTTCGTTTGTGGCGTCTTTTACGTAAGAAACGGGTAAAATAGTCTAACTTTCTATAGTGTTTTGATTCTATAGCGTAGTCCCTATCTCGACGCTATAGAAGGCCTGACTGTTCAGTATGACTGTAACTGCCAGAACCGCCGCAGCGTGTATGAAGCTTGTATATACATAAATAAACACTGCCGAGAGCACACAATATTCGTTCATTTCTTCGCGTAAACATAAACAATACACTTGAAATCGATACATTTGGATAATTGATTTATACAATCGTACGATGTACGCAAGATTCCGCCTCTGACTCTCATTCACAATCTCCGACTTGCAAGATACTTTATCCGTCTCTGTTTCTTTCCAAACTCAATGTGCAAGACACTCTCCATCTCTCTCTGTCTCCAAGTTCAATGTGTAAAAATCTTCTTTCTGAATTACTGGAATTCGGACACAACTCTGTAAAATATTCATAGGTAGAGCATACGTTTTTTTTCCGCAGAACTATTTGTATCACAGTGTTTGCCAATAGTCCCACGTGTACCAAGACGCATTCAGAGGTCACATTCGATATCGAACTAAATTAAAAATCAACTATTCTGAACATCTAGAACCGACGCAAAAATATGATTGATTGATATGTGCGAAATAGCCAAAACGTCTTTCAATATTTGTGCATTAATTTCGAGAAGATCTCCAAGTGTTCACGTAGATAAAGACCGTGATTAATGGGGACTCATAAATAGTATCCAAGTCCGCCACTTTATGTGGATTGAGGCAATGTAGAGCGAAATTTCGGTCAACGAATGATCGATCACGTCTGGTCAATATTAGAAACATGTCCAGCTGCATTGCTGTTGATATGTCCATCAAGTCCCATCAACTTTTAATCCATCGCGGTCAGACTCCGGCCATAAATCATCGCTTTAAAATGTGGGAAAACGTAAGAAAGCACGAGGCTCAGATAAGCTGTTAGGGGCTCGGAACAAGTTTTCTATCGGTTCGTGACCCAAATAGTAAATGTATCGCACACCGGGCGATAATGCTCTATTCGTGTACTTATTGAATTCTAAACAACCCCTATACGGCGCCGCTTTTTCGGATCACTGCACTTGTCCATCATTTCGCTCATGTTGTCGCAAAAATGTATAAAACGGAGAAGAGCTCCGAGGACCTCTTTGTGTCTCGGAAAAGGTCGTAAAGCAGATACCGTCAAAAAAATATACAAAGACCATCCAATATCGAGTGTGTGTATACAGATTTTATCTATTTATTCTATCTAATCAATGATTTTTTTGCGGGATGAATTGAAACTTCAAAGTGTCCCGTGACGGACAAAAAGTTGGACACCGCATCGTTCGTGAGAGTGATTGATGTATTATCAGCGCTTAGTGCTTTTATACGGAGAACTGAAAGACTCGATATTTATTTATATAGTAATCAGTTTTTTTTTTTTGAAGAAGAAAATAAATAATGTATTTATAGTAAAGTGAGCATTTTGATCGCTGATGTATCGAGTGCGAATAAAAATTGCTTGTATGAATCATATACGACGATCGCAAAATAACAATAAATTTTCAACAAATTCTTCATAGCACATCACTCAATAAGTTCGTAGGATGGCGTATAGTTGGCGCCACTATTAACAAATCCATACAATTTTTAGGAACGTAATACCTTCAAATAACAGTTACAGTGGTTTTACAAGTTACAGTGGTTTTAGTGACCCTATGTGCGTGAACGAATTATCTTCCTCATGCAATGACGCTGTTAATCTGAGCAGATTTAATTCGATAGATTAACGGCGACATCTTCCATCTCTCTCTAGAAGCAATGTGCTAATTTAACCGCGCCATTTTCTGTGGCATTGTGGACGCATTGCGTCTGCAATACTGACCACCGATCGCTTCTTGCACGTGCACCGTTGACGGTTGGGTGGTGACACGCAGAAGGCGGGAGTCGGGAGGAGTTGTCGGTTAGCCTTGGGTGCGGGAGGACGTCCTTCCCGCAGCTAGATTTCTCTCTCTCTCTCTTTCTCGTTTTGAATAAAGAGTTATCCGAGAAGAGAATCTTTCTGTTCGCCCATCCATCCGATTACATCATGACCCGAAAGAAGAACGGACCCGTGAGCTAACGCGACCGTCATTTACAAATTTACAAATTCTAAGAATTCCATACTGCTAATTTCCGAAAAAATCATCGTTTGACTATGTAGACGCGGATTGACTCAATCTGCGAACACGGACCCGACAGGAGGTTCGAAATATCGGATACAGGTAAAAAATTAGCTCCAATTTTGCCTTGTTAAAAAACATATATATATAAATATATAAAGTATTCGAATGCTTTACCAATTTCATATTCGTTATTCGAACAATTGATATTACGAAAGTTTGGGACCCCTAATCACTACACTTCATAGTCAAATCGGCGGTCAACTGATTGAACAGCAACCATTACCACCATCGCAACAATGGCAAAACTGTACAAATTACACTTTGAATTGCATCCCCGTTCACTGCATTCTCCGGATTTGACTCTACCTGTTTACAGACCTAAAAAGAATGCATCAGGAAAAGAGATTTGGCTTCAGCTATTGCTGAAACTGAAGCATATTTTGAGTTCGAAGATAGATTGTTTCACAAAAAAGGCAACGAAATGTTGGAGAAGCATTAGGATTATTAATGTATCATTCTTGAAGGAGACCACGTTGATGAATAAAGTGGTCATTTATTAAAAAAGTTGTTTTATTAGTCATCCTACGAACTTATTGAGTTATGTGTTATCTTCTTTGGATACAATTTTTATACAACATTGATAAATAAATAATGGATTTTTTAAAAATATTTTTAGAATGCATTGATGGGATATATCAAGAAACTACTTGAATGGGACATAAATGACCCACCTTCTACGATGTTGGGTTAAGCACTATTATTGTATTTTCGAGTATTATGAATGATATGGCCGAGAATGCAAAACGATACAAATCCACAACACTGCAAAGTTATTTTTGGCGCTTTTATTTGTTGGGTTGATAGTCTGCGACGAGTCTCATTTGTTGGCGTGGTTTAACTGATAGATGTGTCTGTTCCGGAATGAATCCAAAGAGAGACAATTAATAACGTCGGTTTTCCCGGAGAAACATGGTTGTGATGAAAATCTCCGTTTGTGGCCATTAGCAACAGCCGAATTCCGTTTCCGCCAAAATATTTATATTCCTCCTATGTTTGTGCGATCATAGACCTGAATCTATGAGGAAATGGAGACATCATCTCGGTAGTACATTTTATTTGCCACAGCCTAAAGAAATGAACAACATTTCCTGTAACGTATCAGTGTTCATTGAAAATTAATGTTTAATAATATATACACATAACAACGCTTTTGAAGTATGATAAAGTCTCATTAATATTCATCGAAGCATAAAATCCCCAGTGTTTGGTTCATTTTATATTAAGCGCCTTAATAATCGACGCATATTCCATACATAATAATTGATTTTATCGAAGAAGATTTTTTGAATACAAAATGTCTAATAACGACGAAAAAGCACGTACATAAGCTAATTTTAAATCATCTTAAACATAGATGCTATATTTGTATGTCCGCCACTTATCATCCGTACAAATCCACTTATCTGTCAGAACCATCGTAGAGTGTATGAAGCTTGTATATAAATAAATAAATACTGTCGATAGCACACAATATTCGGCCATTTCTTCAAGTAAACATAAACAATACAATTGAAATCGATTCATTATATCATTCACATATACACACATTTGGGTTAACGATCTATACAATCATACGATGTACACAAGATACTCTCTCCGTTTCTGTCTGTCTCCGAGCTCAACGTGTAAAAATGTTCTTTCTTAACCCCTAAAGGAGTACTATCCCTGGACCTGGGACCCTCCCTCCACTTATTCGAAAGAGCACTTTTGTACATTGAGCTCGGAGACAGACAGGGACAGAGAGAGAACGTAGCGCAGTTCGGGAGACAGAGACGGAGAGCTTCCCTAAAGCAGGAGCAGGAGCAAATTAATCGATTTTTTGTGTGTTGTTTATGCAAAGAAATGACGTGGTCTTGTATGCTATCAACAGTGTTTATTTACAATTGACTGCCTCGAATTGAAGATTGTCTTACGCTGATGGGAGCTGACAGAAAGTAATCGGTGTAAAGCGATTGTGGCATCAACGACTTCATCGATTTTAAATTTGTTCACTCCTCAAAAGATTAATCACTGGAATTTGGGCACAACACTGTTTGTAAGTTTGAAGAAGTCCTTATAAAACGCTTGAGTCATCATACATTCAAATTCTATTGGATTTGTGATCAATATTCAAATCAAACTCATGTATATGACTAGAATAAAAGGATTAAGATCTGCGATTAGATCAATTATTCTATGGTTTTGCATAATCGAAATCTATTAATATTTATTACATACTATAATTAAATGATGGAATTAATTAATGATATAAAAATATCGGACCGATTTATGGCATCCATAGTCAGTCTTATTGGGAAGTCATGGACATGTACGGCGAAGCGTCAATCTTCAGCTTAGCCTGAATCCATCATCTCGTTTGGGCAGATCATATATTATAGTATGGATACCATGTTACAGAGACCCTTAAAATGTTTTAGATTTAGTGTTGAATGGCAACAGACACGCTGGAAGATTTAATTAGAGGAAAAAGGCTTAAGACAAATATAAATTGCTGGTGTTGTTGATGGCCAGGGTTCTTGTATAGGGTTGTATGAATCACATTAAGATATTTATAACTACATCAAAAGTCTATTGAAATATATTATTTGTATTGGATGGAAATTTTAAAAAAGCCGACTTGTATAAATGCGAATATAATATAGAAAATATTGATCAATGAAGATAAATTATTTTTTTTTTTGGAGGAAGATTAAGAATTGACATTAATTCATTAATGTCACTTGTCAAAGCTTAAGTCATGTAACTTATTGACAGTTTTGACCCCCATGATTGTAGACATCTTCCCAGAGGAAGACAAATAAAAGAGCGCCAAAGATTTTCACTCCCCTCGTGGAATCCCCGGATGGAATGAAAAATCGACGGAGCAAAAATAGAGCGAAATGTGTGTTGAAAACGGCCAAGATTGCAACATCTTAAAGACACAACAGCATGCTCAAATTGTTGCAATATTGTACCTCGTCACGACCGTTATATAAAATGTTTGCAACAATGTGGGATCTCGCCGCTGGGAAGCCACAAAGGAAAATATTAACCTACATCTGTCCGGATGTGGGGTGTCCTTTGTCCCACTCTCAGATCGTTCTGAGATCGCATACAACGTATTTTTTTAAACATTACAATATTTTTATTTCTGACCATCGGAAAGAAGTACGAGTGCCCCACTCGCAGGGAAAGGTCATAACCATTGAGAGCTTTATAGATGTTAAATGGAGCATGTAAAGCGCTGATCAAAACTCCTGTTGGGAAATGGTTTTCTGGCTTTTTAAACGTATAATATCGATACATTTCGATTCGACGACACACTAAATTATCTTAACGATTGAACTAACTGCAAATAATAAGATTTTCAATAATTGCCATTGAAGGAATCCGCTGAAAACATCTACAGAACAGCTTTAATGCTCGAATAATTGTAAATATGCTAATAACTATGATACATTTATATGATTTTAAATTATAAAATTTTGTCATTGGATATTTATGACATAAATTCTTCGATATTGAATGTGTATATTTACGTATAAAGATATTTTTGGGAATACATATTAAAATGTAAACATGCAAAAAAATCCAATACTGCAAATAAGTATATTTATTTGCCCATGCTATTTGTTTATTACATTTTATCAGTGACGAATTCCATGAAAATATAGAAGTTTCCAAAATAAATATTTTTTAGGAAAGGATATGAATTTATTATTAACCCTATGTGGTCAGGGCATTTAATATAATACACATAATTATGTGCATAGGTTCGTAAGTATTGTATGCAACGTCAATACAAATATTTTGGATATATTGTAGTTATGTAGATTGAATCACATAGGTCGAAACACACACACACATTTCTGATTTAAAAAAAAAAAACTAGAAAAACTGATTAGGCTGAACGCTCTGGTCGTCAAAATTCGGCACTTGTTCCAGAAAACATGAAAAAAGTCCACAAAATAGTATTGGCCGACTGTAAATTGAATTTGTATGAGATAGCGGACACTTTAAAAATATCAAAAGACAGTGTTTTCATAATTTTGCATCAAAATTTGTCCATGAGAAAGCGTTGTTCGAAATGGGTACCGCATTTGCTCACAGTCGATCAAACACAACGCGCCGACAATTCATAGCGCTGTTTGGGGCTGTTTCAGCGCAATATAAAATAGCCAAATCGACAGTCAGCTGAGTGGACAGCAACCGGCGAAAGCCCCTCAAAGCGATCAAAAACACAAATGCTGGTAAGGTTTTTGACCCGTATTTTATGTCTCTGAATTATCATCTATAGTGAACTGTTTTCATTTTGGAGAAGATGAAAGAAGTTAATCCTAACTTAAGCGTAGATCCTATATTTGTATGTCCGCCACTTATCATACAAATTCATTTATCTCTCAGAGCCACGCAGCGTGTATAAAGCTTGTACATAAATAAATAAACACTGTCGAAAGCGCACAATATTCGTTCATTTCTTCGCGTAAACACAAACAATACATTTGAAATCGATTCATTTGGTTTATCATTATTAGTTAATAAATTTGGGTTATTGATCTATACAATCGTACAATGTACGTAAGACACTTTATCCGTCTCTGTCTCCCATTCACAATCTCCGAATTCAATGTGCAAGAATGCTCTTTCTGAATCACTGGAATTCGATCGCAAATACGCGACTGTACATTTGTGACATTTGTGAAATTAAAGATTTTTATTAAACTAAGCAAATAAGAAAATATTAATGCCAAAGATTTTGATCGTCAAATTTATTCGATTATAACAACCCTTAAACATGTTAACAATTCCGCGCATGATAAAATACAAAATTGAAACATCATCTAGTAATATGATAGTTGATTAATTTATTATTGAAATATTTAATTTTTGGTTAGCATATCAGCTGCCATGACACAAATTCATCCCCACATTCCCCATACATATTGCGTCGAAGAATTTTTCCATCTCCGTGGGCGAACTATTTTCAAGTAGTGACAAGGATGTGCCGTCGGGATATATGGTCTCAATTTTATTTTACGATCCCGTTTAGTATTCGATGTTTATATTTATCACCAGGACATAAAAAGTCCACGTACGAAAGCCCTATTAAATGTATTACGTATGGACTTTCATCACTTTCGAGTCCGGGATCGACGACTCCTGGCGTTCCTTTTGTCGCGGAAGAAATGAACAATAAGCATACGTATGTGAGGTCGTATTTTTAAAAAAGACATTTATTTTATTTGCTCTTATTCTGTCCGGAAGCGGAAGTGTTCCGGCTTTTTTTCTCAGTTGTTTGCGTTACTTAAGCCGCGCGCTGAAGTTTTCAGCCGTTCTTTATTCGGTTCTTATTTAATTTTCGCGTATAAAAAGCCTGATTTATTATTTTTCCACGGGCGTGACTTTCGGGCCGCCATAGCAACGCCCATTTCAATGGAAAATTCGTAATGAAAATTAATTAAGATTATCCAATCAGTACTCTCGCGCTGAGTGAACTTCGCCGGTTCGATGGAAGTTCAACATTTAAAAAATCGAGACTAATTTTGGCCAAATTGGCAAAATAAAAAAGTTCTTCTGCCTTCCATTTTTCCCCTCGTCCAATAAAATAAATATTATTGTAAAAAACACACAAAGAGAATTTATTGATTGGAATTATCATCAGGCGGAAGAATGCCGTCCTCGACGTAAACATAAAAGGGGTGCCATGGAACACAAGGGAAGAAAGCCTGGGTTATTTTATATGTGTGTTGACGGTATCCTTTGAAAAAGGTTGGAAAATAAATAGTATTGAATGGCATCTGATCAGATAAAATGTCTATTTGTATGAAGAGAGTAAATAAAACTTCTTGCTTGACACGAATATCGATTCGGCATCTACATATGGGATAAACCAAAGAAAAATATAAATTTGCATACAACTACCATCCATCTAATAACTCTATATTCGCAGAAGATCAGCCATTTGTTCAACAACTAGATAAATTAAAATATCTTTAAATTATTGGTACATTCCACAGCGTGCTTTAATAATGCCTGGCAAATTTTCAACAATCTTCAAGACGAAAGAAAGAGGCTTCAATTTGCAAGAAGGCATTGTTCCAAATTTTACTAATTAAATGGAGTTTATTTTTGGAAAACCTTATTCTGAAATGGAAGATGTTTATCATCTAATATAGCTAATAGGACTAAGATTGAAGCGTTGAGATCGCCCAATTATCCACAAATATTTTAAGTAGGAGCCCTGAACAAATGATGAAATCAATACAATAATTTCGCCTACAATCTATAAACCATAGGCTCTTAAACTGGGATCCGCGAAATTATATTATACCTGAACAAGATATTCTCGTGGAGTTATCATGCAATACGTCTTTGAAACTAAAATTCAACAAAACTGAGCTCACAAACTTTTGATTGCTTCTTCTCAGATCTGATTACTCTGCACTTGCAAATAAAACACTCCAACATTTGATTCCGTTCTGGACGACATACAGGGTGCGTTCAAAAAGTAATGCGTCCAAATTCATAAAAAATCCTGCATTTATATACTTCTGGAAGCGGTGTTACCAGGCTTAAAAGGTATCATGGAAGGCCTTTTCCAAGATGTCCTTTAGACCCGATATAACATAAGTTTGGATGGTTTTAATCGTGTCCCAATGCTTCCCTTTCGGGACTCATTTTAAGCGTGGAAACAAAAAAGTCTGGGGAAGCCAGGTCAGGGTTGTAGGGAGGCTGTGCAATCAATCGGATGCGGGCCAATGTATATTTGTATTCAAATCTTCGGTTACAATGTTTTTGTTATGCTAAGAGTTTTTGTTATCCATTGAAGAATCAATCGTCGATCAAAGTTCAAATAATCACGCACACACGTCATATTTTCGTCTATTCAGGAGGATTCTCGAACAACTTGTGATATGCACAAGAAATCACTTCCAAAGCCTGCTTAAATAATAGAAACTTTGGGTGGTGAACTTCTCAACTTTAACGCAAAATTTGATCCATATAACGGTTCATTGCACCGTGTAATATTTCCTCAAAAAGAGGTTAACTGGAACGCACTCCCTGACTCTCAATAACTCGGAGGTGACTCTGTAAGGGTGGATTTTAAAGCTAACACTTCCATCAATCTAACCCAGCAGGTTAGAATGCGCTGCAATGTATCATCGCGTCTGGAGAAAATTGGACGCATTACTTTTTGAACGCACCCTATATTTATGTGAACAGGCTAATTGAGCTTGAGAAGAGGAAAAAATATGAAATTAATAAAAACTATGCATATTTATATTAATAAAGTTTTATTTTAAAATGAAAATGGGAGATCGAAACCAGTTACCAAACAATTTATCGATTTTCCACTTTTGATTTGGACGCAGGGACTGTTAGTATCTCTTCGCTATAGATCTAGACCGGTTGCTTGTCAAATGTACATCAGTATTTTATTTTTACAAAGTGCATGTGCATGTACCAAGTGCATCTTCTGATGGATGAATAGTGTAGTATGGCTGATGGAGCCGTATTCCGAAACATGGTTAGATCTTAAGATTGTCATGTAGTTAGAACTCTCTGGTAAGTACTATTTTTTTAATTAGTATAACTTGCGGTTTTCATACATACCGATTGTACTTTTTTTCGATATGTCTCGAAATACAATTCAATGTATTTTCGAGGCAGTTCTGGTTCAAGCTGATCGGGTTTAACATCATCAACTCCTTGGTTATTATACGAGATGGGATACAAGGAGATTGTTATCTATTTTAAGACGCAAAGCTTAGGGTCTATAAATTCAAGAAATGGGACTTTTAGGATATTTTGTACTTGGATTAAGCGTATGATTTCATAGAGGAAACGTAACACTGCATCAAGGATAACGTCTAAAGATAAATATAAACGCAGCGGCCTTCTCTGGCTAGACCATCCAGAATTTCTTTTGCAAAATATGAAATTTAACATATAATCAACTGACATATAAAGCAGTGGTAGTCAACTTGGTCACTATCGTCCACTAATGGACGTTCGATCTTTCGTGGTAGACAGTAGGGGTTTTGTCATATTGTTACATCTATGAAGGATGATGTAAATCCAGAAGAGGTTGTCCAGATTCAGTTGCGATTTTAATGAAATTAAATTGGATATAGAAACAATATTTGAAGATATTTTGAACTTGAGGATATGAATGACTGAAAGAAAAATGCTTTTACCTTATGTTATGCTTTTATGGTTTTATGGCTCTAAGGTGTTTTTAAGTGTAAAAATGTGATAACTAACCACACTTCCTGTACATGTAAATTTAAGACTTGATGATCGTGGAATAAATAATATTGTAGCTTATAAATTAACGCATTAAAAGCATGAGTGGTAGCCCTGCCCTCGAGCAGATAAGAACGGGAAATATTTCTTCACTTGGGGTGGTTTAATAGGATTGGGGAGGGGTTCAATAGGAAATATTTTATCTCTACTTTTTGGAATTTTCTCGCACACAATTATATCAATCAAAAGCTTGCCACTTTATTACCTTATGCGCCATCTAGGCGTTCGTAGCGTGCCATTTTTTTTTGTAGAGACAAAGCAGAAATTCGGGGGGCAATACCACTGATTACCTTTTCCGGCAATTATGCAAATTTCCCAACAGATGTTGTTAATTTAAAAAACACTTTCAATTAGCCGTAGTTATCTTTGCTGGCACGGATGTCACCTGGGAGCCTTCACCTCGATACAACCACCACCCCTCGGCGAGATGGCATAATGCCTGGGCTTAATGATGCCCATAATTTGTGGCAGGCATCTGGACATTGTCGTACTTAATATCGTCTTAACCGAATTTAATTGCCAAGAAGTGTAATGAGTGAAGGGAGGAAAAATTTAAAGTGTCGCATTAAAAGTTTCCCGGGATAAATTTGCTATTCATCATTTTAACACCGGGTTTACTGTTTTTTTTTTAAAAACCTAATTCTATCAATGTCCGTTAAATTCGTTAAACGGTCGTTTAAAGTCGATATAAACGAAATTCGCAAAATTATAAACCGACGAGGAAAAGCTTTAAACGGGTTTTTCTTGAAATTCACGGAAGTGCTCCCACACACTCTAGATAAGCATTCTTTATTAAATTTGGCAGTCACGTATACAATAATTGTGTTCATCATTTGGCCTATAATTATCTAAAAATATTTAAAAGTTTTAATTTAATCAACAAAAAATGTTGGTAAAAACACATATTTTTCTTTGATCGCTCATTATTTTTTTATTTTCCAATATTTCTTCTTAGCTATAGGTCAAAATATACACAATATTATACGGAGTAAAAATATGTGTATTTTTTTGGCTACAAATTACTCATTCAGGACTTAGGACTTCCGTGGTGAAGAATATCATCGCTCGCGCACCGATATACGTGGCTCCACTGATATAATCGTATGATGTTCGAGTATATGATGAGATGCAAACCTTATTCGAATCTGTTCGCAGCATATGCGGGATTCCTTATCAACTTGAGGTGATTGGCTACATTTTATGGAGTTCATCATCGTTTCATTCTCATATTTTAATAATATATTTTTAAGAATTTATTTCAAAAGAATTCCATATTTGTAAGGCTACATCGCACTAATGAGTGTTTCTGAGTTCTTTGCGGAGAGAAAAAGAAAATATCTTCGTGTTTTGTTGACTAACCGTCGTGTGTTGGACGTATTTGTACAGGTAGAAGTTTTCTTGAAAGAAATACGTTCAACTTTCGCCGTAAAAATAAAGACATAAATGCTTAACGAGTATAAACGTCAATGGAATTTCATACGTTTTCTCTGCTATTTTTTATTTTTCTTTTCTTGCAAAAAAGTATATTTCGCAAGTGTATAATTTCCGGACCAAAAAGACAAGGTCGCCGATTGCATACGATAGTATTTGCATACAATTCTTCAGCTCCAGCGTCATTGCCAGACGATGTCGTCAGAATTGCAGGGGCAACACGTGTCCAAATAAAACTACCATCCTGGGAGACGTAAAAAAATTCAAAAACATTCGCTAGACAATGTAAATTTCGCAAAAAATACATTGTAAATGTAGCAAAAGGATAAATCTGTCGCTTGAGACAATAGAGGAGATGTCTTCGCCAAATATTGACCAGAGCTCTTATATTTGCATGGGAAAATATTGGAAATACTTTGGGAGAAAATTTCAACATTGGAATACGCTTTGATGTGATTCTGACGGTCAAAATGCCAATTTATTATATTACAACGTCTCACCAGTACGACAACCCGTTCAACGTCATTTATTTTGAGTGGGTCCAGCAAAGCAGATCATCCACACAATGAAAGCATAAATAGATTGTCGATGTTGCAGACAATATTAAGTGTATTAAAAATGAATAAAAGCACAATAAATTCATGATTATTGGCAAAAATAAAAACGCCACAAAAACTGAAAGAAGGTGGATAGAAAATGGTCGTAATCAAAATTAAAGCAAAGACGTACATCATGATAATGTATGTTGTGACATTTTCAATAGTTCTCCATGGCTCCTTATGGTGCCAGAAATTGAAGAATATGCGAATTTACAGGATGCATAAAATTGCCAATGATAATATCCGAATTTCCATCAACGAAGACATCATAATTATTCAATAATTTCAAAATATAAAGCTATCCAAATTCCATAAGAGTTCGCAAAGAAAAGTAAGACGTTGTGTTAAAAAAAATCCTATATATCACGAATTCAATTTTTATTTGAACAGTTTCACTGCAGCATATAATCGTTAATCTTTTCAACGCTCGACACATCTATTGATGCGCATGAATGATGATTTTATACCGTGTTTATAACTAACTCAAAGCTAGCCCGTAAGTTATGTATACAAATCTCTAGACTAAATATCGATTGATATATCAAAATACTTCAACGAAATAAGTTGAAGACATAACTCCATGTGTATACATAATGATATGTATTAAATTTCGAGAGCAACATTTTTTTTTAATTAACACATTCCCGTCGGGTACGTATATGTGCGTCTTTCGGGTATTATCAGGGCGTGATAATATGGGAGACATATATATATATATATTTAGCTATTATCCATTACAGCAAACCCGCGGTAATCCGGCCCCAATATAATCCGGCACCCCCTGTAATCCGATATCCCAATACAAGTATAGTATCAATGTAAAAAATGCAAAACTGTGATAGCAAGGAATAGTTAAAATGCTTCAAAAATCGTCATGGAATACGTTTAATGACGGTAACATGTTTTTATTTTTTATAACTTCTATGACCATTGTGTTTTTGACGTTAATTCTATATTATGAAACCTTGTATTATGAACCCTCCCAAAAGGTTCCGGACTACAAGGGGTCGGGGGCATTACAATCTATCTCGACAATCCGACACTGTCTTGCAAAACTTTTGTCGGATTATCCCTGGTCTGCTGTACTGACATAGATTTAAACCACTGTTTAACTCCATAAAGAGGTAAGACACAATGTTGTGTCCGAATTCCAGTGACTCAGAAAGAGCATTCTTATACGTTGAGCTCGGAAACAGACAGAGACGGAGAGAGTATCTTGCGTACATTGTATGATTCACATAATTGATCGATTTAAGTTTATGATGATAATAAAATATATTTCTAATATTACAAAATTTCGCAAATACGTCTCGCATCAGGCGAAAGACAATGCTATGTGTAACCCGACCGGAATGTGTTTTAAAAAAGGGACGCTTGAAGTAAAAATAGAAGAAAGGTATTACAACTCTAACAAAAACATTTATTTATGTAATTGAAGAGACGATAAAGTAACATCGCGAATATAATTTATCGCACAGAGAAAAAAACGTCCATAGGGTACTTGTTGAACAAAAGGATTATTTATGTGGTTTTCCATTGTCTTCCACATATGGTTAAGGATTATTGGAATAAGAATTTTAAATAGGAAAGGATCTATGAGTAAGTGATGAAATTATCTTATCTTTTAATATCCATCATGGAATGATATCCATGAAATATGGAATAATATTTATATTGATTCGGTTACGGTTTTCGTTCCGGCAAAAATAACGGTTTATATCAGTTTTCGGTTTCGTTCAATAGCTGTCAAATCGATGCTTAAATGATATTATGATAATAATGGTATTGAACTTCCTGTTAAATTTAATTCAAAAACTATATTTAATAACATATTTCAACCCAATTAGCCGCTTGGGGTCGCTGCGAGCCCAACTTTCCCATGGGGCTTATCAATTGCCCTAAACGGAGGATTTAAAACTAATTTTAGCAAAGTCTGAAGGTCACATATTTGTAACATAATCGCGGATCGCCTCATGAATATTCTTCCTCGATTACAGGATTAATCCAAGTCGGCTGCCTCCAAAGAGCGAAACCTAATACGCAGCTTCATAATCGGGACGTCGTAACCGGTTATTACAACGCATACGTTTGTAATTTTAGACTTTTCGACGTCCACAATTGGCCGCATGCGTGCTACGATTGTCCGGCTAATTTTTTTCATAAGCCCGAACCTAGTGCGGAAAATGAGGTATAAATTTTGGCTTATTTTGACAATAACATTAAGGGTTGGATTATTCAAATGAAGCACGTACGCTAGATTTACATAATGACCTCTAATACCATCTCTCCTTGCTAGGGTCCACTGTGCCATTAAAATAAAGCCTTCATCATCATATTTTAGAAAGTTTGCGCCGGTTTTTATTTCAAATCTAGGGTCCAAAATCCTAGATAAACATTCAATAGAAAAACGGAGAGATTTACATGCGGCCATTATGCTACGGGGCTCAATGTCAATTTGATGAATTGTTTGAATTATGTTATGACTTTGGGATGAACTCTTCGATTGATTTGTGTTTTATTAATCATATTTTATTAATAGACTTATAAATTATTTGCCATGTAAGACCATTGCACTCTGTTGTAGCAGATTTATAACTCGCCGAGTGCTCCGAGTGCTTCAGACTTGGCATGTAATTTATGTTTTAAAAGACATTTTTTTCTGCAATTGAAGGAAATGAAAAATTCGAATCGAACTAGCCGAGACCATTAGCAAGACCATAAAGTATTGGACTACCATTTTTAATCACGAGTTCGACTTTTATTGCCAGCTTTGCGGACGTAAATCTCAATCGGGATAAACATTCAGCGATCAAGGATCAGATGGGCATAAAAATTTTACGGCTCGTGTTATGTACGAGACAATATGCAAATTGCTTTGTAATCCATTTATTTTCCGATCCCTTAAAAAGCATAAAGTATCGATACAAGACAAGACAAGCAAGTTATTAGATCACTCATGTACGCTTCCATTATGCGGATATAACTTCGCGATACGTTTCCCATCAAATATTCATGCGCATCCTATAACGATATACGATGGCGTAAAAATAAAGATTTAAATGTAAATATAATAATAAAAAAAACCCGCTCACTAAGGGTTAATAGTACGCTTATTATCATCATCAGCGATCGCGGCATTTATGAATGAAACAAACGGCGTTCGGCGGCAACGCTTTTCGCCACCGCCGCAAACCATGCGATCGAGGCATCTTTGCGCCATAATACGATGCAAATAAAACGAAATAAAAGGGGGCGATATTTTTTTACGCGCATTTGTCTTTCGCTCGGTCGATTACGTGGCGTAATACTAACAAGGCCCATGCGAAGAAAACGATATTTTTCATCGATATCATTTTTCTTGTGCGTGTCGCCCGGGGCGCTTCCGGTGTGGAGGTTTATTTGATTGGAAATACGAAATGTTTTCATGATGAGAATATTTTCACTTCCTCATTCGTCTGAGGAGATTTTTCTCCACAATAGGGGTGCTCATTCCAAGCCGCCGAAAACACGTGTATGTATCAAAGGCGCTTCACGATAAATATTAACGGGATTCGACGGCGAATCCAAACACGATATCTCATTTTGATCACTCATTCTTCTCGGAATTTATTCCAAAGAAAGTGTTATAAATAAAAGTAAAAAAAAATAAAAGGGGAATATATTCAACGTTATGTTTGCCGAAGTAACTTATCAATAAAAATCGAACAGAGGTAAATAATTCAGTCAATTTTTTTTTATAATCAAGAAAGTTACAGTCTATCAAGCTTTCAACGTTGCGGAAATTAATGGATTTTTATTTAAAACTGAATAATTGTACATACCGGCATTAAATTAAAATCTACAAATCTGGTTTTTTGTCTGCAAATAGTTTACGTTAACTATTGTTGAATAAACGTCGTCTACTTTCGATGCAAGGTGGCTAGGACTTCAGCAGACGTGGCTAAATTTGTAGCGCAAGAACTTGATTAAAGTACAGCAGATCTTTTTGTAAGTTGGCAAGTAAGATCGCGAAAATATTTAAAAGTTTCTTCTCCTGCATTGACTTTTTGAGTAGTGAGCAAATTTTAAATCATCATAAACTTAGATGCTATATTCGTATGTCCACCACTTATATGTCAGGAGAACGCAGCGTGTATGAAGCTTGTATATAAATAAATAAACACTGTCGATATCACATAATATACGTACATTTCTTCGCATAAACATAAACAATACATTTTAAATACACTTGAAATCGTTTAATTTGGGTTATTGATCTACGCAATCGTACAATGTACGTAAGATACTCTCTCCGTCTCTGTCTTTCTCTAAAATTAACATGCAAGAAACTCTCCATCTCTGTCTCTTTCCGAGCTTAACGTGTAAGAATACTCTTTCTGAATTACTGGGATTCGATCGCAAATACGCGTCTAAGCTCCCCAAAAGGTTAATTGTGGGTCAGGTAAAAGGAAAATATTCTAAATCGTCATGGAATACGTTTGATAACGGTAACAGATTTATATTTTTTATAACTGCTATGGCCATTGTGTTTTTTGCGTTAATTCTATAATATGAAACCTTGTGCTTTCTGTGTATATCTTACCATTTTAATATTTTTCAAATTACAAGTACTCATTTCCAAAAAGTTCCGAACCACAAGGGGTCTTGCAAAACGTTTGTCGGATTACCGCGGGTCTCAAGTTAAACTTTTTTTAAAAAAAAGTTTAAACTTAAACGGAAAAAGGTTTAATTTGACGTAAAAGTACTGTATAAGCAGCTACAGCATAGTTTCAGTCTTGTAGATATAAGACATTTAGAAACGGAAAATATATTTAACGATTTAAAAAGACGTTCATCAATAGATTTAGCGCCATCCAATGAGTAAAAAGTAGCATTGCGCCATTAACTGATTAGACGCGCTCATGTCGAGTTAAAGGTTAACTATGATGTTTTATATTACCATATGGTTATGCTCGTCTTTGAGGAGTCGATTCGGGGATTCCACATCGATGACATAATTTGATAATTTACAACATAGATCGATTGCGTTCGATGATAGAATTTATCCGCAAAGGGTTAGATTCAATTGAGTCTGTGTAATGTCGGCGTGGAATTTAATGTTATTCAAGCGAAAAAAACCCATATAAATTTGCAGCATGTATTGCAATGCGTGTACAAAAAAAACCACATCCTCATTTGGAAGTGCGTCAGTTTGATAGCGCGCCGTCTGAATAAAATCGCATTCGAATTTCTTACAAGGTCGTTTTTTAAGGGTGCGTAATACCGCTGGGGGGGATGAATAAGAGCGCGCGAGGGTTCGCCAAATTGATTGATGTGCGTTGAAGGTCAATACGCACGGCGATTCTGCCATGGCACGGCGCCGCGCAGCGTTGGAATGCTTCGGACGCGCGATTTTGATTCGTCGATGCACCGATTCGGACGCGCGTTTGAATTGTTTGATTGGTTCGGGGTTACCTTTGGATCTATGTTTGTTCCTCGCGGGTGTCTCCCTGCTCGTCCCAGTTGGGTTGGTTCTTGTCGTATAGGTCTCGATAGCAGCTGTAGGCGCTCGAGAGCGCCCACGTCACCGAGGCGCTCCTGTCTTTGTTGGGGTCTTTGGATTCGAACAGCTGCATCGCCTTCTCGATGAGAGCGAATCCCTCCTTGAGGACCTCGTCGGTCAGGTCGCCCTGCGGGAGTTCGTCGAACGGTTCGGATGTGTCCATCTTTATGTCTGGCTTCAGCGCCCGGGACGACTCTTCGGACGGCTGAAAGTCTAGTTCTTCGAGAACGTCCTGCTCTATTTCGCTAGGGCCGAGCTCTCTGCTCATGGTCAATATCTTTCCCTTGATCGACGCTATGGTCTTTTCGAGGCTTTGGAAGTCCAGGATGAAATCGGAGGATAGTTTCAGCCATACGGAGTTGGTGTTGAGCGACGTTATGTCGACCCAGGATTCGTAGATTCTCGTTAGAGATTTGTAGATGCTGTAGCTCTTCCAGAATTCGTCTGGGGTGGGAGTGAAGTCGCAGGACGACTTGATCGCTTGAGAAGTGCGCAAGTTTTCCATTTTGGATCTCAGTTTGAATTTGTTGAACCATCCGCGGCTCGCTATGAACGGCTCTATTTCGCTCGGGTCTTTTCCAGAGTTCTTCTTGACTTCGCCATAGATGCATCTGGCCTTCTCCTGGATGAGAGACAGACTGATCGGCGTGTCGTCCTGGTACTGCTCCTTGAGCCACGCTATCAGCAGCTTCTCCATCTCGGCTATGAGACCGCTCCTCCTCTTCGTTATTATGGTGGACTGCATCGGGGCCGAGCCCAACACGTGCTCCCTGATCCTGACTTTGTCTCTTATGATGGTGGTGACGGTCGTCCGCGGGAGGCCGAAGAGGCGGCCTATCCTCGAGGCGCTCTCGCCGCCGTCGAAGCGGTTTATTATGTTCAACTTCTGCTCCAGCGTGATGGTCCTGCGCTTCTTGGAGGGAGGCGCCGCGCCGCCGGCGAAGGCGACACCGTCCACCGGAGGAGCGGAGGTCGCGTCGACCGTCTCGAGAGTCTCGAGCGTCTCGAGCGTCTCGGCGAGGGCCGCGCTCGCCTCATCGGCCATTGCGAACGGTCGCCGCAAAAGCGATATAAAAATAGAAGCGCGTGTACGAATCGAGCTACCGTGACAGCGACGGAAAGCGAACTGACGTGAATGCGCGTCAGCGCCGCCGGCTGCAGCCGGCGGGGACGTACGTCGGAGCTCGATCGGCATCGAGTTACGTCAGGCCTGTCGTAAGTCGGAGCTCGACGGCACGCGCGAGGGTGACGTCAGCGACGCGCTCTCCGAATCGATATTCAAGTGCCAGACGGTCGTAAGTCGGAACGGTCGCAGTGGGGGAGAGCGCATTCTCCCGAGCACGAAGGAAACTCTCGCACACACACACACACACACACATGCACGCATTCCAAAACATTCGAATATTTATAAATATCCGTTTGATATTGACAGGAGACGGATTCGTATCCCCGCCGCTTTTCAAAACATTGCGCAATATCACCCCAAAAACATCGACGCGACGGCCATGAACCCGCCGACGAAATTCGAACGTTCTCTAAATCGGTCGTTTCGATGATGCATATAAATATTTTAATGCTAATAAACGATATAATAATTTAATCTTAATCATTTTAATCAAAGCGATACACTAACGTCATATAATTTATTAAAAAAAAACACATTCGTCATATAAACATGTGCGGTTTCATCACTTCGAATTTATACACAAAAAACACGTTAACCCCTTGCGGTTTTTTAACCTTTTAATCACCACCGATTTCAGTTGTAAAAAAGTTGTTTTGTTAACATTGTATACACGCCATTAAGATTGTTTATTTAGGGTTGTCGCAATGGGCAGTCCTGATGACCTCTGTTGAATTTATTTAAAAATAAAATGGAAACAACAAGTTCCATTAAAATGTGAAGATATTTTTGAATTCAACAATATGTATCCCATAATGATTTTTACGCATTGAAAATATTTGTTTTTCTACGAAAAAATATAGCGACTCACCGGCGGGTCGTTGGTGGTTATGTGATTAAAATAGTCAGTTATATGGTTTTTGATCAATTTTTCGATAAAAAATTCACTACCGAAAGTTTAAAAAACATTAACATATCATAGGAACTATAGTTTGAATTGAAAATTTTGACGAAGAAGAGGCTGTGTCCAAATGATTCCGACTGATATGCTATTCGAATTGAAGCGTGTGCAGTTTCCGGTGCGAGCATCAACAAAGAACAGAAACACACAGGGTATGCGTGCATGCTTCTCACATGGACAGCTGTATGTAGGCTGCTCATCCCCAAATAATTTATTACCAGATGGTACGCATCATATAGAAAAGTATTGTGAATCTAAAAGCACTTCATTAGCACGGCAAAAGCATAATCTTTGGGACAAATATAGCAACAGCATGGGAAGCCTCCTCTGTTTCTCAATGTTTTATATGTTTTTAGTGCAAAAGTTAGTGCTAGTTGTCTAAAGTAAATAGGTAAAAAGTGGAATAGTTTACAGTTGGCGTTGGAGTATGTTTCATATGTGATCATATACGACTGACAGATCATCATCGACTAATTTAATATCAACATTTTTTGTAAATTCTATACAATTTGAGCTTTTGAAGACTTAAACATCTTTATAATACCATCTTGCCAAAAAAACGGAAAACTAAGTGGTAGCCCTTTCCTCAAATAGATATCAACACAAACAAAACGCTACTCGTAGCCAATTCGCAGTAAAAAAACCTCACTGAAGTTTTTTGGTACTGTAAAAATAAGCAATAGCGCCAAAATACAAAATGTAGACGCGCATTTTTGCCAAACTTTGATGTACAAATTTAATGTCGTTTATGTTATAATATTCATTATCAAATGTCAATAGAGTCAATGGTGGTAAATAGTTTGATGATCAAATGCCATTTCCACATGGGAAATTAAATAGTAAAGCGTCGTACATACAATGTAATTCCGGAGCTTTTTGAACAAAGCAATTGAATCAGTGACGAAACTGATTGCACGAGATTCTATCACCATAATGTCGGTCTATTTACAATGTTCAATTGATCAACGTGCAGTAAACACTTAATTATGCGGCGTTTTGTCTTTTCAAACATTCACAAGAATGTTTAAAATAACGTCATTCGCGGATGTCCAGGCGACATAAATTGTGGTTCTCCACTAAGAAGGATTTCCTGAACGATCGATTAATGAGGAGTTGAATTGTAGTAAGACTGCCATGAAATTAGGACATTTATGGGTCATATCAAGTATAAAAATTACTGATAAGCAATATCAAATTCAAGTTTTGTGCTGTAGAAATGCGTTGTGGATATATTAACCCTTTAAAGAGGTAAGACACAGAGTTGTGTCCGAATTCCAGTGATTCAGAACTGAGCATTCTTACACGTTGAATTCGGAAACAGACAGAAACGGATAGAATATCTTGCGTACAGTCGTACGATTGTATATATCGTTAACCAAAATTTATCGACTAATAATGACATGTAAATGATATAATTAATATATTTCAAGTATATTGTTTATGTTTACTTGAAGAAATTACCGAATAGTGTGCGCTATCGACAGTGTTTATTTATTTATGTACAAGCTTCATACACGCTGCGACGGTCCTAATAGATAAGTGGATTTGTACAGATAGTATCTAAGTTTATGATGATTTTAAATTAACTCACTACTCAAAAGGTTAAACATTGATTATTATAAGAGCTCTCTAAGAATATATTATAGTTAAAAAGCTTCGATGATGGACTTGTTCAAACAATGAAATCAATCCTCGAAGATTGATGCCGAATAAATATGCGGTTTGTGTACTCAAACTAAGATTCTAGGAATGCTCTTAAATTTTTGGCCACTATTATATAGATTATTTAATTTGCTCGATGGATGATTGATCCGAGAAAATGAGGAAGACGACATCTTAAATGGTGAATGATTTTAGACATTGCTACCTCAATGCATCTTGATACATTTTTAGAGAACATCGAGCTTAATATCGACATTAAATAAGGCGAGGATGTCGAAGTCATGCAATAGGTCTTTCAATAAGAACGCTCAATTTTTAAATGTAAATAAGTCAAGTCGAGTATCATATATCTACTCATTTTTATTTTTATTTGAAAGAATATTTTATGGCATTAAGTATGAAATATTACGTTGTTAAAATTTCCGCCGCGACTTTGCTTGTTGGCACGTTTTCGGTAGGTCCAATTTTCGATGACTTTGAGATTCTCGGGATGCTGTTAAGTTCTTGGGTCAGTTGGATTTTTTACGGGTGTAGATCCTAAATCCCTACGCAAAATTAGCCTAATTAAAATCGCGGAAAGATTTGTGGACGATGAAAAATTGATTGCCTCCGGTTAACCAACGCATAAAATATATTTTTTCTAGGAATAATTTCATGATGATTGCCTACATTCGTTAACGAACATTAAGAAGAAGATTGGCATGCGCTTAATATTATTCAGATTGATACATGAATGACAATTTTTAATGGAAAAGATCCTATTTGTGCTATGAAATCCATCTTTATAAAATGTTGCCTTGTGTTTAAAATGAAGCATTATTTCAGGGGGGAAAAATATATTATTCAATGGAACAGAACGGTACACCATCGGGAAACATTAGTGATGGAAATAATTAACAACAGCCATAATTTTTCCAGATGCATACAATTTATGCTGTGAATGAACTGCTAAACGACTGGGGTGTGATAAATGTATAATTTTATTTTTTCTCACTGAAAACTCAAATCGAAAATTCCCTTTATAAAAATGTACAATTCTATATTTATCTCCCTAATGGATATTTTATGCCGAACGCCCAAAAGGATGCCTAATAATCGAACATCTCAAATAGTACTTACCTGGTTCGATTGTGAGGAAGGACCCTTTTTTACGTCCTTATTGGAAGTGACCCTCGTTTCCAAATCAAATGGCACTGAATAAAAAACGTTCGTATTGTGAAGATGGTCAAATCAATCTTCCAGGACAAAATTGCAGAAACAGTGCTTCAGGTTATTTACCAAGTGTGTGTATAAGCGCTCTTACGATCTAATTGGTTCCAGGAGGGCCGTTGCAAGTCAAGCCGCCGTATGTCGAACTCTTATTTCCCACGAGGGTGATGTTATAAATGACGGTTTCGGGCAAGTCGTTTCATATGCTACAATATAAAAATTGACTACAAAGAAACGGAGAAAAACCAAATTAAAAACATGCTCGAGCTGAAAATTCAATTCTACTTTAGCAACGAGTGCAGAAGATAAATGCCTGCTTAGATTCATTTCAGTTTTGCTACAATTTTAGCATAAATACTTGTTCAATCCAAGCCTGTTCTATGTTATTAACCCTGTAAGTAGTGAGCTTATTTAAAATCATCATAAACTTTGATGCTATTTTGCTTGTCCGCCATTTATCATCGTACAAATCTATTCATTATCTCTCAGGACCGTTGCAGCGTGTATGAAGCTTGTATATAAATAAATAAACACTATCGATGGCACACAGTATTCGATCATTTCTTCAAGTAAACATAAACAATACACTTGAAATCGATCCATTTATCATTCACATACTATTAGTCGATACATTTGGGTTAACGTTATATACAATCGTACGATTTATGCAAGATACTTATATTTATATATACTCTGTCTCATATTTATAATCATCGACCTGCAAAATACTCTCTCCGTCTCTGTTTATCTCCAAACTTAAGCGTGCAAGACACTCTCCGTCTCTGTCTGTCTCCAAGCTCAACGTGAAGGAATGCTCTATCTGAGTCACTGGAATTCGGACACAACACTGTGTTTTACCTCTTTAAGAGGTTAAAATTGGATTAGAGTGATCAGATTTGAGCAGAATTGAAAATCAGGATCCAAGTACCATATTTTTAACATAATATGGCACATTGAAAATAAGGAGCTTAGACTTCTTTTACGCAAGTAACGGGCAAAACACACATGGTCAATGCCTACTCGCGCGTGTAAACCACTTGCACTTGTTAAGAAACTGAACAAACAAACTTTGTATGGGTTCTTAACATTTTATAGCGTGGTCCCTATCTCGACGCTATAGAAGGGTTGACTGCATATTAATTTGATTCAATTGTGGTCATAAAAGTCACTCAACAATGATTAGTATCTCATAGTAACAGCATTTTCAGCACCGTCTTTGAAGAAATGTGGTCCAATGATTCCATATGCTCAAAATGCATACCAAACATTAACTTTTTTTAGATGTAGACATCTTTTCCTGAATAATACGAGGATTTTTATCACTCCAGATGCAAAAATTTGCTTGAAAACAATGGATATCTTGTTCGTACGTTGATACAATGTAATCGCGTTGTTGCAATATATACTTATTCATAGTTAAAATTGTACTGCTTTTTACTAAAACAAAATGGCTTATAACATTTAAAAAGACATCACGTGTAAACATTATACAGTGTCGACATCTAAGCGTTATATATGGATGATCCTTTAGACCTTTATATAAGTTATGCTTGCTTCTTGCGGTTATTAAAATTTTTCGATTATATATCCAAGAAGTTTTATTGGATTCAGATTCAGATATGGATTTAAATTAATTTGTGGTGATCAAGGAAGTAACCGAAAAATCTTTCATATGATAACCTTCTTAATATTTTACTAAAAGCTGAAATCGTACTTCAAATTCTATATTTGTAGATATTAATAGTTAGACAACCCCTTAGGTAGCAGCCCTACCCTCAAGCAGATAAGAATGCATAAGTATCCAGTTCGTACTGACATTCGATATTCAATAAAAATGTCTCGCATGGAATGGATTAATAAGCAGTCTGCTCTCAAAGTATAGGCTTCATTCAGGGTTGGGTACAAAATTAAGACGGATTTATTAAAAAAAAACGCTTATTAACGCTTAAAAATGTCTACAATACATAAAAATATGATGGTAATGTTAAATCTGATTTTGGCAAAGGAGTAAGAGTTTCTTCTCTGCCTTTAAACTGTTGGACGAAATCGAGCTATTTTTTTCTTATTAAAAGAATCAAATAAAACTTGGAGAAACGCTGATGTGGAAAATCTATTGAAAACTCTTATCTAGAAGGCTCCATGCTATGAAATGTTCCAGGAGCACATTAAACGTAATTAAAGATATGTAACGCGATATGAAAGTTCTATTTCCAACAACACACAATTAAAATTGGATTCGTACACAAAACCCATATTATCATTAGAAGACAAAACCCAAAATTGCCTAGGAATAATATATTTTTACACACATATTCGACGTTTTCTTGTATGTTCGCCAATCCAGGTATTTGCCACAATCAAACTTTCTTAACATCAATGAGCAAAAAGTGGACTTTATTGCTGCACCGTGGAAAATATTAAGCACCATCTTATACGTAGAATCAAATTTAATTTATCTAACAATACTCATCCATGTACTATAATGTATACCGATGATTAATTTAGATAAAACGAAAAAAATGTACGAAAGACCGGAATTATTTTCTTTTCTTTTGTATCCCTCTGGCCGAAGATAAGGTTACATCCTGGTTGTTCTTTCATTTTACTTTGTATTTTGATAAAGCTGATGCAATGGACGCCTTTTGTATTTTTTTGGCTAAAATAACACCATCATCATATTCCGTCGGGTGGTATTCGAGGGTCCTTATCTCGACCTCACATATTCCTATGAGAATACACTAGAGAATTTCGGCTGATACGTTAAAGATAAATTTATCGCAAAAAATGATCGTGATCATAGTAAAATATGCACAGTATAACAAGCGATAAATTTTAAGCAAATCTAATCTTAACGATAGTGGATAGATGACAGAGATGTATGGTGTATTTAAATCTTAAATCCATTTTTTTGTAACAATTGCTGAAATCATTTCATCAAAATTTGCTGATTCTGTCATGCTTAGTTTCAAGAAGAAGATTTAAAATATTGCAACTTATCAAAATATGTTGAAATCTTGATACTACTAGAAGATAACAATAAAATTAAATAAATAAGTCTAACTTTCTATAGCGTTTTGTTTCTATAGCATTACTCCTATCTCTATAGAATGGTTGACTGTATCTTTCTTTTAATCATAGAGCATCTAAGATGACTTTAAATCTCAAATGCATTCAAAATGTATATCTAACAATAACAAACAGGAGATTTTAAGATAGAAAACCGCAAATATTAAATAATATAACTCGAATTATATTAAGAGAAACATCAAAAATCCCGAAAATAAAATCCAATAACATCAAAACCGCGTAAATCAAAAATATACTACAGAACACATTTGATGAAAAATAATTCATATACAAATATTTTGATATGTCCTTCATAAAAGTGTGGCGTTTTAATTTTATGCATAGATAAAAATGTTTAGAATTTTGATTGCGCGAAACTCTCATAAGATTCTTATTGGTTCGCCATGCAAATTAATGCAAAAATAGCTCTCAAACTAAAAAAGTCGGGCATCGTTGCATTGATGCATTATTCATATTTTTCAAAAAAGGAAGCATTGCATATCATTAATTTAAGGGGGGGCATTGCATAGAATTTTTATATCAAAGTGGCCTTTGAGTCAAAAGTTAAAATTGGAATACTGTCTATTAAACATACTATTTTATAAAAATGGCATCAGATAGAAGACGTTCTCTGTATCCACATCTAAAAATCTACAAAGTTGCTTTTTTGTCTACAATGCAGTTTATGTTAATTATTGTTAAACAAACGTCGTCTACTTTCGATACAAGGTGACTAGAGCTACGGTAGACGTGGCTAAAATTGTAGAGCGGGAACTTGTTTGAAATATTGCAACATCTTAAGTACACGTTTATTATAAGCAGCTACATCATTATTTCAGTCTTATAAGACATTTATATAATATCCATTCACAGATGTCAAAAATTGCTATAAAAGTCGCAATTGAATTTATTTCAAGGCATTTGGAAATCGTTAATAAAGGACCTGGATTGAACTAGCTTGAATCTCAAGAGAATTCAAACACTTAAAAGTTCGAAAAGATTTCAGATCGCCTCATTCGGTTTCTTCAAGTTTATCACGAACTCAGATTATTCATTCGATACATAAAATGGCCCAATCCAAGCCCAATTTAAAATTTATACGCAACGATTTTTTCAGCAATCTTACCAGGAATCAAATGCCCCAGTTTATAAATATATAGACAGACTTACGTCGAAACTTTTTAGATTATATGCTGGCGTTAAGTATAATATGCTTTCGAGTGCATGAATACATGATGGCGTTGTATATTTGTATGTTTCTAAAAAAGGTTGCTCTTTTCCATAACAAGCATCTCATAATACTTCTTTATGCAATTTGAAGTCATGAGGTGCAACGGATGCAGCCATTTGGAGTGCAGTTTGCACGGAGCGCAAGCAAAAAGATGACGTTGTTGAGTTCAGAGTTTAATATCATAATGAAAAAAGATATATTTGTTTGCATAAAGAGCGAAAATTTGCTTATAATTTCAGTATAAAACTCTATGAAAATTTTAATAAACACCATATGACATGATCAATTTCAGCGTTGATGGATTCTTCATGGGATAAATTTTACATGGGCATTGATCTATGTATCATTCGATCGGCAGTGAGTGTCCTGTTATCCATTTGCGGTTTTCTAACATCCTGTAGAGGTCAACAAGGATGTATCATTATCACTATGAATCTTGATACATTCATTGTCCCTTGCAGAACGCGACTTTCAAACAACAACACTGTAAATATACTCATAAAAACGACACTTTTCAAATCCACGTTGTGCGCAACAAGTCCTTCCTGTCGTAATTGGCAGTCCAAAAATGATTAAGCCAATTGATTAATGTCACACAATGTGGTTGTGGTATTTTGCTCCGGATTTGGAGGCTATCAATTTTGACACAAATTCGTCGCTTTACGAGATTACAGCGTATCTATTCGTGAATTTAATACATTTTTTTGGTTTTAATATGTGCGCATTTGCAATTCAAAGGAGATAGATGTATTTCAATGCTTTAATACGATGAATAATGTAACAGTTTGCAAAAAGCATACTGCGGAAATCGATACGTGGCTTATATAAAAAAAGGATAAATAATTCGTCGTTGTTAAAAATATATATGTATATAATAGTACCGCAATTAATAAATTGCATTTATCTGGGTTTATTAGCTAATGGACGATTGAATGATAAACATATTCATGTTGTGACGTCCTCAGACAATAAAATCCAGTGGTGTCAGATCAGGAGACCGTGCGAGCCACGGAATACGGCAGGTTCACAGACAATGAAATCCAGTGGTGTCAGATCTGAATAGCGTGCGAGCCACGGAATAGGGCCGCCAAAAGAATTAATTTACACGAAAGAGGTGCCCACAAAAAAAATCTTAATAGAAGGAATGAGCGCCGCCTTTGCAAGTATTTTCTTAACTCTGACCCTGGCAAACTGGTACCGGTATCCTGTATCTTTAAACATTTTCAAAAAAGATATAGAGAGAAACCATCGACGGTGGTTAAAGCTTAAAACTTGACCTGAACACATCTTTACTATCTGATAATCACTTGCTGTTCCAAATTTTTCATCCAAAATCCAAAGATTTTGCATATTTTTGAGTTGCACCGTGAAATAATATGCTTTCCATGGCTTAAAATATATTAAGCGGAATTTTAAATAAAATATAACATGCTGTTGTCTTAGTGAATAGTACCAACACTTGATCTGGCGAATTACATATATCGAGAAATTTATTATAAATATGAATTATTCAAATAATGCTCATAGAACAATCCATGCGTTCATTAGATGCAAATTTCTGCATGCAGAATATAAATTTTTTCAGCATTTGAATCAGATACACTCCGGGGGGATTTAAACTAGCTTGAAATAGATCATACCAATTTAACTGGATGGGTTGATATAAAACGGTCGTCGTAAATTCTCGAAAATCTGATGCTCAGAGCTGGAATCTGAAGATTTCCACCACGGTCCAAAACGTTCAAATTACTCACATTTTATCGAAGCTTAATACCGAGACGGTCATTCGTTCGCAGATCGCTCAAGAAAGACAATTGGAAAGATAAAAGGAGGATTTCGTTTGAAGCAAGTTCAAATCGCAGGCGAATGAGATATACGATCTCTGACACGAGATAATAAAGACATTTTTTTTACCTCTATTTTTCGACGGTATTGAATTTAACCTTTGGATAGAATCGGCGAGGGATTAGAAATCTATGATGATTATTTTAGTGCAAAAAAATGTATATTGAAAGAGTGATTATTACCTTTTTGCATCTGGCGAGGGCTGCAATGGTGATGAGATTGCCAGGAATGCCAACCATCATAAATATAATGCAACAGGCCGAAGCGAAGCGTAAAAGTGGAGTCGGATAGTCTACAAACAGCTGGATGGAAGATAGATCTTCATCGTCTTCGAAATCCAGGAGCGAATCACGGGTGCCGTTTACGATAAATCCCGTCAGGAGCGTGGAACTCGCATCCGAAGGCCAAAGATCTCCCATTCTTCTAGATTTTTATTGAACTATCTTCTTCACTGTCATTAATTTTTTTGGTACGTATCTACACTTATGCTATGTTCTTTGGTCAATGTCTTTGTTTTAAACGCACGTCTCTACGTCGGTAACACTGTCAAGAATTGTACGAATAATTGACGAATCTTTTTGGTCTTGGTTGATTGCTCTTTGACAGACATTGGGGCCGTAGTCGTCTCTTGAAGCTGTGGACAAAGTAAAATAAACATTTAGAATTTAAATGCATTTCAGTACAAATATTATTACAAAATCCTTTGATCGAATATAAACACAAAGATATGGATAATGCTGTTGGCGTCGATGAATCGTATTGTTTCCACTGACATGTAAAAATAATTTATCTGGAGAGTTTGCCTACTTAAAATTAGAAGCATGTTTATGACATGGAAGGAAGTCGATGGGCTTGATAACAATGAATCAATAAATTCTATTTTTATAGACGAAAGAAAGAAACTCTCAAGTTATAGATTTTATGCAATCAAAGAATTAGTCTTAAAAGGACCTCTCAATTAAGTTTATTTGCATATGAAAAATATTTTTACTTATTTACCATCCCAACATTTACATTTATTGAAAATTATAGTATATAAACTCAATGCAAAATTAATACAGTAAAAATATTGTGCATTTTTATGCATCATCAAATTATCAATGTGTACCACCAGAATTGAATTAACCTTTTCGTGAGTACTTACGGAAATATCCGTTTTGACCTTCACTATTCAGAAAGAGCACTCTTGTGCATTGAAGCTCCGAGGCGGACAGAGACAAAGAGAACTTAGCGCAGTTCGGGAGACTGAGACGGATAGCTTCTTCATATGCATCGCATGATTGTACAGATCGTTAAGCCCAAATTTATCCACTTATAATGATTTCGATTTCAAGTGTGTTATTTGTTTACGCAAAGAAACGACCGAATATTGTGTGTTATCGAGAGTGTTTGTTTATTTAACTGCTTGCTGTTCTTCGCTGCGTGTTGAATGAGTCTTTCTCCAATTATCATTTCCTTCTAAAGGAGGAGCACTTGAATCGATTTTTTGTGCATTGTTTATGTAAAGAAATGACGAGTGTTCATGACAAGTGGCTCTGCCTCGAATTGAAGATTGTCTTACGCTGATTAGGAGCTGACAGAAAGTAATCGGTGTAAAGCGATTATGACATCAACGACTTCATTGATTTTAAATTTGCTCACTAACGAAAAGGTTAGCTAACTGATTTAATGGTATTTAATTATCTTTAAAATATATAAACAAATTTCTAGACTAAATACGAGTCAATAAATCAAAAATATATGTTTTATACAGCAGACAAAGCTCAAATGCCATAAATCTGTATTATATTAAGGGGGGGGGGGGGCGAAAGTATTCAAAATTTTTGAAACGATCTGGTCGCTGGAAGGACGCCTTCCCGTAGCCAAGGCTATCTGATGGCGATAGATGTCATTTCAGTCGCAATGCGTCCGCAGTATCACTGAAGATTGTTAAATTGACACAACGACAGATGACAGACAGCGTCTTACTGGTTTAGAAGGTATATATATATATTATACCGGTATATATATTATATACTTTTACCGGCGCTGCTGTGCGATCTGTTCCGGGTTTCCCCGGACTAGCCATTCAGTTCAAGGGAGCTACTTCGCAAGGTCACTACCACCATAAGTTCAACCTCAGTTTTTAAGGAGACGAGGCTATTTTCACGCACCTCTACTCCACATCATTACCCCAGGCGTTTGATCGTTGCCCACGGGCATAGGGTTGCCCCCCCCTCTCCGGGTTGTTAATTTGACACATTGCGTATGAAAAAAGATGGAATATGTCACTGTTAATTTAGCAAATTCAATTAGCACAGATTGACAGTACCATTGCATAGGGATGCGCTAAAATCCCTAATCGAGTCAGATCCATGGCAAAAATCGAGGATTTATCGCTTTAAGATTGGAATTCCATTGAGATCATTTAAAACTAATCGACAAAACGAATAGGATGGGTGCTATGGAATAGGATGGGTGCGCTGGAATAGGATGGGTATCGCACGCTTTGACAGGAAACAATAAAAACGAGCGACGAAACACGTGCCGCTCGTTCATGACAACACAAAAAAGTTTCTAATCTGGAACGTTTTTATAAAATAGGGATCAAAGCACTGCCAAAGCAATGGGAAGATGTAATATACAATGAGAGGTATTATATTTGGATGGGGTAAATATGACCAAAATAAAATTATTGTAAAAATATATTAGTACAATATTCGCATACCAGTTTCACTTTTATTAAAAGCCATTCACTTTTAGTCGCAATTTTTCAAATATTTGATAAAATTAATAGGATTAAACTCACTGTTGATCGGTCGATTAAATGATTAAGCTTTGTGCTTACAAGTTGGTGGTAGGTACTAAACTGATTAATGGAATTAAGGCATCGTATGTTTACGCACTTGCATTGGGAATTCCATATGTTTTAAGCATAATTTGGATTATCAAGTATGTTCATATGCGGTTTTTCATAGAGAGTATTTCCGGGAAACAACTACGTTGGCTGTTTTTAATATTATTGATAAGTCGATTGATTAAAATTCAGAGGATGTCTTTTAAATAAAACGCTCTAAAAATAGTTGAACACGGTTAGAGATCGCGATGGGTGTGCACGATAAAAGAATAGTTATGTGCGAAAAGCGATTATGGCGATGTTGCTGGAATACTAAATCTTGTTATTCGGCATGACCAATTTGCATGTTCTAAAAATTGTTAATCTCTCATATCAACCCACAACTTTCGGGCAGTGCTTTCAAAACTTCGAGAGTCAGTGTGTCCAACGGTTGGCGCTGCAGAAGTGGTCATCATTCGCGTGTCACGTCGTTTACATATGGTCTCATCAAGGCAACGATGATCCTTTAGCAGAATTTATGATTACATCTGCAGACGAGCTGAATAACAAGTTCGAAGCTCTTTTCTGGACATTAAAAATGTAATCAGGGATCTTCCAGGACGCTAAAAGCGACACAGAATGGCGCTATAATTTAAAGCGCTTAGTACGAAACAATCGCAATAAAAACAAGAAAAGTCATTCAAACCGTAATAGCTAAAATATTCGTACATGCTAAACTATTTCTTTAACTACAACGAAGCAGTGTTTACTTTATAAGTTAAACGCAGTCGACGGTGTTTCCGACGTTAACTTTTCCTTGTGCAGTTGATTTAGCAGTGCGGATGCTTGCTAAAGCGTAATGATATCGCAATTTGCACGTAAGATTAGAAAAATTATATGCATAACATGTTCATAACTAGTCTTTATATTCGTACAATGTAGGATTTATATTATTGCGGTCTATTTTTGCTTAATTTCAATGTAAGCTGCATTACGAGTACCATTTAAATACCATAAAGAAGCATAGCAATGTAGGTCGTCTTTAAGGACCTACATTTCCAAGCTTATATTTTTAAGCACGATGATGAATAAATTAAATTTAAACTTACGGCATAAGCTGGCTTTCCAGGTTTTTCAATTACAAATTCAAAAGCATTTGTAAACAAAATGGGTCAGGATGGGAGAGATGACTTTACCACACTACATGAATGCTTTGAATAGAACAAGTAAACATTTTGCTATAAAATAGTTAGCTTTTTGCGTTTGAATAATAATTTTTAGATAGCGATAATAACATGTTGCATTGAGAAAAAACATCGTGCTCATAGAAGTATAAATCGAAGATAGTTTGATGGCATTTTCTACTGCTTTTTTAAATATTGATTAAAGCAGAAAAACAACGGTTGTATGGTCTTATGTGACTCTTGGCATATCATCTTAAAAGGATATGGGATCAATAGGTGTTCGTAATTTTTAGGCGCATACAATGAAACTCGTAGTTCGTAACGTAATTTCATTGTTTTGAAATAGATTATTGATTTTGAGCATTTATTATTGCAAGTCTTTTGTAAATTATTGATGTATTATTAAATACAAAAGAGAGATTTTAACGCCAGTGTATATTATATAAATAATTACTAAAAATGTCTGTACTAAATCCAAGGAAATGTTTCTGGTAGTCGATAAATTTGGGTTAAAGATCTATACAATTGTTCGATGTACGCAAGATACACTCTTTGCCTCTGTCTATTTTCAAGCCAAACGTGTGAGAATGTTCTTTTTAAATCGCTGGAATTTGGACACAACTCTGTGTCTTGCCTCTTTAAGGGGTTAAGATACTAGCGTTTAAGATAATTGCATACACAAACAATACCCCTTTTTATTCAAAAACGTTCACGAAGGTGCACACAACAACTCCTCAAAGTTTCATCACAATCGGATGAATGGTATAGGAATGTATTACCCGCAAACAAATTAATAAATTAACTTATAAACAGACATTCATTTATATATATATAAGATAGTCAAAAAAACCGGTATTCGTTCTGGTTCAGTTCCAAATATTTATATCGGTTCGGTTACGGATTTAATTTGGGGAAATATAACGGTTTTTCCGGTATTAAAAAATAATTTACGAGGATAATTTAGAATATTTTATTTCTTCTTTTATAATAAAAATTCTATATGGATAATATTGTCGTTTTTCTAATTCTTTCTAATTATTTACAATTTATTTGTAGTAATTTCTTCTTGGAAAATGTCTAGAATTTAAAATTATTATGTAAACAATAAATACAATAGAAATAATTAATTGAAGATATAATATTTAGAACTAGAAATATATAATATCATAATCTATTAAAGGAAACGGCTGGAAGTTTGGGCATTTAAGGTTGAAGTACATAACACTAGGTAACGAATTTAAATCCGGGAGACCCAGTCTGGGTACATAACAAATATATAGGAAGAGATAAGCTAAACAAAATACATAATAATGACCTAAAATTGCAAGCTTGAATTTGGGTTGATAACAATATTATCTGAAACCTTGGTTTAACAGGACAATTGACTGGATGAACAAAAAAAAAAAAATTTACAGTATTATAATATGAATAAAATCAAACAAATTCTGCATAAAAATAGTGAATATCAAATATAGCAGACCTGCGATAATCCGGCCCCAGTCTAATCCGGCACCCCCTGTAGTCCGACATGCGAATACAAGTATAGTACATATGTATGGTAAAACTTTGTCAATGTAAAAATGCACCAGTGTGTTTTTGAATCGCTTAAATCATAATAAACCATTTTGTAAGTTGGAGTAAGCTTTGTATATGTGGTTTCATCATGAAAGCAAAGTGGTTTTACGAGGAGATAACAGGAGTTGGGGTAGTACACTATAGTCCGACAAATTGGATAATCCGGCACCGCTTTGCAAAACGTTGCATGTCGGATTTTTCATAGTTTTTCGGAATGAAAGAGATTATGCTCTATAAAGACATCGTAATTTGGACGCAGATTTAAGATGCAATTTAAATTCATAAGAGAGGGTGAACTTAAATGTTGATACAAGCCATACAGCAGAGCATATTTATAGTATGTTATATTTTCAAGAGTTGCCCATTTTCAATAAGAAAGTATACTCACGAGAACTTCAGAATCTCTGTAATTTCAGCCTTGCTCTTCGGCACAAAGGAAGCATTTTACAAAGTACACCAATCGAAAATGTGATGCTCCAGAGCTTTCAAACGAGCACCTTGAAGATATTTAAATTATGAACGAACCCGTCGATTTGCTCACTTGAAGTGTCCATTCGAGCTCCGAAAATATTGAGGCGATAATAAATGCACGAACCCAAATTGAATTGATGCATTTGAGTGCATCGGGTTCAAATAACTCAATTGTTATCGTCATCATTGGAGTGATAAGGTGTTTGAGGTCATGGCGGCCGCCTATACAGGAAACAACGACCCGATAATGGGATCTAACGCCGAAACGAAGCGCACAAAGTGTTACATCGCATTCGGGATAATCGAAAACTTGTATTTACGGGGTCGGGTCGTAAATAATATCGCGCGCGCGCGCAATTTAAATCGCAATAATATTATTTTAAAGCGAACCTTTTTTTGCGGATTCGCCCAAAACAGGCGATATGTAAATTTGTCAGACGCGTGGGACGAACAAAAGGATTTTTTTCCGAGGTGGAAACGGCCAGGGCTAAAATCGAAAATAAATAGTTTTTGTATGGGGGGGGTCGAAATTTATGTTTATTTAATCACGACCGCTCTTTTTAGTTCGCTTTTATCGCACAACAAATGAACGGTGAAACATAAAGCTGGATTTGCAGAATTTCAGGCAGGCGCTCAAAATTGAAGCTGAGCTTTTATACCCTTTTCAAAAAAATAAAAAATGGAGATTCATAAATATACTATGCAAGCTCTGATTAAAAAAGGTATATATTGAACAATGGAGAATTACGAGATTAATCTGGGCTTAGTTTATGTAAATGCATCCCCCATTTTGGCGAAAAAATGATGTTGAACTAAATTGAGTCGAATGAATGAGCTTTTGACGCTTATTATGTAAAACTATATATTGTAGTTATTTTAAATGAAATAGTCATATGAGTATTCTATATGTTTTTTTTGTTTGTAATAGGGCAAGGCTATCATGTATGTTCTGTTATACTTAAACGATTATTCTTCGAGAACAGTAAGTATTTTTTCAATTTTCAATTACAGTAGATCCACGGTAATCCGGCCTCAGTCTAATCCGGCACCCTCTGTAGTCCGACATCCCAATACAAGTATAGTACATATGAACGCTAAAGTATTGTCAATATAAAAAATGTAAAAGTGTGATTCTGGATCGTCTAAATCGTAATTAATCATTTTATAAGTTGACAAGTGAGAACATCGTATGATCCATAATTTATGATACAAAAAAGAACCGCAAGAATATTCAAAAGTTCGTCTCCACCATTGATTGTAGGCCAGGCAAGAGACAAACTTTCAAGAAACCTAAACATCATATAGCATGCATAAAGCATAGTTGTTTTACAAGAAGATCTGAATTTAATATCCATGTCCGCGAGGACACACTCATTCTCAAAAAATAAGTGGCCACAAGGTTTGTGTCCAACCGGTCCGCCGCGTTAAGACCGCTGACACTTCAAATGAGCGCTTCGTAATTGGACGCCCTGGCCGGACATGTCCACAGAATGTGGTCTGCTTCCATGAATGGATATCCGCACGGACATTTCGAAATCCGGGAAAGTTTAAACTTAAAAAGCGAAGCCCTAAACCGCACGTGATCTATGAGGAACTGGGACGTCTAGTAATCCGGAACGACCCAGCGACATCTCAGGGATTAGCTATTAAGGGATAATTAAAACGCTTTAAAAATCGTTATTTGATGACGGTAAAAGATTTTTATTTTTTATAAATGCTATGGCCATTGTGTTCATGACATTAATTTTATACTATGAAATCTTGTATTGTCTGTGTATATCTCATCATTTGCATAATTTTTCGGATTACAAGTACACCTTTCAAAAAAAATCCGGATTACAGGGGGTCGGAGACAGTACTCTGTCGGGACAATCCGACATCGTTTGCCAAACGCAAAACGTTTGTCAGATTACGCGGGTCTACTGTATTGTTTTGTAGTACGAGTATATATTACTTAATAAGTTATCAAAGTCATTTATGCATGAAGTATTTTAGGATGATGATTATAGGATCATAAGAATAATTTAAGAGCAATCAATGAATCAAGTTTATTTGCTCGGATAAAAGCGCCGCTCATTGAAAGGATTAATGTTGTATATAACGACTGATCCTTTATAAATCCTTTATACCCAATTATCATGAATTGCCTTCCTCGTGTTACCGTATTATCTTTTCTTCATACTATTATTTATTCACAAGTCTTAAAAGTATACCGAGAACAGTCGTTAGCTAATATTATTTATTTAGGGATTTTCATAACGTTGCTTTTAGCGATAGATATAAGTTTGTTCGTCTCGGTCCTTGCTAAGATTTCGTAGCAACGAGCTATCCTACAATGTATCAAACAGGATTATTGATTTAATACATGCTTCTATTTCAGATCGTTCTCATACTCAATCGACCAGATTTAATGGCTTAAATATTAATACAACTTCCACACTCGTTATAAAGACTTTACGGTTCTTGCTAGTCCTTTTGTGAATTCCATATTCAACTTTGGGTCCCTCCGCATTAAATCACTAAACACTTGATCGTGGAGCTTTTGATAATTTATAAATTCACACAAAGCTTTCATGCCGGCAAACTTTCAAAACGCTTTGTAAACACGCCTTGGAACATATCAAAGGATTTGAGCGATCTAAAACTGTAATAATGTCCTTTTTTATAGAGTAGAATTAATTTCGCTGTGAATTAATAAAGAGATATGTGCGAACTTGGAGTGTTCTCACAAGCTATTTTTTGTGAGCATCAATTCTAAAACTCCAAGAATTAAAAGTTGTGGAACTAATGGCAAAAGACAGAACTTTCATTATTTATTCATAAGCTGGCGGAGATGCATCTGTTGTTCGGCACAAGGTTCAACGAAACTTTGAATTTACGTCTCTAATAATTCAAATTATTGAAGATTGTCAAACTTCGACCCACCAATACATAATAGATGAACCATTTTCTTCGATTATTTAATTGGACATAAGGAGACAAATTACGACGTCGAATGCTCGTTGATAATCAAATAATGACAGCTGTCAAATTAGTGTAAATGTGTCCATTTTCAATCGATCTAATTTTTTTCATTTGAGTCACATTGTTATGTATCATTTTAATGTTTATGAGGTCATGCATAACATATTTTGAATGACTATAGATAATAAATATTTATTATAAATGAAATTCTTCCTTGTTGCGTCGATGCAATTTATAAATATTGGGGCGGGGTTGTCTTTATTTCATGAACAGTCATTCATTCAATAAGTTTGTAGGATGATGTAATCAAGATGAATTGTGGAGAAGTGATTTGCTTATTTCGCTAAGACAAATCATACAGAAAATCGAAGAATATAATCTGCCACTCAAACTTGCCTTTGTAGATTATGAAAAGCAAATAAAGGTAGTTTTAGAGTCACTACAACGCTGCAATATAGACTTTCGGTATATAGAGGTGATCAAATCTCTATATAACTTTGCAACGATGATGGTCCAGCTCCATAACAACACCAATAGTATAAATATAAGAAAAGGTTTCAAGCAAGACGATGTCATATCTCCTAAGCTTTTCATCGATTTTTTCGCTTTGGAAGATGTATTTAAACTGCTATCTAGGAAAAAGTGTAGAATAAATACAAACGGAGAGTACATCTCCCATCTCCGTTTGCAGATGATATAGTATTAGTAGCCGAATCACTTGAAAAGCTTCAAGACATGCTCTACGACCTAAATGAAGCATCAAGCAAAATTGGTCCGATAATGAATATGAATAAAATCAAAGCCATGATAAATAGTCACAATTCTCAGACCCTTGGGACGATATCCATTGGGGGAACGCAAATTGAGGTTGTAAATGAATACACGTACCTGGGACAAATAATACAACTAAGACGCTATAGAATACGACGCGCAGAATTCGTACAAAATAAAGATCGCCAAGCGTGCAATGGAAAGATATATGCTTGGAGGGTCCTTAAAAGATAAAATCAGAAACGAGGATATACGAAGAAGAACTCGAGTAGTGGACGCTACTAAAAGAATCGGCACACTTCAGTGGCAATGGGTGGGACACATTTGCCGAAGAGATGACGGTCGATGAAGATGCAGAAAGCGGAAGATCGAAATGGATGAAGACTCATGCGGGAGGACTACGTTCAACAGTGGACGGACTGATGAATGAATGAATGATTTGCTGTTGTTCCAGAAAATATAAAAAACCCAAAAAATAGTTTTGGCCGATCTTAAATTAAAGTTGCATGAGATATTCGATACCTTAAAGATGTATTCGACATTTGTCCATGGAAAAGCTTTGTTTGAAGCGGGTACCGCGTTTGCTCAATGTCTGCTGAGAGGATAGCAACCGCCGAAAGCCGCCCAAAGCGACTAAAAACACAAATGTGATAAAATTTTGACCTCCATATTTTAAGATGCCCACGGTAATTAATTAATCGATTGCTCTAAAAAAATGAAGAATCATAAATAGCGAATGTCATATGGGGTTGTTGGCGTGTTTGAAGGAAGAGATTGCTAAAAAACGACCCCAAATGAAGAGGGAATAGTCGATCACGACAATGACAAAATTATGCAAATTGCACTTTGAATTGCTTTCCCATATATCGTATTCCCCGGATATGACTTTCAGCGACTATTACCTGTTTACAGACCTAAAATGAATGCTCCAGGGAGGATATTTGACTGATTGAGTGACGTGTTAATTGCATTTCAACACAATTCATGTGTGTGATTTTTGCGAGTCTATTTATCCTTATTTTATATCATAATTATCATCATTATACAGTCCATTGTAATTTTGGGCCCTCTTCATTGTCCAATCAAAGAAAGCGATCATTTCCATATTATAATATCTGTTACATAAATTCACCACGACATGCATTCGATATTGAAGATAGAATGGCTCCCAAATTTAATTTATGAATGCTCACATGAGTCAAATATTATAAGTGATTGTATCGAAAAACAACCTTTTATATAGTGAATTCGGGTAATTTTAAAAGATAAGCAGCTTTCCTTGGAAGGCAATGAACTACTCAAGACTTTCATGTTGATTTTAATGAAAAAGACCTTTTGAAGTTTGTGATATTAAAGTTCTTTCTTTATTTACAAGTGTGAAAATCTGTGTAAAACTCGAGAAGAAGCATTTATTTACCAATTTATCTGCAATAATAAAATTTAAAGTTTGATAATCTGTCTGTTCTTAATATATTTTTATCTTACACAGTTAGGAATTTTTTACTGGTTTAAATGTCAAATATGATACAAATTATAAACAAGAATATCGCATTCTAGCTATACTATGCAACACGCGGTTAAAAAATTGCATACATTTGGTATCTCAGAATATAATACAATTTTTGCAGTAGTATTGGATACTTTTTGCAAATAATTTTATCAATTTTTATATTTGAATATGGATTTAAAAAAATGTATGGTGATTGTGTCCAAAAGAAGTTTTGATTGATCCAAGAAAAATATTTTATTAAAATGAAATCCATGATAAAAATCGATTCCTACATAGATTAAGCTTATCATCTTTTGCTTATACAGCTGTACAAATCTGTGAAATATTCGACCAAATATTAACCGTCGATAAATGACTACAAATCTATTTAATTTTAATCATTGCATTAATAAATTAAGGCTTATAACCACAAGGATACATTTTTCCTTATGGTTTTCAAATACCATAAATTTCGCAATCTTGTATTAAATTTAAAACACATGATTGATAAATTTATATGCATATATTTTGTTGTAAAAATATCATAAATAAGGATACGCTATAATATACGCTGGGAAGGAATCCAGAAAAAAATATCCAAAGCCACATTTTGCTCAAATATTTATAGGAGTTCTATGAAAAATGGATACAAAATTTCGGTGAAAAAGCACTTATAACCTTTAGTTGCCATAACAATAACTTTGAATTTTCGCCGAAAAAGCTTTACGGGGGCTTTTACGTCACGTAATTTTGAATTTAGCATAACATTTTCTGCGCAAAAAATACCCAAGTCATATTTTCGTGAATGCCTCCTTGGGTCACAAAATTTCCTAATAAAAACCCACGAGTAAATACGCGCCTTATTTAACGTGCAATTGAAATGAACCTAATCGTTGACGTAGTAAACGTGTAGTGTCGATTTGGCGATAAGGTGTTTGTTTGTCAATTGAAAATTGTGACTCAATAAAAGAGTGATTGACAGAGTGTTAAGTTCGAGTGGATAAAAAGAGCAAACAGAAGGGTGGTTATACGATCCTGAAAAAAAATGTGATGAAGATACGACGAGGGAGATAGAGTGGCATGGGAAAAAATGACGTATATTTTTTATTCAGAAGCAACGAACGTCGTGGAATTCGAAGAAGAGATCCATCAAAAAACACCATTAAGATTCTTCATAATTAATGTCTTTAAATCCCGTAGTTTCTTTGGGCGTTTAAATGTCGAGGAAACTTTTTCGTACGAGTTAAGTTGTACATTTGGATGTTAAAAAGTTTCGAGAAAGTTTTGCTTTATGAGCAAATTGTTGCGAGTTTAAAAAATGTAACAGGACTTTAACAAATGCCAACAAAAACTTTTACTTGGAACAAATGGACAAAATAAAACAATAATATCGCGAGTAAAATATTGCTCAAAACATATTTACCGTCGTTCAAGCGCACATTAACCGGCGCTTTCTTGGATTTTTATAAAATTTAAACATCACAGCACATTTTTTAATTCATGAAACATGTTCAAAGTTTGGTTTTATTTCATGAATTCGCCATCGAAAGTTTGAAAACAGACGAACGTTTTACGTTTGGGAGGCGGACATCCTTCCTGTGCGGCCGCTAAATGCCTACTGAAAGAGACTCGCATTGTACTAAGGTCTGTGTAAACAATCCTATCATCGTATTTATGACTACCGATGGTTTGGATTCAATCATCAAGTAATTTAATAATCCGAACAAATATATTTTATTGTTAATACGTATCTAGATAAACAGTTTGAATGCATAATTAATTTTTCAACAATTTTCGAGCGCAGTAAAAATATTGCACGCTCCGAAAATTGAGTGTTGTGTTTGTTTGTGGAATTCGAATTAAATGATTGATTTAAATCCGCTTTGTTTTTAAATCTTCTATCTCGCTCGCGCGCGCCCCCAGAGCGCAAACGAAAGAGATGCAATGCGAGGACCAATAAAAAAGCGCTCGTTTGAATTTCATTTCCGACATACTTTTAATTTGATCTTAACACATTGGTTACGGGGAGCGTTTCGCGGTGAAATCGTAAACACGCATTTTTTCACAAAAATCTCTTAAAATAATTGCAATTTCAACGCGAAAATTGGCGAATAAAAAAAAACATGCTCCAAATGCTCCAAAAATATTTTTTATTGTGATGATATGTTTGTGTGCATGAGTCTAAATGCGGTTAATTTCGTAGTTATACGTGAACTAAAATTGACATATGTTTATCTAGGCTGATCCATATACTACATTGATGGTGTTTGTGGTCTCGATTACGTTCAAAACCTAATAGAAGGTCTCCAATCCTGAGTCAAAATTTCGATCCCGGGATTTCGGGATTGCATAAGACGATCCCGGGATTTGATTTTGGAAGCCAGGCAACTTGCTGCTGAAAATGCACGCTCAGCCCTCCACACTCGTTGGAGGTATCGTCATCAGATATTTAAATGCTAGTTTGAGTTGATGACCGCGTGAGCCCCCATTTTCGTATAACACCATCAATTTGACTGATAAAATTCCTTTCTGCTGAGACACGGACTAAAACTCGCAAAATTCCCGATTTCCCGACAAATTATTTATATCCGTCCCTGCAGATGAATACTTATATACTATAATACTTTGATGTGATTCGTAATTATATTACGGAGGAACACAAAAATTCTGAACCCCGCATCTATTATATTTCATATCGATATTCCCTTTATTAGAGTCGAGGTGTAGTAAATACATCACCGGTAGGGAAAGGTTAATATAACATTTTGAAAAACATATATGTATACATAGATTAGACAGTTACTGCCCCTAGGCGTCGCCTAATCTCGCCAATTAGTAGTTACGCCACTGTTTCCAAGCGTCCAGATTTTGGCGAGAATGTCTCGATTTAGTAGCCTTCAACATGCTGGTGAGGTGTACGATTTCTGTTAGATAAAAATTTCAATACCGATTTTTTTGGGATTACGTTTACTTATCCCTGGATTCATGAGCACCTAAAACTGTCCGGGATCCCGGGATTGAATTCCCTAGTTACGAGGGCTTCTAAGAGAAGACCGTACTGATACTCATGACCAGACAAGCAGTGGGAGACCATCAGTAATTTCTGGCGATTTGTGCAAAAAAATGAAGAACACCTGCAAAATGATCGCTATGTGACGCTTGACGACCTTCACGAAGAATTTCCTGACTTTTTTCGAAGTCTCCTTGATGATTTTGTGTCGGAAAAAACTTGATTACAAGTAGTAGTGTGCGAGATAGGTGCCTGGAATGTTCACACAATATATTTTGCACAGTAAGGAGAACACCCCAGGATCCAAAAGACAATCCATAAAAAGCTGGCTATGGTAGTTTATGACACTGGCATACAAAAGATCCATATGCCACCGAGAACGCCGAATCCATGTCTACACGCTACTCTGGTTACGCGCAAGACGCAAATTCCGCGTCACCCGTCGCCAATGTGTTATTATAGCGCATATCAATTATGGTCGTAAACATAAGTCGCTGCAAAATTATACCTCCAGATGTGACGGTTATTATTGTTCAGAAATATTTTCTGAACAACTCCATTTGATGTCCACTGCCAGTGAAACTCCACGATTGATGAGCCCTTTCGATGAAATCGAATTCTTTCGTTTAGTTCCATTTTTGCGTATTTTAACGCACGTCGAATTCGTTTCCACTCTGGCGTTAAATAAAATACAAAATTGTATTTCATCCAGCGTTAAAGGACATATTAAATATTTCCACATGGTTGAGTACATTTTCGGGAGGCAGACGTATAGAAACTATCCGCACATACGACACGTTCGCTTATATGTAAATCGCTCGAAATTCATCCAAAATATTACAGCAGACACATCTGTGTTGTGCTGCAAAATCCCCAGCAAAATCTCACATATTAATTGATATAAGTTGTAATACGTCGGCCATATTTCAGCGGAGAAGACCCGGTGTATTTAATTTAATAGGATGCTTCGACTTGGACCGTCTGCTCTGCCATTGAGAAACTTTCAACACGTGTCGTTCCCTCGTTGTTAAGACAATGGCGTATTCGAGGACAACTTTTGCAGCGAGTTAAGAAAGCTCGAAATTAATTTTCTAAGCTGAATGATACATAAATCAAACGGGGTTCGGCGTCTGGAGTCATGGTGCCTGCATCCTGGAAGCAAACCCACATCATTCATCGATTTTCGATCAATATATAATATAAGGACCAAATAATCGCAATAAAGCCGTGACATTTTCGTTTCTTAATTAAATATTAATTTAAATTTGCCATTTTTACAGAAGTCTTGTGCAATTTAATTTTATTGTCTGTTCTACCTCTTGAACAATCTGTACGGTTTTTGAATCTCTATCCCTACCAAATGTATCAGATTTTCCTTCTGAAAGAAACGATGTTTTTTGAAATAAGTTATCCAATCAAATCTGTATCGGTAGAGTTTGTATAATTAAATATTGGTTTAGTAGATCAGAACCTGATTATTATTGAAAAATTATGATTTTTTGCTAGCCATTTATAGATCTTTTTATTTTTAATTTTGAATAAAAATAATGCTATTCTAACTTAACCACATATAAAAGGCGTTACAAAATCAACACATAATAAATCCTTTCTTTAGAAAAATCTCTTTTACTTGTAGAAATGATCGAATTTGTACAAGCTTCATACACGCTGCGACGGTCCTGACAGATAAGTGCATTTATACAGATGATAAGTGGCGGACATACAAATATAGCATCTAAGTAGATGATGATTTAAAATTCACTACTCAAAGGGTCAAGATCCATATTAAGATCATCAGTAATCCGTCAAATTTCTTACAATTTCTATAGTAATTAATGAGCTGGCTTGCTTTTTTCCAACTAAATTGGGTATATTAAATCATGTTTCAAATGAGCCATATTAATAATCCTACAATTTAGCTCGACTTAAAATATAAAATATAAGATTGTTTCTTTTATATAATGAGTTGCTTTTGGGATTATCTTCATACAATTCAAGATAATGAATATCAAAGTTGTAGAGCAATAAGGATATTTTTCCATATATAGTCAACCCTTCTATAGTGTCGATATAGGGACCACGTTATAGAAACAAAACGCTATAGAAAATTAGGCACCCGTACAAAATGTGTACATGTTTATTTTGTCAACAAGTGCAAATGACTAACATGCGTGAATGGACATTGACTTTACATATTTTACCCGTTGCTTACGTTAAAGGTGCCGCAAATGAAGTGAACGCTATATGAGGGTTGACTGTAAAATGTCGACAGATTGAGTTAGCGCCTGGATATTTATTCTAAATAATTGGTTTCAAATTGATATTGTAAAAGTATTTTTTGAGCTCTAACATATTTAGAAGATTGAAAGTATTAATAGTTTAAATTTATCTTTCAGAAGTATTACTAATTCTGGAAAATAGCTCTTGAAATGTTCGATAAAGTTATGTTTATAAATTAAATTATATTGTTGTGTCTGATGTCTATTTCTAGTGAAATTTTACACAATTCGAAAAAATATTACAAAAAAAAAAAACATTTGGATAACCCTATATTATCCTAATATAACCATATGCGAAAATCTTTTGCTATGAAAACCATGCCAAAAATGATAAAGCATAAAAAGGATTGCTAAAAGTCTCATTGTTAAAAGATTGTTGTAAATCATGCCTAGAAAGAAATCTATTTTCAAATAATTTAAATGATAAATTGTTTGATTTTTACAATAATAAGCACGAATAAGACACAAGCAAATTATGTTGATGTTGAGTTTGTATTTTCTTAAAACATGAATAAGAAAACATTGACTTTTTTGCATGGATAGTCTCCATTTCTTCTCAGAATTTCTTTGCAATTTGCAATGTATTAGCTTTAGGACTTCTTTCAAAATTTGAATTAATTTGCTACAATAACACTTTTCTTCGTCTATTCTGACAGACATCTTGTTCTTTAGTTTCATCCAAGAATAATGAATCTGAACGGCGATTCTTTACGAGCACAAGTCAAATGTTTCCTATCGTTCAGTTTGCTATAATAAATCTAATTCCGTGCATTAAATGCGATATATCCTATGCTAATATATTACGACATATATGCAATGAATACGCAATGAACGATGCAACTAATGATTTATTGACAGCCAAGTGATTGATATTCTTTGTGTTGCTTCATTTAATTATGGTCATCAAATCAATATTCATTAAAATGCAATATATATATATGGGAAGTGATCAAATTCGATTGAGAATATCGTGTAAAATACCGGATATGTAAATCAGGAGGAAGGAGGAAGAAAAATATGGATAAATATCGCACAGGAAAAGAACCATAATTACGATGAATATTAATTAGACACAAATATTTTTTGACCGAAATTTGAACATCCTTTTCTATGAGGTCGCTTGTATGGAAAATAAATATTTCATGTATCCCGTGTCTATTGTTATGGACATCAAACATTGGTTTGCTTTTAGGCCCACATTTCGGCTAAATCACAGGTAACCTTTTAGCCCTGGCATGATTTCAATTAAACAAGGATATGACGTATTTATCCGCGGTATATCATGTGTGGAATGAAAGGGTATTTTTGTCCAGGATTTGTATGGATCTTCTCTAAGGCGGTCGTAATTTATTAGAGTTTCGCTAGGATCAGGACCTCATTATAATATCCCTTAAATTGTGTAGCGATGAATTATGCAATGGTGGTGGGTTGTTGGCATTTTATTTATGGTAATTTTGGCATAATGATGGTGGCCATCGTGATAAAAATATTGATTTATAGAAGGAAGGCATCGTATTTTCGCTCATATTGGAGTGGTAGGAGTGTGTGAACGTTCTTTGATGAGTGATTTATTATGTTTTGGTGATCTTCTTCACGGTCTGAAGGTGGCCCTAAAAAGCCATATTATTTTAGTATTGATTCGGCTTAAAGCCTTCCAGGAAGAGACTCAGATTGGCGATTTAAAACAAGCCTAAGCTATAAACTAAATTTGTATTATTCCTCGTGAAATATGAATTTTTTACTTGGAAATTAAAATCTATAATGTAATTAAGCGTTTATAGATTTAGATGTTGCTAAATATGCTATGAAAAATGGCATTATCTCAGTTCACGTTCCAAATTTGAATATTTTAAATTACATATTGTACGGAATTAATGAAAAAGGCAATGCTAGAATCGCAGCATATTTGCTTTAGCAGACCCAATTGAGAGATCCACACGAATAAATTGAATTAATGAAAGTCTGTTGAAGTATATTCATGATGGTATAATGTGTTTTTGTTTGTTTCATCGTTCTCTGAAACGTTTTGTGGAATTTATGAATAATGAAAGTACAAATTTGGATAGGAATGCAGGCTGTATAAGTAAATTTTCTCGGGGTAATGAAAGCTTCGTGTACAAAGACTTTGGAATGTTTCTAAAGGAAAGATATGCACTCAGAGTGAATCTAAATTCTGATTTGGAAATTCTTTAAAATACAAAATATATAAGAATGCACGTGGACGTATTTTTAATTTCAATTTTTAGGACAATAGAAACTAGATGCTGAATTTTAGCTCTTCTGATATTAGTATTGATACGATGTGAAATATTAATACAGCGTTGTTGATAGGTAATTTAAACTTAAATTCAAACTTTGACAGTTCAGTATCACGACGTCCATAACAAAAGTTCCATATATTAGGATACCTGAAAGTATTCGAAAATTTTGAGACCTTATGTTTAAAACTCAAAGATGTTTATAGTAAATTAGTAACAGTCCGCAGATACCAGATATTTAAATCGGACAATAGAAGCTTAAGGGATGAACCGAGAACGAAGCGACGGGACAAAATCCCTGCTCTCACATGTTCACTAAGATGGCTACGCTCTCAGGCGAGTTTGATCTTCTATCGGATCGCGGTGGAACCGCTGTGATGGGATGGATGTGATCTGGTGCAAATAAAAATACTTTCATCTTAACTGCTTTCTTCTATACGACGGTAGAGAGAGCGAATGATCTGGCCGCGGGAAGGTCGTCTTTCCGCAGTCAAGGCTATCCGACGACTCCCACCTCTTGCGCATCATCATCAGATCAAAAACGATAGATGTCGTTATTTCAGATGCAATGCGTCCACAGTACCACAGAAGATTGTGTCAATTGTGTATGGTTTCGTCTGAAGACGGAAGATGTCACTAGATGTAAAATGTAATGGTAACGGTTAAAGGCAATAAAAGCTTATTGGAAGCCCATTTTTGAATTGTGATAAAGACACATTAAACTTCCAATTAAGGATTTGTTTCAATCCTCATGGACATCTTCAATTCGAGACAGGGTCAATTGTAAATAAGCATTTGATAGCATAAAATATCACGTCATTTCTTTACATAAACAATGCACAAAAAATCGCTTCATTTGCTCCTGCTTTGGAAGGAAATGATAATTGGACAAAGACTCATTCAACACGCAGAGAAGAACGGCAAGCAGTTAAAATAAACAAGCATTGTCGATAGCACACAATATTCGGTCATTTCTTTGCGTAAACAAATATCACACTTGAAATCGAAATCATAATAAGTCGATAAATTTGAGCTTAACGATCTATACAATCATGCGATGCATGCGAGGAAGCTCTCCGTCTCAGTCTCCCATCGTTAGTGGAGGGGGTTACGGAGGGTCTCCGATAGTACTACCGTAGGGGTTAATCGAACACAATAAAAACGAGCGACGAAACACGAGCCTAGCCTTCTTGACAACGCAACAAGATAATCCTTTTTTGGATAGTATTGTGACTAGCAATAAAAATGGCTTGTTTACGATGATATACATTAATATGACGAAAACATCAATGACATTCTCGAATATAACCCCTAATTCTAACCTCTGAGCTCGAATCGACCATAAAAAGTTTGTTTTGTGCATATGGTGGGATATGCGGGGGATAATTCATTATGAATTAATGAAACCGGGAGAAACTATAACTACACTTTCGGGTCTCCCTAATATTACCATTAAAAACTTTGAACGGCTACATGTAATGTGGATTTTCAATTTTGGCAAACTTTGAATGGATGGCAAATCACACACGTTTTGTTCACTGATTTGTTGTTAAATTTCATAACAATAATATAGAAAATTAAAAAAAATGAAATCAAACCTGCTGAATCTTTATGATTAAAACTATCATCCTTATCATCACACAACAGCCACGAGTGGTCCAATGCAAGATTGAAAGGCCAATTACAACAAATATCAGATATTGAATAATTACCACATGATTTTTATAAATATGCATTGAAATTAAAATAAACATCTATACAAACTTCACTAATAAAATAGATATTTTTGACTGGAAAATTGACAACGTCAGACAAAGACTGGATAATCAGTGGTTTCCCAATTTTTTGGCTCGTTTATTTATCCAATGGCATTGCAAAAACCCTGTTTAAATATTTTAAAGCCGGTATGAAAATAATATACGATAATTTTTTATCTTATTTGAACACTTTCATATATTTTTTTTCTGGATAATGATATCGCTCCAAAAGTGAGAGTCACATCCGCTTATTTATACGAATGATAATTTTAATCTCAAATTTTGACATTCAAAAGCGACAATCGTCGAATGTTGAACGTTTCTGCTTTTGTTGAAGCTTTTGTAATTTTCAAATAGGCTTACTCAAACTCAATGGGAATGGTATTTGGGTTGATCCAATCGAAATGGGTGATACATGTTTGATGGTATAGTTTGACGTTTTATCCATTTCAACAGAGATACATAATTAATGCTTTAATTGCAAGTGTACAAAGCAATCGTTTTATATCTATGAATAAAACAATAGTCTAGGATTGAAATAACTATTAGAAGAAGGCTCAATATGCTGGTTTGAAAGGCTGCAAATCTAGGAAGAAGTCCTAAGTTTTTGGAATGAACTGAGTAGGCAAATTGGTTGGCTACTGTAATCTAATGACGTAAATTCTGATTAAATTTTGAAATAAATATTGGTTCACACACTTTAAAAGTAAGCTACATTTTAAAACGTTCAATCAAAATTTGTCATCAAAAAATAATATAAAAGTCGGTGTATATGTTACATCAAAACTTGTATTTAGTTAGAACGCGTTTTTACTACTATACATGGATTCCTTTATTACATCTAGAATTGCCTTGAATTATAGATAAAATTAGTTTTTACGCTGAACATTAGTTTAAACCAATTAAAATGAATAAAATATTGATTAAACCGTTACAAAAATAAAAGATAAAAGTATTTGTCATTCCTATTGTTATGTTCGCATATTGTCTTGAAGCTACACTTGAAGTTTAGAAGTACTTAAGGGTGCAAGCAGTTATTTTCATGTATAAAAATAAATAAGTCTCCTGTCACATCCAGAAATATTGAGGTTCATCTTGGGTTAGTTTTAAAAGTAATCATTGATAGCAATATTTTCCCCGAAATAGGAAAGTAGTAGCAAGGAAGAAATGCCCCAAGTGTTAGGAAAAACATATTAAATTGTCTCAAACATATTAAATTGTCTCAAAAGTATTGCTCAATACTTTTGACCAAGGCTGTATAATATATAATATATTTATAAATGTCAAATTTATCAACTTTTGGTATAATTCATCACGATCACAAGAATAAGTATTGAAAATGTGAAACCCTCAATTCACCCCCATCCGCTCACCTCATCAAAATAATGAAATATAATACCTCACCGGTTAATCTGCGAAATTGATAGCCTCAATCTGTCACTGGAACCGATAAGAAGCCTTTGTTGAACCCAGCAGCGACCAGTTAAAGTAAATAAACCAAATATACTGTAAAATTCTGGATGAAATATTTTTATGTAAACACAAAGGACGCCGAACATTTGTTTTCCACCCCTAAGCAAAAAAGCCCAAGAAACGTTTCATCTTCGGGCAATTTTTTATCCGCCTTCGATTTATTATCCTTAGCGACGCTAATACTGCCAAAATATATTACCGCGACCATATCAAAAACAATTTTAGAATTTGCTCAAGATATTTAGAAGTCTGACAAAGTTTCAAAGGTCTTAGAATTTTGGCATGACGAACGACTAAACTTTGGGCTATTAAATTTTTGTTCACGCATTTTCGGAGCAATTTATCTCGATATTGAATCTAACACTTCTTATTCTGGTTATGGATCGTCGGACAATTCAAACGGTTCACATGCGTATCGAACCGAATGCAAAGACGTACGACTCCAACATATTTTTGCCTCGCAATAAAATCTTTAGAAGTTTTATTATCTCCGCTTTTATTACCCCATAATTACAATATCTTTGTAATTTAGCATTTTATACTACGGGCATAATAATTCTTTATACCACATTACCTCCTCTTCGCCATTAATCTTCCACTTTGTGAGACGACTTTTTCTACTTCTTTTTATCTCATTTAAAATGAAAATCTCGGCACGTTTTTTACGACATTTTTTTCCGATAAACGTCATATTGTTACGTGAATAAATAAGATCCTTTTCTTTTGCCGGAGTAGCGCCCTCAAATAACACCCATATATCCTTGTATTTCCGAGATGAAATAAAATCTCTTCCTTAGAACAAAGACAGTTTCGTACCCAAAAAATCAACATTTGGATTTATAAAGAGAATTTTATAAAAGTCACCATATTAACTATATATTAACCCTCAAGATACGAAACCATATGGTTACCTATTTATAGCATATGTTCTCAGTAAAGGCCATCGTGATCTTATAGACACGTATCGTTTTTATTCGTATACACTTTATATTTATGCATAAAATACTAATTTTCCATCCATCCATTACTTGTGGCATCATTTCAATTTTTTTTAAAAAATCAATGCCATTCAGACTAAATATGATACAATTAAAATATGCCAAATTACATAATTATAGAACATATTATCCATTCATTAAGTTGGATATTAGAAAATCATAGTTATTTTACAGAGCACGTCACTCAATAAATTCGTAGGGTATTTTTCCATAGATGTAATTTTAACCCTAAAGTATTCGAAAATTCAGTTTAAAACATAAATATTATATGTAACATTATAAAATGTAATTCCCTTCATTAAATTTGCTACCTCACCTACAATTTACAGCCCTTGCGTATTTGATGTGCGTTCGTTGTGGTATTAATGATGTAAAAGCTATAATATCGGCTCAGGGGGTCGTCAATTGTGATGTTAACAAATTGATGACGCGACAATATCAGCCTTAATGGAAAATACATTATTAGATGCACATTCATTTAAAATGTCACCGTTTGAAGTTCATATCGTTCTTTTTTATTACGTAGAAAAATATTGCGGCAAAAGAGTGTTCCTTTGTGATGAAAAATGTCAACGGCACAACGGCTGTCAATCATTCAACAATACCATTTTTATGGCCAGGGAAGTATCCGGCAGTTGTTTTTCATCAAATTACACGGACGAAGACATCGAGGTAGGCGGAAAACAATGCTGCCGGTTGACAATGTGTTGGAGGTCTCTTTACATATTATGTTTGTTTTGAAATTCCGGATTTTTCGTCTACTCCTCGCAAATATTCGGAGCAACTTATAAATCATTCGAAATATGCCGAACTAAATTAATTCGTTTCGTTGGAAATTTATGCGTTCGAACGTACAACAAACGTCCAGATTTTACAAGCATTATGTTTTACAAACCCTCCGCCATGAATATTTAAAGCTTGCGATTTACAATGCAATGTTAATTTTTGACTAAATTTGATTAACGTCCACCGTATGAAAATTTCGTAGTAAAATGAGCCATGAGACCACTTTAAATTTGTCTGAAATTATACGATTGGTAAAGCATAAATTTGCTGTGGATTGAAATGCGGTTATAGTAAGTTTCGGTGGATGCAAAATAGCAAACGATACATACTCTTACCAATACAAAATTGCGAGATTAAATGTTTTATTTATGCTTTAAATTTAATTAAAAAATATTAATCTTCTTGCTAAAGGCACCATAGGCGATACATGAACGTTTTAACTCTAATATCAACATAAACAAATGGTGACATTCTACATAAAATCTGCTTAAAAAAGTAGTTTGCTTGCGAAAGAAAGTCGGTAACATATGCCTCTAATACTGGACGTGCTGCGGGACTGACTTCTGAAGATATATACCAAAATACAACAACAAATATCAGTTATTACAAGCAATTTACGTAGATCTTTCAATGCTTGTTATATCTAGGGAATCCAATCCAGAGCTAAAATTTCGATCCCGGGATTTCGAGACCCGGACTAAAATTCGCAAAATTCCCGATTTCCCGATTTCCCGACAAATTATTTATTTCCGTCGCTGCAGATGAATACTTATATACTATAATACTTTTATGTAATTCGTAATTGTACTACGGGAGAATACCAAAAATTTGAACCCCGTATCTATTATATTTCATATCTATATTCCCATAATTAGAGTCGAGGTGTAGTAAATACATCACCGGTAGGGAAAATGTTCACTTGTATTTGGTATAAAATAGTCATAGGGTTACAAAAAACTATTGCTAGCGTTTAATATTAATTAAGCATGATTTAAACCCAATGGTTTTTAAGTCGTTATGAGGCTCGTATCCCAATATGTTTTGGATCAATATGTATAATTTAAAAAAATATTGACGTTTTCAAAAATATACTAATTGAAGCTGTTGTCAAAAGAGCTTGAAGCTGCTTATTGGGATTCAATATATTTTTACCGACAACAAGAGATGAATCCAAAGTATAGTTTGTGAAGACTTCAACCCTAAAAATGTTGGAAAGATCATGGCGATCTTATATAATAGATTGTCCAATTATTAATATTCTCCTTCAGTAGATACAACATTTTCCTATCTATTTAATATTTTTTTGAATTCCGGAAGATTCAAATTCGACGAGTTTGTTTGTTTTCGGTCATCTTTGATTTATGGCGTCGCGCATTATCATGTTGCTAAAGAATTTGGCGACGGTTAGACCCGGTCGAGGGGTTACTTTCTTTACCTGCCCCTTTGAATGCTACTGTCTTTTGCGTTTTTGATTTGAGTATAACACCCACTTTTCATCTCCTGTTACAAGATCATGTAAAAACAGTTGTTTCTTCTCTTTATCGATTAAATCCCAAACATATAGCAACATTTCATACTCAATGCTGCCCAAATTATGATCCATGGAAGTTCTAGTATTTATATAACCATTCGCTGTTTTAGACTATTCATTGACGTCCTCGAAGCAAAAGAATGCGTATTTTGTTTGTCAAAGTGGGTCGTGAATATCTTCTCATTTTACGTTCAAATATTTGCATTTTGCAAGAAATGGTTAGCTTATTCGCGTTCTACTTCCGAATAATTTCCGTGGGAAGTTGCTGTGTGTTTCGGGTTGTCATTATTGCATTTCTCTATTATGTCAGTGTCATAATGGCTCGATACACAGACATTTTCTTCGGGTTCATATATTTAATAAGGATACTAATAATGATCAGTTAGGGCTCTTGAAATTAGTAATACTTGGTCCTTTATATTGAAAGCCATTTGGGAACGCTTATAATTAACAACGTATTGATGAAATATTCGCATGCCTTTCATCTTACACATTGATGATATAATTAGTCGTCAATGATGAACTGACAGAACAACGTACCATATTAAAAATTCTTTTGCGAAATAAAATAAAATGTCGAACTTTTTGTTGAAGAAATGGCCAAAGAAATACATTTTTAATAGATTTTCCGGAGACGATTGCGTTCATAACTAGCGAGCGTGTCCCACAATAAAATCCTTTGTAATCCGTATTTGTGATTAGGGCAAAAGCTTTTTAAAATAAAAATTCAAAAAGCACACAGATTTGCACGAGCTAAATATGCAAATCGCCGCGTCGGCGCTTTGTCAGATAAAAATTTCATCGGGAAATTGTCGTCGTCTGAAAGACCGTGGGCGGAATCAAACTTTCTGATGAGAATCTTTCTCCGGTAGGAAACAGGAAGTGTCCTCAAGGAGCAGATTTCGCCAAGTCGTGCTGGGAATACGGCCGTCGGATGCGCGTTCGTCAAAAGTGTCCAAGTTGTGCTTTATGCAAATGCATCCTGCAAAGGATCTACGTGATCTAATTCGTTGCAGCTTTCTATCAATGGCGTCGTGCCTTGTGTAGGACTCCGGAAAAGTTTTTGTATGAGCGCCTCTAATTTCCCGCAGTTGGAAAGTCGCTTTGACTAGTCGTCGTTGCGGAACAGATCCTCATTCGTCCTGAATTTACATCCATATACCCAATATATATACGATATACATCTTAAAAATTAAAAATGATAAGCATAACTGGATTTAACCACCTTTGCATAATAAATTGATAACAAAATAATCCCCAATTCTAACCCCAAAGCCCGTATTTATTCGACAGAAAGAAGATGACACAGCTACATATTAATGTGCGCCCTCATAAAGCAAAATTGACACTGGATAAAATAGGGGAATTTAACTGGGAAGTGTTACCACATTTTTATTATTCACTGGACCTCGTCCCAACGGATTTCCACCTTTTCAGGTCCATGGAGCACAGCCTGAGAGAAAAACGACTCGATAATATAGCTATGGTGCAAATGCATTTAAAATAGTTTTTTGCTTTTAAGCCGGAAAGTTTTTACAAAAAAGGAATTGAAGGACTGCCAAAGCGCTGAAAATTTTCTTAATTAGATTAAATAAACTTTTTTTATTTCAAAAGCTTTAAAACCACCCCTTTAATACACAATTCTAAGCAAATTAATTTTAAATGAGTAATTTTATTATTTGAATAATCGTCAACCCTTCAAGAAATCTCACAACAATTGCTTGACTTAATTTTAAAGACATTCATAATTTTAATTGAGATTTCGTATATTTGAATACTTTTAATTGACAATTATATTTTTTTAATATAAGAGGTAGTTAGATATTTTTCTATGCTTAACACACAGGCCTACGTGCTTTATTTTCTATAACTGAAAATACTTACATGTTTATAATGAGCCACGGAATAGGGTACGTCCCTAGACAAAGAAATCCAGTGGTGTCAGGTCTGAAGAACACGCTGACCCGTGCAAAGCCTGACCCTGACAAAGTGGTATCTCTTCAAGTTCAACAACTTATTGAATGATTTGTATGACGTGTCGCATATTGTTGGATAGAGTATAATCTAGAAAACTTTTTAAAACTAAACTAAGTTCAAAAAAATTATTAGTTTTTTGTTTAAATAATTTAGAAGTTAACATTTCTCATTCGTTTGCATATTATATTTGACTTTGGAAGCTCAGAATTAATTTCCTTTAAACTAATTGCATAAAATAATTATTTATTTAGATCAAAAATATATTGCAAAATACAAAAACAGTTATTTCATTATTGTTGTTTCGTTATATTACAACCACAGATTAAAAAAGTTATAACGATTTAAAGATGAAATTTTTGTATTTTTTTTTAAATGTTGAAAAAAAAATTCTATTTCGACAACCTTAATACTGAGAACATAGGACTGACAACATTCTGTATACATAGTCTCACGGTAATCCAGCACCAGTCTAATTCGGTGCCCCCTGTAGTCCGACATCCCAATACAAGTACATATGTGCAGTAAAACTTCGTCAATGTAAAAATGCAATAATGTGATTCTAGACAACCTAAATCGTAATGAATATTTTTGAAAGTTGATAAATGAGTGCGGCGTAGGACGATCTGCAATTTATGACACAAAAAACTGCGAGAACATCTGGTCTAGTCTAGTCGGTGCGAGTCTAATCCGGCACCCCCTGTAATCCGACATCCGAATACAAGTATTGTTCATATGTACGGTAAATTTTTTTTAATGTAAAAATGTACCAGTGTGTTTCTGAATCGCTTAAATCTTAATAAATCATTTTGTAAGTTGGCAAGTGAGAACGGTGTAAGACGATCCACAATTTATGATACAAAAAATATCAGCGAGAACATTCAAAGGTTTGTCTCCACCATTGATTGTGGGCAAGGCAAGGGGTAACCTTTCAAGAAAGCTAAGCATACAATAATGGATCTTAATTCTATTATATGAAACCTTGTGTTGTTTATGTGTATCTCACCATTTTCATAATTTTTCGGATTACGAGTACTTTTTTCCAAAAAATTCCGGACTAAAAGGAGGTCGGGAACAGTACTCTATAGTCCGACAAATTGGACAATCCGACACCGCCTTGCAAAACGTTTGTCGGATTACTGCGAGTCTGCTGTATTTCCATGAAAGTATAGTAAGGGATCGAAAAGTTCCAACTTCGGCTGGTTTCGGTCAATGCTCAAAAATAAACTTCTAAGACTACAGCAAAATTAATATTTGTCTCCTGTAAAGAATTTATTAGTTTGTCTGTTTAGAACTACAAATTAAAGTTCGATGCTTTAGTTTGTCATTATCTTGACGCGTGCATGCTTTTAATTTAAAATGTAATTACAAACTTTGTTACAATTGCGAAACTGTTAATTGCAATGAAAGTTTTGCACTTACGGTTGTACATGGTTAAAGATAAATGTAGCTACCTTCAAAAATGATCCATTCAAAGTAAGAACCGCATTAATATTCCACTTTTGATAGGATCGATTGCTAAATTATCTTCAAGAAGACGCCATAAAAGACTCGCAGATTATGCGACTAATAAAATTCGAGTGCTGGAAGAAATCCATTTGTAAAGCAAACATTTACATCTAATGGATAGATTTTATGGGAGATTGCATTGACGAAATATAATAAGACCAAATATGCAAATATTCCGTGGATGTGAAGTCATTTTATGCACGCTTTAATGCGTTATAAAATAAATAAAATTTATATTTAGAGCAAAATTTTTTGGCATTTCGGCAAAAGTATGAATAATTTTTAGAAGACAGTTTCCGTTATATTATACAATCAGTGGGTAGATTTTATGACCCTTTGATTTGCCTATTTTCCTCACGTATGAGCAAAATTTTGGTCGGCAGTATTACATTGAGTATGGAAAGCATTTTCTCAAGAGTTTTCACGCTGAAATGGCAAATGTAATGATTCGGATCTTGCAAATGCGAAATGTAACCTACTGGAAGGAAAATGGACGTTCTTGGAATATGTTTGGCCTGATTATGTATATTTAATATAATGATTTCGCTCATTACATTCTTAATCGTTCATTACGTTCGAATCGCGAAGATTTAATCGTAAATGACACCCTGTGGGATGAAATGGCTGATTCATAGAACATAGGGATAGCACGCCCTAAAATCCATGATCAATCATGCAAACGTTCAATTCTAAGGCAAATTAAATGAACGGGAACATTTACATCGTCAGTTGAATGCAATTATAGTCAATGTATGATAAATTCTACTCCTGTCATTAATAACGCATATATGCGACGTGACGTCGTTATACTTATGTCATTATCTAAGGGTCACTATGAAGTTCATTCGAAATGTGGCCTAGTATTTAATCCGACATTAAAACTTAATTATAAAGTCGTTATATGAGCAATTAAAATATGGATGGTGTTTGGTGCGCGTGAGATGCTGGAGTAACTTTTGATGAGAAGAATCTTGGCGTCTTATGGGACTGTAGTTTAAGCCCATCTTCGAATTTGAATTTCAGCTGAAAAGCGAAACAGCCCCCCAGGGGAGAGCTAGGTGACAGTGAAATAGCCATTTAATGCACCATAAAATTGGTTCTCAAATTCTAGTGGATTTGAAGTATATCGCGTAAACGAAGACGTTATAATTGAGTGATTTGTCAACTTGATAAAAAAAATATCAATTGAACTATAGTATATAAAGCTTAAGCGTCTTATGATTATATTTTAGAATAATTTTAATACTGAATATGAGATTTCTATTATAATAACCTTAGCTTAATATACTTCATAGACAACTTATGAGACAAAGACCCCTATTAGACCCTAGGAGAGAAGCCATAGTATCTACTTAAGGAAATTTTAGTCTGAAATTTACGAAGCTATGAGAAACACTCGAATTAAAAATTAATATTTATTAAGTGGACATACAAAGGCTCGAAAAATCATGGAAGAATTTAATTAGTTTTGCTAAATTAGTATGACAAATTTGTATGGCATTGTGTGTATAAAATAATGTTTTTAATGGTACACGCCGATACTTTTCATCGTCATTGGATTATTCAGACCACGTGTATTGCCACTCTAAGTCTGCAATTTGCAAGAAAATGGTTTTGCGATTTTATGCCATTGTATTTACCGAACATATCGGCAAATTGAAAGAAAACGCCATGAGGCTTTGTCGAAAAGGGCATTAGTGGAAACTGAGGAATATTAAGACGTGCTTTGAAATTATGGGAGCGACGCCATTTTTCATCCACGAATGAAAAAGTTGGCGAATAACTGCCGGGAATAAAAATGAGCCGTTATATTCCGACTAACAAGGAATATATTGGTGCCGAACGCTTCGGAGTTTAAGGCTGAATATTGATATTTTGAATATTTCTCCATTTGTTAAACCTTCTGTGAATTCCATTAAGTAAGTTCTCTCAACGAGTCAAATTTGCGTCAATTTCCATCATGGAATTCCCAGAAAAATGTTTGCCTACGAATTTACGTTATGAAATTCGCCCCGGGCGTATCTCTTGCTTTATGGTGTGTCTAGATTCTTCTTGGATACGATTCAAAAATTAACAAAATCCATTCCACATATTCATGATACAATGTATGTACCATTTTTGAAACAAATAGCGTGTATAATTTCGAAACGCAGTAGTACAGTTATGTGGTTTATTGCTGAGGGTTACGCGTAGCGCGGGCTCAAGGGCTAGGATCCAAAAGCATGCACACACTCGCTCTCAAATCGAAGATAGACTGTCTCCCTCTCTCTCGTAAATGGAGCTCAACTGTCGTATGCGCGCGCATCATTCCTGTCTTTGACTCCATGCCCCATGATTCATTCCACCAGACAAATATGCGCCAACATGGTGCATCCGCTAAACGTCTCGCAAAACATAACAAAATAAAACTCATACTATAATGTCCCCTATGATTTAACAGCTGGACTCATACTTCAAACATCCGGTTCAGTTCTTCATATTTATATCAGTCAAATAAAATAATTATGAATTTACAATTTATTTATAAAAAATCAGTTTTTTTATTTTTGATACTGGATACATGACAAATATATACAGCAGACCGGCTGTAATCCGACAAACGTTTTGCAAGGCGGTGTCGGATTGTCCAATTTGTCGGACTATAGAGTACTGTCTCCGACCCCTTTTAGTCCGGAATTTTTTGGAAAAAAGTACTCGTAATTCGAAAAATTATGAAAATTGTGTGATATACATAAACAACATAAGGTTTCATATAATAGAATTAAGATCCATTATTGTATGCTTAGCTTTCTTGAAAGCTTACCTCTTGCCTTGCCCACAATCAATGGTGGAGACGAACTTTTGAATGTTCTCGCGGTTATTTTTTGTATCATAAGCTGTGGATCATCTTATGCCGTTCTCACTTGCCAACTTACTAAAAGATTCATTTTGATTTAGGCTGTCCAGAATCATACTTTTGCATTTGAGATGTCGGACTACAGGAGGCGCCGGATTAGACTGAGATCGGAACAAAAATCAATCAGACTTCCTTTCGCATAAGATGTTTGTTTCTGCAAAAATAACGCTTTTACCGGTTTTCGGTTCAGTTCCGGTTCGAAGGACTGATTAAAACGTGTACAAGATCATTTTCATTGAAGATTCTAAGACCTTTACATTGTAAAAACAACAAAAAAACACAAAATTGAAATAAAATATGTATTTCCACACGTAAAATGTACCATTAAATTATAAACACAATGCAGCAATTGATGATTTTATTCATACAAAGCTATCTAACTATATTAGTGTTCAATAACATTAAAGATGACCTACATATAGGTCTATGGGCATAAATGGGATCAATGTAATTTTGCCAGAATAGAAATGTATTTAATACTTTTTTGCAAACAAAATTTGAGCATTAAGTTGGGGAAAATATTAAATGGAAAACGTTATCGATCAAATGGTCATAAACAATATATATTTGTATTATGATCCAAATATTGGATTTATATCTTGAACATATCGGGTCCAAGTCGTAAAGTATTGGTCCTATATAAAAGGCAATAAAATAAATATATAATATACATAAATATGTGTTTTTTAAATGATGAATGTAGTCAAAAAAAGGTGAATGGAATGAAAAAGCAGCACACTGGAAACCTTTCATTAAATAATCCCCCCATCAGAGAAGATGTGAAGAAGTACGAGTATACCTCGATATGAAATATAATTAATATATTATAATTGTCTGGAGAGCTTATTCCATTCAGACTGTCGTCAGTATGAGTATATCGTGAATGCATAGAGATACTACGCAATATTTGATTACACATTTTGTCAAGAGATTTTCAATTGCACGTGAACGTATGAAATTGCTCGGAATTCCCAATTCCAAAATTTAATATTCTCCCAATTATTAAATGAGCCCTCCCAGATCTTCACACCTTGGGAGATCCAAAGACTCTTCCACTTCAACACACGACACATTTACAGCCATAACAGATGTGATTAGGGGGTGATTACACGCTCGAACAAATGAGCGAATTCCTCATCGTACTTTTGAAGTTTATTAAATAAGCACGTCGCGATCATTTAATTGGGTATTCAAATAAGCCGAAGGTTAATTTGGAAATTCCCCAGATCTGGATATTAAGACACTAATCTAATTATGTCGCTGGGAGTGAATACCTGCGACGGAGAAAACATCAAGACAAAAGGATTTCCGGTGGGGAATTTCGCCTGTTTTCTTTTTGTTTCAAAAGATAAGGGTCGATTCTTTCTTTGGCGAAGGAATGGAATCGTCTTGTCAAATTACCTACTCTTGAGAATGCTTTGAACAAAAAAATGAATGAGGTTTTCTCTTTTGGGGTGGTTCAATCTCTTATTTTTCGACACATAAATCTAAATTGGCAGGAAGAAAGCGATCCCTTAAATTTGGCATCAATATTATACCCATCGAATTAACTTTATATATTAAGAAGGCGAAAATAAAAAGGCTTAATAATTTCTATCTGAAGATAATCTCATCAATATTATACATGATTCATATATCAATATATCAATGTAATGCATATCATCTTTCAAGAAATGGAAAAAAATGGAAGATGGAAGAATACATAAGTAATATAATATACCAAAGTGCTGGCTTATTTAATAATTTATAATATAATGGAGATAAGAATATATATTTTGCATAAAAATTCAATTTAAAATGTCATTTCCTTTACGAAAAAAATATTACAGACAAGTCAAATATTGATATTATTCAAAATTTTCATTTACCAATACGAAATATAGTTTGTACTAGTTATTGAAGATGTTGGGTAACTTGGTGATGTAAACTTTGAAACCTGGATATTTTTTAATATTTCCCCTTCTAGCTTGAGGTATAAAATTTTCTTTGCTCTATGTGAGTTTTAGACAGTTCTTTCCCGAGTTTATATAAATATATTCATCTTTTGTGCATTTTTCTGCAGTTCCATTTTGATTTAAGTTGACAGTGCAAAACCAACGTGTCGTATTGAGATACACGCAAAGAAAAATATATTTATGAAATATAATATTTGCCATTTGAAACTATGGATTTTTGCTACATTTCAAGCAACATACCAATCCAATCAATAGATTTTCAAATTTATATGGCATTAAAGTATTGACTAGATAAAGTGTACTAAAGAAATCTGAAAATGCAATTATCTAAGTCTTAATATCATGTTTTATTGTCGCCGATGGATAATACTGCGTAGTATTTTAATGCAAATATATAATCATCAAATTTAGTTCAGAATATAGCCTAATTTGATGTAATTTTTTGTTAGATTTTACCACAAATTTAAATTTATACATTGTTTATTTTTTCTGGTACACTTTTTGCTTAGTTCAAAGAATAAAATATTGCTGAAGATATGTAAAAATACCAAACTTTTTATATAACCTTTCATGCGTTCAATAATTCTATGCATATGGTTTATTTTTTTTTTTATTAAACCCATCCGATCAGTTTTGTTCGGACAACTTCGTTTTGCAATAAGAGTTCGTAATCGTTCTATAGACACGTTGGGGTATGGCGTCCGGTCGCAAGGCGTTTATTCGTCATGTCAGCGATCTGAAAAAGCGGACCGGTTGGACACATACATCGTGTGGCTACTCTGTCTTCTTTTAAGGCATTTTAGAGAATAAATGCGTACTCGAGATCATCTGTACGATAACGGAAGCTCCCCTAGAGGCTAATTTTCATAGGTGACTCGCGGCGAACGATTCTAAACTTACCTATAAAAACTATATATTTATCTATTTTACTAATTTATGCTGCTATTTTACCTATTTTTTTTTAGTTTAAAGCTACAAAATCTAGCTAGTTTCTTCCACGCGCTCAAAGCGTAAGTGGCCACTCAAAGTTGAGAACGAACATGTCGTTGGGGACGTGGATATTTGTTTCATCCTGAATTGATGCAAGAACTCGGCCTTATTGTTGTGAAACATCGATTGAAACCTTATCACGACGCTGTTTTTATTTCATTATGAGCAAACACAGCACCTATCTTGCGCACAGCTTTCTCATACCCAAATGTTCTGTTAATATGTAATGTAGAACATTTTTTGAAAGTCTTACCATGTCTGCTAACTCACGCACTTACAGTTGACGGTCATCCAATATCATTTTATGGATTTTATTTACCATTTCTCGGGTGCCTCATTTGCATTTGTACAGCCTCGTCTAATCTTTCCTTCACCATGCTGTATTTACTACAACTCGACTCTAATAATGGGAATATCGATATGAAATATAATAGATACGGGTTTCAGAATTTTTCAGAATTTCATATGGTGTACCAAATACATATCATAGTAGCGCGCGGGTGTTTTTTAAAACAACAGCCGCCATCTATACGTTATGTCGAGTACTTTTGGGACTATCTTCGTATATTATATTAGATTTTTATCCTCAATACAATAGTCTTGCCGAGATGAATTTCTCGTCCATCTCAAGAGCTTGGCCTTTCTGCGACTTCAGCTTGGCGAATTTTGGGTCGGAACTTAGATCTGTATCCGTATAAAATCTAACTAACTCAGAAATTTAAGATAAACTACCATAGTTAACGCCGAGTGTTCGTTGATTGAACTCAGGAGCAGTTGGCCGTCAACGGCTTAAATATGATGATATGGCAGAAATTTGAACTAAATTATATTTCAAATTTAATGCCATAAAATATTGTTTTCAATTTATTAAGAAATGAGTAGATATCTTACATATAGCTTGTTTAACTTACATTTAAAAATTGAGCGTCCTTATTGAAACACCCTATACTTTAATAATCATAGCCTATTTTTGCATGTTCTGGTAATCTAGAATATTTTTGATTAACACACGCTCATTTTTATTAGAATTTATACTTGTTCATTGAATAGGATTTGACTGATTGATCGATCCTCTAATAATTTTCACGAGAAGAATATCTAGATGCAATTTATGATATCTTGTCTTAATATAAAATATGAAGTTTGCATGATCGAAAGCTATTCATAAATTTTTTATGGGGTGGCAAAATAACACAACTAGTGAAGTCATCCTTCAAATATCCTCAGGGATGCATATAAAGAGAATTTTAATTAACAGAAAACAAATAATACTGCTGCCTTAAATTAGCTGGCATTCATCGTGCTCTCATGTTCATGTAATGGCCGTTGTTAAATTTAAGCTAGTTAACTTTATGTTGACTTATCTAACCTTTTAAGTACTGAACTCTTTACGAGATCTTATGCTGTTATTTTACAACAATTATCGTTCTTTCCAAAGACTACTAAAAACACTTTTGTCCGCATATTACGCTGCAGCCAATAATTTCAACGACCTCCTTGAATACATCAACGGCTTTTGGATCGCACAACACTGTAAACTTGCCGATTTTAGCAGCCCGAAATTTAATTAAATCTCGGCGCAAACTTTTTAATTTATTAAGAATCCGTTGGTATTATTTGCATTCTATGCTCGGATTTCTTAGCGAAATAGAATGCAATATTTACATCGGGGTATACATGAAAGTCGGAATGGGTCGGCAAGTAGGTCACCGACACAATTCGCCGTAAAAGCCTTAAAGTGAGCAAACAGCTTTCTGGATATCTCGCCGAGCCACAGAGGACACATAAAAAATACGGGACTCCTTCGGACAACACAAATAATAACAAGCTGCTATTAGACGCTGAATAGGGCCCGCACATAAGCTCCAAATACAAAAGCATTCAATTTACGATAAAGGTTCTTAAATCGAGCTTTATTGAGGCGAACACTTTAGGGCTGACTAATGTACGTGACCAAAAGTCCAGACGAACTTTCTCAAATAAAATCATTTATTTGCGGCATAAATTTGCACGACTCCCGAGCGAAGGGACTTCTGAAAAAATGAACTCGAAGCGAGTATAAAAAATATATTTATTTTGTTGGATTTTATATAGATTTTTCTATTAATTTTTTTCCATTTTGACCACTGACATACAATGATAGGAAGAAAACAGATGTCTCGAATGACGCACATTAGATAATGAACATGGATAAAAATAGTTAAGGAGATGTGTAGCAGAGCTTCAGATAAAGAAGCGTCCTCTAAGGATATCATCATTGTCGGACAATGTGGATAAAACATCCGTATACATAAAAGAAATAGATTAATATCACAAATGGAAAACAGTGGAGATCCTCTTTCATATATTTATACAGAGTGTTTTGCACAAGGACCGATTTTTTTTTTTGAGATTAGGACTTTTTTTGCTACATTTCATACATGGGCCCTATGTCCTAAGTGTCAGGGTTATCGAAATAGGTTTTTTTCAACATTCTGAAAAATACCCAAAATTTCATCTTTAAATCGTCATAACTGTTTAATCTGTAATCGTAATTGCACGAAATAGCTGTAGTTTGTATTTTGCAATGTATTTTTGATCTAAATAAATTATTATTTTATGCAATTAGTTTAAATAAAATTATTTCTAAGCTTCCAAAGTCACATAAAATGTATAAACGAATGAGAAATATTGCCTTCTAAATTTTTTAAAGAAAAAAAATCATTTAATATGTCGTTTAACTTGAAGAGGTACCACTTTTCCAGGGTCAGGGTTAAGAAAATACTCTACATGTTTAAGATGTTTTTATTAAAACATTTGTACAAATTTGTCACCCCTGCTTCATATACTTTCGTGGACATCTCTGTCGTGTAAACAAATTATTTTGCACGTCCTTAGGCAAAAAAATCTAGTGGTATCAGGCTGGAGACTGTACGAACCACATATTAGGGCACGTCCCTAGATAAAGAAAACCAATGGTGTCAGATCTGGAGACCTTGCGAGCCATGGAATAAGGCACGTTCCCAGATAAAGAAATCCAGTGGTGTCAGGTCTGGAAAAAGTGCAAGGCACGGAATAGGTATTTTTTTTAAAAAAAAGTCTATTTAGAAAACCTTGACATTTAGGACATAGGGTATATTTGTAAAATATAGGACAAGACTCCCCTAATCTCCAAAAAAATATTTTGCCGGTCCATGTGCAAAACACTGTATATAAAGTTAACCATTTTTATATTATTTTAATGAGATTAAAAAAAATGGGGGAAGGATTAACGGGAATGGGAGCAAGGTCCAGATATTAAAATAAATACATATTAGGGAACCGAAAAGTAATCAAATTTTTTTCGATGAGCTCTTTCAGTCGGTTTGTATCGAAACATTTTATTTTTTCTTTAATTTTATTTTCTATCAGGGGGAAGATGTCAAAACCGATAATAGAAGAAGCGCACTTATGCCATTTTATGCTGTTTTGTTCGACCAATGAATGAAAGTAAACGAAGCACTGTAAAAATCACCGATACATATGGAAATAATATATGATGACATTAAAGAAGTGTCATTGGTGGTTTAAAAATGAAAATCGCAAAAGTAAAGGACATAGCTCAAAAAGGATGTCCCTAAAAATTAGAGCATGATATCCTAAATTCGATGCTGGAAACACATCTGTCCATGGTCTATAATTAGGTTGTCCATGGTCTACAAATAGGGATCATCGTTATCGCATAGGAAAATTACACAAACAAGATATTTGGGTTTGTGCAACTCTTCTATTACGATATGTAGATGATCCTTTTTTACAGCGGATTGTATCTGGAGACAAGAAGTGGATGCTATAAAATAATCCTGTACGAAAATATAATGATTTTCTTCCAGACAAGTATCTGTTTCGATCCATCGATCAACACTAACAATGAAAAAGATCTTTCTTTACGTGTAGTGGGATTTTAGTGGAGTTATGTATTATGAAAAAGTATTCTTCTTCCCCAAAAATGTGAGAAAGCATGTTGCAAAAATAATACAAGAAAAAATAAGGAAGCTTGGATTGGAAATTCTATCTTATCTAACCTATTCACCAGAAGAAGGTAAAAAGACACATTGATAAGTACCTAAAAAATGTTTATGAAATGAAAAGGGTCCATTAAATTGGATGATGATGTGCCAGCTTAATTAATAAAAATTGATCCTCCACAAATAATCCAGAAAATTTAATTAAAGTAAATTATTCATTGTTTTTTCAAGAAATTAAATAAACAACGAATTTTGATTCCCCCAGGATTTTTTGCTAATCGAACTACAAAAGGTAAAAATAATCTGACTTTCGATGATAAGTAGGTTTTGTATATCAATTTCAAGTTTAAAAAAAAACAATTTAGTATGGGATCTTCTCCTACCCCTAAACCATAATTAGCAATTTAGAAAGCTATTTACCATCGCATTATTTATACTTCAAATTGGCTTGGATATCATTAATCATGAAATCGTTTACAGACTTTTTTAACATGTATGATTTATGGACAAAGAATAAAAAATTGGCCAAAATTCGTATTAAAAACGAATAATTAAGTCGTATCTAAATTCTGACGTACGTTGTTTTTCAACGTACATTTAGATGACTAAGCACATACTAAATGAGTGCTCTCATTCGAACACGAAAATTAAAATCGATAATGCCTTTAACTGACAAGTTATTCATATTTTTATATTAAAATACTTCCGGTTGCCCGTCTAAGTTATTTCCGCTCGGAAGAAAAATTATTAAAAGTATCACGTAGCGTTTAATACAAGTACGTATACAAGATGCAGGCATACAGTGTGCGCCATTATATTGCGATCAAACAATTAATATACGATGTTATTACACGGAATTGGCAATAAAAATTACGTTTATGTCTAAAGGCTCTAGAGTATTTTCACTGGCTAAAGTTTTATCAGGATGTCACAGTCTTTGACAATTGGCAACCGGACATTGTTCACTGTAATGGCTTCCAAAAATACCACTTGGAAATGCGATAGTTCAACGCTTTCCGCTGAAAACGGCTGAAAATATACATTAGTCAGCAAACACTTAGCTCTAAATGTATAATAGTGAAATGGGGCAGCGTAACATTGCCGTCGTTGACATAATTGACATTTGCAATGCGGAGTGTATTGCCTGTGAGTGCATCCCGATGAAAAGCACACACATTGCAATCGTTTTTCTAGTATACACTTTGCCTGTTTACAAACAGCATACGATGCCAGAATCAGGATTTGAAGGATGCACAAGCAACTTCCGGCGGAAGTAAGTACGAAGCTTGCATCGCATAAGAACGCGCTGCATACTCGCCTGGTTTGATATTTCAATACGGTTTATGTTAGCCGAGGTAAGGACGTAATAAATATACGAGACGAACGAACTTCTTGGGATTTGAATATGTTCATTTTGCATGGTAAAATAAATTCTATGGGTCATATTATTCCCGTACGTTCCCTGAATTTATTATAATTACTATTATATATGGCTCAAAAAAGCTCTGCATTGGCATTTAATTATTAGGGTGTTTCATAAGTTAATTTCGTTTTCATATTAAGAAAAAATAAACAATAATTTGTATTACATCAAAATTTATTGAATAATATATGATCCATTATATTCTATTACCTTTCTCCATTTCTCCGGAAGCCTCATAATGCCTTCTTGCCAAAATTTCTCCGGAGAGTATGGAGGATGAGGTAAAACATCTCAGTCAAATGATAATAATTTATTTCTGACGAGCAAAGACACATGAGGTCTGGCGTTATCGTGATGAAAAACAACGCCTCATCTGTTCGCTAATTCTGGCCGTTTTCTGGCAATTGCATCCTTTAGATTGTTGAATTGATCGTTTCACCTTGTTGAAGTAGCTCATGATAAACTGCCCCCTTTTAATCCCACCAAATGCATAGCAAAACTTTTTTTGGATGTAGGCCAGGTTTAGCTACACTTAAAGCTTCTGTACCCTTGTTCTAAGACCGTTTAAGTTGGATATTCTCATAGAGTATTCAACTTTCATCTCCAGTGATAAGTCTCTTCAAAAAAGATTGGCTATTATGTCGTTGGAAAAGAAGATCGCATGTTGAAATACGCTGAAGTTTATTTGAGTCAGCATAGAAAAAAAAGACAACAAACTAAGAAGACGAGGAATATTATATTTAAGGACGATGAAAGATGCAATTGTTCGGTTAACAACAGAACATATAGCCATTTTTTAATTAAGGTACGTTTCTATCTTGTAGGTTAAAATTATTTTTTCTTCGTGCATCGGAAAGAGTCGATGTTTAAGAATACGTCCAGTAAATTTCAAGTCGATATAAATTAAATTCGCAAACTTATAGGCCGGCAAGAAGAAGCTGCGCTTCGCGAAGCTGAGAAGCTCCAAGCTTATGGAAGTACTCCCACACACCCTAGATAAGTATTCTTTATAAAATTTAGCAGACACGTGTAAAATAAACGTCTTCATAAACGTCGTCTTAAAATATTCAAAAGTTTTTATTTAATAAACAAAAAAGAACAAAAAAGTGTTGATGAAAACACAAACTTTTTTTCGATTGCTCACTATTTTTTTATTTTCCAATATTTATTCTTAATTGTAGTCTAAGCTATACACAATATTATAATAAGTAAAAATATGTTTAATTTTTTTGTTGCAAATCACTTGTTCAGGATTTAGGACTTCCATGGTGAAGAATGTAATCGCTCGAACACCGACATACGTGACTCTTCCACTCCCATTATCGTACTTTGTCAAACTTATACAAACAAAAAAAATATTTTTATGTTCGATACAGATCGTTTAGTCAACACACTAAATATCAAAATTCCATATTTTATACTTTTTGTATAAAAAATGTTAAAAATCCGATCACTTTTAGGTCCAATAAGGTAAAAACGCCCCTTTGATAATGAAATATGAAAATAAAATCGATAAAATACAATCCGAGTTGATGACCTTATAAATGAAATTATTAATGCGTTTTGAAATTAATATTAGAAAGCTTAAATATATTTTTAAAAATACATATAAAGAAAAAAAAAGGAAAAAAAAATATCAGAAATAGTCGGTATTCAAAAGATCCTAGAGAAGTTGGGCAATATTTAACCTTTCGCTACCGGTGGTGGATTTCGTACAATTTTATAACTTCCATTTCAACCTCAACTAAAGTGAATAATAGTGGTGTATCAAATACATATCATCGGTGGGTATTTTCAGCACAGTAAGGAAATGGTTAAAAACAAGGTATTTGGGTTCCACACACATTGACCGACCGCAACAAACCCAAGAATTAGCCCATTTCTTCGCAATTTAAAGACTAGTGATAAAACTAGGGTTTATATTTAAACGCGAAGAAAAAAATACAATGATTAGAGTTTGAACAAAATGCTATTTTAACATCTATACGTTTAGTACATTCTTGTAATATTGTGTGTATGATAAGATTCTAAAGCAATAGTTTGATTGGAATTTTTGCAGAGGTGTTCTTTCAACAGTTGGATAGATTGAATGTAGCATTGCATCAAAAAATACAAACTTTCATGTACCATTACGTTTTCTTAGAGAACTTAGAAAAACTTAGAGATTTTAGCTGGATCGTCTTATTGCATTTACCATATTTACCTGATCTCGTACCATTTGATTATCATCTTTTTCGTTATAAGGAATATTTTTTAAGAGATCACTTTTCAGACTATTTTCAGTAAAAACCCACTGAATTTAACGAGAAGGGCATGATTGATTCAAATGAAGGGTGGTAAAAGGTGAAAGATAATATAGGCAATTATTTTGTATTAAAAAAATCAAGGAAGTTTATGAAAACATATTTTGAATTACATCGAAATAAAACGACATAACTTATGGGAACATTTAATAATTACGTAATTTTTATAGTAAACGTCAGCTAAAATGTTATTACGTGATTTTTTTTCACGTTATTTATTCAAAATATTATAGCTAACAAGATTATAATGAAACTAAAAGGTACGATATTCTGTTAAAAATGTTGACTTTTCTAAGAGTTATGGCATTTTATGTAAATGAACGTTTTTACGACAGAAGCGCGCGAAGTGTCCCTGCAGTGAATGTGTTAAAATTTAGTGCTTTCGATCATCATTCCATCAATCAACATACTTTTATTAGATGCAAAATGAAAATGATTTTTATACTTTTAGAATCTAAACCATGTTTTATATAACACGGCATCAGCGAAAAGCTTTTAACAAAATGGGTTAATATGTGATAGAAAAAAAACCTAATGGATTAATTTGTTTACACGGATTAAGTAAGTCCTTAATTGAATAATTTGAATACTGAGATAATTATTTACATGATTTGTAATCCGGTACATGTTTACGGAAGAAATTATATGAAAATGTATTGAAACGGATTCTCCGCCTATTAATCATAAGATGAAAGGTGGAGGCCTTAAAGAAGAAGGAAAACAAAGCAGAGGAAATTAGCTTTTGGACATGACAGCTGATTTATATTTATTATAGTTTATTAAATTACATCAAAACGTAATTCCCTTAAAAATATGCTTTTAGGTCCCGGATAAAAATGGAGTGCTTTAATCGAATTCCATATATCCCGAGGATGGGATATTTTCAGATTGCGTACGAATTGAATTTATTAAAGTCCTTATGAATCCGCCATTTGTTTCAATTGGCATTAAAATCCCATGGATTTGGGCAAGATTTGATATTGCGCTCGTTCTCAAACTTTAAGATAATATTATCGGACGCTACTTGTTGTAAAACAATAATATAACGGAATAATTATTCTGCGTCGCGGAACTCGGAGCTTAAATTCCGAAAATCTCGAGTTCGAAAGCTCATAAACTCGGCGCATAATTCGATGAGACTGCATAAACGGATTGCAGATTTCATCAAAAGTTGCAAGCAGACGCTGGCAATTGAATAGGTGCAACGAAAGCTTATTTCGCGCTTAGGAGAAAAAGCTTCAATAAAGCTCTCACTTAGCGTCGCATTTTATGATTCTGTTTGCACTACAAAATGAAACGAGCCAAATCATAACGTAAGGGGCTTCCGTGGAGATATTTTTATTAAAATCAAAATTGCTCCCAAAATGTGTAAAGTTAACGACATACGTGCTTTCTGGCACTGAGCTTAATTGCAGACCATACAAAGGAGGTCACTGCTATGTTGTTATTAAATTAAAACCATTTTCCGAGCCTACGGTCGGCCCTAATTGTGAAAGCTTCGGAATCCGTGAATAACGGAGGCCTTTTTACGGACTTAATCGGCTAATGTATTTATTTTTTTCAGTGTCTTCATTGAAAACAGGAAGAATTTATGGTTTTGATGGTGGTATTTTGAGCCTAATGACGTCGTTGTTTATACGGGAATACGTGCATATCGATAACACATTAGGACCATTAAGTTGTTTAATGGCACTACCTTGCGGCTTAGAGGCATCCACACAATTTGGTGGGAAAGACGTATTAAAAAAATATTTCATACCGCACTTTAACAGATCATTTGAACTAAGGGATAATGCGGGAAATATATGAATGTGTGAATAATGCTATTATTTATTTTCGATATTTGATTAACACATCCCCGTCGGACTATGCATATCATCGTCTTTCGCCTGACGCGGGATGTATTTTCAAAAAATATCAATATTAGAAAAAATGCTCTGGAGATACAATATTTCTCACTGACTATAAAATGTAAACATAACAGTTCACATTAAACTTCGAGTGTCGTAGGTTAATTACTATTTATTCTAAGATTGCCCAACTATTGATAGAAAAGTCCTTTTTTGAAGTAATTGGTGATGAAAAACAGATTATTTAACACGTTATAAATCTCAAAAAAAAAAACAGAAAAACTTCTACGTGGGACCACACTTTTAGTATTTTTTTAACATACTTTAGTAAAATGATCGTATAATTTTTGTTAACGATTGGATTAATCTGTAACTTATAGCAAATCTTCTCGTAAAGTTAAACAGTTTTTAAAAAATACATTTTGATGATATTTTATGCCATATCTGCTATCAGACATAGGGGATCTCCATGGGAGATCTTACTAGAGAAAGGATTTAATGTGGTGGTTTCCATTGTCTTTCACACGTGACAAAGTAAGGATAATATTATTTGGAAAGGTAGGAATGAAATAATTCATTTATAAAAAGCGCAATTATCATTACGCTCAAACCTCTTTTTGTGCGATTTCGAAGTTATGCGGTTTTTTAAAGCAATATATTTTTTTTTTTAATTCCATAAAGAGTACGTATCTAGATATTTTGAACGAAATAGGAAAGAAATCATCAACACTAACAGAAATTTGGAAAAATTATAATTTGGGACTGTGTAAATCATATTAAAGCTTAAAAATTTTTTTAAAGGACTATAGTGACATCTTTACTAATTATGAATTATAATGTTAAAAAGACAAAATCTACATAGAATAATGATGACATTATCACTGGCTATACTATTTCTTTCGAAGAGAGCGATTTTGAATTATATCGAAAATAGCAATGAAAACTATCACACAGGCATTTGAGATGCCAGATATCAGACATCCTTAAAAATTTAACCAATGATGTTACCAAAAATGTTACTTTTTAATTGTCGTAATGTTTTCTTGTTTTTTTAATAACTTTTTTTATGCGATTTAGGATATATTTTATATAGCTGTTTCAAAGTTATGCGGTTTTTAAAATATATGGAACGCATCTTCACTTTTTCTATGTAAGTCATAGCTTTTTTTGTGCGATCTTTCGCGGAACACATCTATCGCAAAAAAAAGGTTTTATTCTAATTTAATTATTTTTGCAAATTCAATCACTCATTAAAGGGTGTCCCTGCACGACTTAATTAATCACCTTAGCATTTACTTTTTCAAATCCAAAAAATCGGGGTAAATCTGGATAGAGACGATCAATCAGAAATATTAATATTTTCGATCTCTCAAATTTGTAGGTATGGTGAAAATTTCTTCCACAATCTGGATTTGAACGTGAACGTTTATAATATGAGTCCAAGATCTAAGCCACTATACCAACAAGGTGTTAAGATAATATACGACGAAAAATCAATGAATTTCTCGAAAAACAGGATAAAATATGGGAATTCAATTGAGAAGTGTTACCACATCCTCCTTGTTCAACGAATCTCACCCTGACGGATCTCCACCTTTTCAGGTCCACGGAGTACATCCAGAAAGAAAAACGATTAAAAATGCAGCTCAAGTAGAAATGCATTTAAAATAGTTTTTTATTTCTTCTAAGCCGGAAAGATTTTATGAAAAAGAGATCAAATGATTGCCAAAGCGATGGGAAGATGTGTTCTATAAGGAAGGGGACTATATTTTATCCTTATAATACATTTGAATCAAGTTTTGTCTCGTCTGCCGATAGTACCCGCAAATCGCACACATGCGTAACCCGACGGGAATGTGTTAATATTATATTTATATTTTTTGCATTGAAATAATGGAATGGAATTCAATATCTATTTAAATATATTTATATACATAAGTTTTTCTTAAGAAATATGTACTTCTCCGCCTTATGTCTAATTATCTTCCTCTGACTTGTGCTTATATTATATATTGAATTTTACAACATCTCCATCCGGTATCTTTATTTGTTCTAAAAAAGATTCTTAAAACATAATGAATCAATTAGAATTTGGCTTTAAAATATGTTCCTTAGATAAATATTGATTGGAATTGAAACATTCGGTAATATCATATTCAGTTTGATTAATTAAAGATGACCCATTGTCTTTCGGTATCATCATTAGCAGAAGAACCGCTTTCCATCATATACCCAGGGTTATTTACGACTTGGAGGTTCATAGCCCTTGAACATGTTATGATGATACATAAACCTGAAGACATCGCAGAGTGAACCATTATCGGTCATTAGGTAATCTTTTATCGAAGCCATCTTGAACGTATATTACGGTACATTAATCCATATATCATAGGAACATCCCTTCGACAGGATTATGCGATAAATTACGTGCGATGATTAGTTACATGTGTGAATGAGGTTAATGGCGTATTCAAATCGCAGATAGTCCAAATATTGATTTCGCGGAAGTTTTTAAACGAGATTTATTGCAAGCACATCCTGAAATTTTCATACGAGGCACCTCACGATCCTGAGTGTATTTTTATTACGTTTGATATCCTGCTCCGAACGATGTCCTGCGGTGAACTGTTGGTATTCCATAGGGATGCGAAAGACTTTTATTTTTCAACTTTTTATACACACATCAATTCCGCTGAAAAAGCAAGCCCAACAAAGTGGAATTATTTTTCTCTTTTTACTTCATCCCTCCACAGTTATTCATATAAATTACGACTTCCATTTTATTCCGGCGATATAATTTAGCGACGGTCCCTCAACGAGCGTTTATAAAATTAACGACTAGTTTATAAAAGGCTAGGAATTACAATTTTTAAAATTATTTTGGAAGAAATGTGTTCGTCGAACCGAAGACTCGTGTCGACTTGGACATGAAAAGAATTTGTGTACGTCAAGCAGGCAATAAAAGCAAGACTTGCCCCGAAATGAAGGCAAATATTTTTTTATTGAAAATTGTTTTGTAAGACCTTTCGCAGTGAAAAGCTTTCTAAGGGGAACAAAAAATGTAAAATTAAACGAAAATGTTTGTTTGAAAGACGCCATATTAGACGAACACAAAAACCACCGCAGCCGAAAATGCCTCCAAAAATTGAATATTTAATGTGAATACCATAGAAGAAATAAATTGTCTGAGGATGATTTCGTAAAGAAATTTTCATACTTAATAAAGCTCTGCTTTATTGCTTTATTCAAATTTCTTATTGGCTCAAATGAAACATGAATGCACCGACGCCGAATACTAATTTATTTTTGACAAATCACAGTATTGAGAATATTTTGAAAAGAACATGACAAAGAAGGATTATCATTAGCATGTTTTTATTGACTTTTTATCAACAGCTTTTGCTCGGCTTGCTTTCAACGTCGTGGACATAAATAATAATTTTCGTAACGTGAATAATAGTACATAACGGCATTAAATTATAGTCTACAAAGCTGCTTTTTTGTCTACACGTAGTTCACGTTAATTATTAATAAATAAACGTCGTCTACTTTCGATACAAGGTGGCTAGGGCTTCGATATACGTGGTTAAAGTTGTAGCGCGGGAACTTGATTGAAGTATTGCAATATTAATCTGTATGGTGGGATGATCGCGTATTTGCGAGCGGATTCCAGTGATTCAGAAAGAGCACACTTGTACGTTGAGCTCGGAGAGAGACAGAGACGGACACAACGTCTTACGGTTCGGTAGTTGTGCATGAGAGACAGAGATGGAGAGCTTCCTGCGTACATCGCACGTTTGTATAGATTGTTAACACAAATTTAACGACTAATAATGTTTTGTGCTATCGACAGTATTTATTTATTTAACTCATTCATCGCTGCGTCCACCAGATATGCGCGTCTCCAAATTCCGAGTCTCCGAAAAGTGAATCCAGCGTCTCATTGTTACGTATTTCTATAACGACTTGCAAATATTAACTTTACGAACGTCTTTCTATAATGTCTTCCGGATGACAACTGTCTAAATATCTTTCGAGATTGACCTCAAAATTTGCATTCCTACCCTTGTCTGTTTGCATTTGCTTATCTTCACTTTGTTTTTGTTAATTTGATCAATGACAGAGCCAAGTTTATTAATCTAAGATAAAATAAAACCTGAGAGAAGATGCGCCACATGTCGTCCCTATTTATCCTGTGCATTATAATATAGCATCGCTATTCCTTTTGTTTATGCTTCGACTATCAAATTTGGGCACCGTGAATAACAACACCGACTCACATTGGGCGACGAGAGTGTTAAATATAAGCTTCATACACGCTGCTGCGGTCCTGACAGATAAGTGGATTTTTACGGATGATAAGTGACGGACAAGCAAATATAGCATCTAAGACTATGATAATTTTAAATTAGCTCGCTACTCAAAGGGTTAAGTATCAAAGAAGTAGTGACAAGGCAATTTTTTAATATAAAAACAATAGCATACTATAACAATATCTATTAGAAATTAATCTGATGAATTATTAACTATTTAATAATATCTAAAACGAGTTATTTAAAAAATATATTTGAAAATTCATCCATACAAAGCGAAAGTCAAACACTATTATTAGATTTAAATATATATGAAGCATCGTTTATTTTAAGATATTCAAAGTTAGGGTAGAGATGGGGCAGAAATATAAGGTAGAAAAGCGTCTTTGTTATATATTTAAAATAACTTTTCTACTCTCAAGAATTTATTATAATTCCAAGAATCTAAACAATTCAAAGAAATCTGATTTTAGACGTTCAAACATTCCGAGCAAAATAAATGATTGAGAATTGAAAAAATATGAATTTAATACATTGCTAATTTCCGTACAACACAGTTTTGTATTACACGTTCAATACATTGTGATAATCCTTTATATAGCACGTTATTTATATATTTTTCTTGTTTCCATAAATTTCATCGAAGAGAGCTTTAAAAGTTATTTACTTAAGCATCAAAAACAAGTTTCTTGTTTCATTTTAAGGACCAAGGAATGATAGCACTCTTAGCAACTTGCATCAAACCCTTAGAAAAATGCTAGATAAAAAGGTAATGAAGGCAGATATAACAACGACGTAAGTTTATATACACTTTTCTATTGTAAAACGACGAGCATATGTGCAGCAGGGAAACTACTTTATTTAAAAAATGAATAACACAATCAGTATTGGAGATATCAGTCTAATTTTTATTCCATGTTATAGAACGAAATTTAAAGATAATATCATTGCGCGATTGGTATTATGTCTACATAATAAAAAACATTAGATTTTGTTCTTTTAAATGAATGCCATTTTGCTCTTTTTTAAAATAGCTGTTGCTTTAGGGTGCGCATTTTAAATAAGGAAGTTTCTCTGCCGCAATTTGTAGATTTAAGACAATTTTATTAAATAATATAGTTTTGATGTATAATAATTATTTGGTCTAATTAGAAAGTAATGATATATAATTTTGATATAATAAGCTATCTTTTGAACTCTTATTATATGGAAAAAAGATTTGCTGTACTAACAAATTTAACGCTTTGGATGTATTTATATTTCTGATCGATTGCTTAAATCCATCATACCTATCTTACTTAACTATATGTATAACAGTATCTTATGGAAATGATTGGTTTAATAACTTCATCCGTTACACACAAAGTTAAAGAATCGTATGTATATTATGTATTAATAATTTGAAAAATTATGATTATTAACTATGTTAAAATCGTCTGTAAACTGTCTTTTAAATACTTAAAAGGAAAATGTCACAGGATCACACTCAATTCTTAGTAGACTATTTATAAAATGTAATTTTGTCCCGACACAAAAGCAATTATTGAGGCTTTATATTAGGTATTTGTTGCTACTGTGTAATATTACATCATTTTGTAGGGTTTGTGGTATTTGCGGTCATCGCACGCTGGTTGCCCCCCGACTGAAATGTGTTAATTTTGGCCGTTGATTGTGATCCGCCTACGAAATGGAAGCCGACCCACCCCCCAGGGAACGAACCGAATAAATAATATTTAAACTTATTAAAATTTAGACACAGCCTCCATTTATATTCTACGGGCGTGTTCTGCGGACGAAGGCTTTTTTGTAAGTGGCGAAAAAGGTATTCGGGGAGACATCGATAGACTGGAACAGACGGGACCCAATATATTGGATAAAAGTGTTTGGGCCTGTAAGTGTGTATAAAAAGTGTGAAAAATTTATGATTGTGGCAAATTTGAGATTCCATAAAAGGGCTGGCGAGAAAATGTGTCGGGGATGAAATCCGGAATGCCGGCAATGGCGTATTTAACATTCTTTCTTTGGACCTTGCACACATGATAAAGTCGCTTAATTTGATTGAGTCTTTTTTTAGACTGTTTATTCTGATGTATTTGGTGTTGTATCTTCTTGAATGGAAGTCATGTAAAACATCAACACCTCAGTGGTATAAATGGTAGTAAAGTCTTTCGTCAGTGCATAGAACAAAGCGGTTTCCCACACCTCACCGATGCACCAAATGTGCACCACATGCATCACATGCACCGACATAAACAACACAACCCGGAGTCTAATTTCGTGCACCATTAAACGACGTCATCCCCAAAAGTATTCGACACCATAAACAAGAACTATGAACGCGCCCAGAGCATATATAAATATAAACAGCGATGTATTTCGGTCATAATAAGATACGAAATTCTGAGTTTTTTGAGTTAAAAATTAGACTTGCAAATGAAAACAGATCCAGCTGATGTGTCACTTTGTTGATAAGCGATTAAAATTAAGCGTGTCTGACGCAAAAATACTGGATTGAATCGTAATTTAATTCTTAAGCCATTCATGTCTTCGCGTAAAATCCATCTTCAAAGAACTCGTCAACTCCGCGTAAGCCTTTTAAATTTGAGAAACGGATTACATCTGCGATTATTGAGGCGATAGCAAGATGGATAAGGACTCGATCCGGGCAGATGATAATCCACCCTGATTGATTCAGAAGTAAAGTGTTATTGAAAGAAGATTCGCCCGCTCTCGATATGGATTTATGTGAAAATTATGTGACATTATTCATATTGGTTTTCCGGTTGGAGATAAAAGCGCCGTCGGTAAGGCAGATCGCCTCAATATCTTCCCATCCGACGTGTCAGTTTGCTTACTAATGACTTATAGTGGTTTACAAGCGGAAGGGTCGTGTCTTTAATGTCTTTTCCCTTTTCTTATGCGGACGTATTTCCTTGTCACAATACGTTTTCATTTCGTTTGCAGGTCACGAGAGTATTTATGTCGCCCCCAAGTATTGCTTACGCAATCCTCCACTTTAAATGTGTTTTTTTTTATTATTATAACTAAAAATATAATGTTAAGCTGGCTCTTCCCTGAAGATATTTCTGGGCTTGCTTTAGAGCAGGGGTGGCCAACCCAAATGATCTTGCGGGCCACTTTGGAAATGCATCATAGCTCCGCGGGCCGCATATAAAATTATATATCCCCATTTTAGATTTAGATACACTATAGACATTTTTTTGAAGTGAAAAAATATATTTTGTAAAAGTGTAATAAATCTTGCGGGCTGGAAAAATATTCAAGGCGGCCCGCGGGTTGGCCACCCCTGCTTTAGAGCATCAAGCATAAGAAAATGTTTTTGTGGTAATTATAGTTAACTACATGCTCAGGGCTGATTATTTTTTAAGAAAATAATTAGTTCTGTCAAATAAATAAGTAAACTGAAGTAAAATTATCTTCAGTATTAAATCCATTTCCATATTAATTGTCTAGAATATATTTTGTTCTTTCAAATTTGAATTATTCAAAAATTAAGTGGGAATTCGTCTGATGTTTTTAAAACAGCATAGTTCCCTGTGTTTCTGGTGGAAAACTTACAAATATAAAAAAAAAACTATTTATTAAAAATTTGCAATCCAAGACTATCTTCCTATTCTGATCCAAAAAACCACACAAAACCCGAAGAAAGTCTTATTTTAAATTATTTGCATTACGTAAAAATTGATATAAATATAGCTATAATATCAGAGGGACCCGAAAGTATTCGTAAATTAAATAAAAAGCCTTTCCAGCTTAGAAGCAAAAGACGATTTTAAATGCATTTCCACTTTAGCTGAGTTTTTGAATCGTTATGCTGTGGTCCATGGATCTGAAAAGGTGGAAATCCACCAGGGCGAGGTCCAGTAAAAAAGAAGAATGCGGTCCCGGTTTAATTCCCGTATTTTTATCATGAAGCAGTATCGTCTTCTTTCTGTTGAATAAAGACGATTCTCTTTTAATTTTGTTAATATGCCTCTAATTTTCGACAAAAACTTGTGCAATTATTAATTAAATCCATACTTAATTATTCCCCGCGTATCCCACCATGTATACAAATCAACCTTTAAGATTGAAGAACAAATTGATGAAGGAAATTTGGTGGTTGAATTTTTTTTTAATATTTTACCCTAGAATAAAAGGTCAATACTTGAATCGAAAAAGCCCTTTCAAATGAGATATTTAGATACTGTAATAAGAAAACACCGTAATTAATAAAATAATATGTAATATTGACCCTTTCGACACTATGTCGCCAAAACTTTTAGGTGTAAATAAAACATGTGTAATCCATGCCTTCAAATCGCTCGTGCAGAATGCCCATCATGGCATGCGTTGTGTGGCACGTAGTGCCGTTTTGCTGAAATCGCATGTCATCAGCATTCATATCATCCAGTTTTGGCCACTAGAAGTTGGTTATCATCGATTTGTAGCACTCGTTAAGGATTTAATTCGCATCAAATCGGTGTGAACTTTGGGATACATTTGATGCAGATGTATCTCATGTAGATTGGTATCGTCCCAAATCCAATAATTCTGCTTATTCCTACATCCATCCATCCAAAAATAAACCTCGTCGATCAAGATGATTTTTTATGAAACAATTTGCCATATATTACTGAATAGTTTGCAATAAATTTACTAAATATTGCTTTAACAACATGATCTTTAAATCCTAATAAATTTCGAGCGTCCTTATTGATAAACCCCATATATTTATACTATAAATCAGCGGTTCTTAAGCTAAGACCCCTGGATGTGCATGAAGCCATTACTGGAGGTCCAAGAAAATATAAAAAAAACATTTATCCATAATTGAACGAGATATTTTCGTGGAATTGCTATGCGATACGTTTTTAAAGCTATAATTCAACAAAACTGAACTCAAAAACTTTTTGTTCATTCCCAGATCTGATTATTCTAAATTTACAAACAAAGCAGAAAATACATGTATCCATCCAATTTAATAAACATTATTTACAAAAACGACCAATATTTGATTTAGGGGTTGATAAGCCTTTTCACATCATCATCTAGAAATATATTTGGAAAAAAAGCTATTTTAGTACGTGTTTCGTTGCTCATTTTTGCTATGTTTAGTCAAGGGGTGCGGTATCCATCCTATTCCATAGCACCCATCCTATTCGTTTTGTCGATGATATTTAAATGGTCCCAATGGGATCCCAGTGTTTGCAATTAGAACTCGATTAGGAATTGTATTGCATTGTTATCGAAATTCAAAAGTCCTTCCATTCTCGGTTCATCCCTTAAGCTTCCATTGCCCTATTTAAATTTCTAGGATCAATATTGGTATCTGCGGAAATCAAAATAAAATCAACACAAACAAGACATTCATTGAGCTCAAACATACGATCTCAAAATTTTTGAATACTTTCTGGTCTTCCTAATGTGTTATTAATTAAATCAATATTAGCGATACTATAATTTAAATTAGCATACCATTAGACCAGTAGCGAGCCTATTTTATTATATATTACACAACTGATGATTAAATATATCGACAATGTATTTATTTTGCTCCCGTTGAATATCCTGATTTTCTTTCTGAATGTGGTTGGATGACATTTTATTGAACTGTAATATGATGTAATTTTAAATTTATATGAGATTTTAATTCAAAAGTTTTCCAATCTTCTTTTTCAAATGGATTGCAAATTTATCGACAGTTTTAATTATGGGAAAATTTACGTATATGTTGTTTTCAAAATGCAACTCTATAAATTTATTTAAAAACTTCGTTTAAGACCAAATCTACGAGAGTCTTTCTGACACAGTGCTTAATTATAGAGAAAAGTTAGTATTAAGCAAACTATTTCAATAAATTATAAACTCTTGGATCAACAATAGCTCTTCAAAATAATCTTCTTATTTTCATCGTTTGAGATATCTTTGTTATATGTTTTTATAATATTTTTTTATTAAGCCATAGACAGCCCAATATTAGCTTCAAACTGAGTTTAATAGCGGTCCATTAATAAGAGCTTTGGATCACATCGATTGGCCTGTTTGTACGTAGAACTACGAAAAGTTATCTCATTACCGACCAAAAGAAGACAGATCGCTCCACCGGAATATATTAGAACGTCTCGTTCGAGATGTATTATCCCAGGAAAATAATTAAACGTCAGAAATGGGGGAATTTGTCTTTACATTGAAAATAGAATATTCCCTGTATCTACCCATAAATCTGTGACATTTATCATGAAGTGTGTTTAAGACGTATGACACATTTATACCGAGTTTTCTGAAAGTCTGCTCGGATATGACAAAACTTAACACTTAATACTTGCCGAAATTGTACATTATAATGTCAATGCTTATAGCACCGGGTGCTATAAAAGCAGGTATTTTAAATGTTGTATTCATTATGCTATATTTCTAACTAAATTCTCTTAAAAATACGGATTGTTAAGAAGAAATGAGTTAATAAATGAAAGATTTTCCGCACTTCGTTTGCTTTGGTTTTTAGGTAGGATTTTATGAACTTTTTGACATCTCCTCCTATGATCAAATTTACATGATAATATTATTTCGCAAGACGAACAACTTAAGGCTTATTAGATAATATGGGAATACCTCAAAGCACATTGCCGAAACCGCTTATTTCAGTTCCCAAGTTATAAGCACTCCTTGACAATATTATCGGTGAACCTGAAACCTATTAAACTATCTCCATTAATATTCTAATCGGATTCATTGCTTCCTCAAGGGTCTCGATAAATAACACACAACATAGCAGCGACCCTATAAAAGCAAACAACAATTCAGCAGCACAAACAATAAGCCAACGTTTAAAATCACATTAATCCATTGATTATGAGCATCTGTTCAAACACAAAAAATATGCCATGTAGAATGTCACTTCGACTCGTTCGCCCTACCCCACAAAAAACACGCAAAAAGGACGAAAAACGTAACCGTTGATATTTTTACGCCCCACGTGGGGAGATTTTAACGTTTTTAAGTCATAAATAACATGTGTCATACGATATGGCCACAATTTTATTTTAATTTTTTGATAAAAAAAGAGGATGTGTCGGATCAACGTCGGCTGTATATTTTACATGCTTTGCATAAGCAGACTTGGCGATAAGTTTTAGTTTAAAATTACACAACGAATATTATCTGCATCGTATGAAATACGAGCGCTAAAATATGTATTTTATAAGAGGGTTTTTTTTTTTGAGAAGGGTGCATTTAAACTGCGTTTATCGGAAAATATCTAAAATTCATCCCGTGCATTCAAAATTAGTTTATTTCACATTAGCGTCCCCGAAATCCAAATATTAACCCATAAGCACTCTCGGGATTATGTACGTGTCTTTCGAGATAAAAGCTTCCAAGGGCGATAATTCAGAACCAATGAAAGGTTTAAATTTAATGTAAATTTTGCAATGGTCTTGAGCTCGATATGAAAATTTAAGTTTTTGCATTAAATTCTTCATTATTCATTCATATTGAGTATTTTTTTATTTTTAAAACTTTTAAATAACATTTTTATTTGTAGCGTGGACGAATTATCTTCTCGATGCAATGTGTTAATTTAACAGCGCAATCTTCTGTGGCGTTGTGGACACGCGCAGGAGGTTGGGTGGTGATGCGCAGGAGGCATGAGTCGGAAAGAGTGGTCGGTTAGCCTTGGCTGCGGGAGGACGTCCTTCTCGCAGCCAAATCTCTCTCTTTCTTGTGTGAATAAAGAGTCATCTTGAGAAGATAATCTTTTTGTTTAATGCCCTTCCATCCTCATACATCCGTCCGGCTACACATGATCCGAAAGAAAAACATCCAACCATCCCGACGAGAGCGTAAATCAAATATAGAAAACAGATTTTTTACAAAAAGTATAACATATTAGGGGGACCCGAAAGTATTCGAAAACTTTGAGCTCGGTTTATGTCAATACACAGTAATGGATACATCAAAGTCTTAAAAGTTTTTATGTAATCAAAGTCTTAAAAGGATCTCTCCATTTAATTTTATTTGCATATGAAGAATATTTTGACTTATTTACTACCCCAACATTCACATTGATTGAAAACTTTATATATAAACTCCATGATTAATACAACAAAATATGGTGCAACCAGAATTGAATTATTGCTAAACTAAATTGGAGTCGATATAAGTTGATAAAATGTTGAAGTGCTATAAATCGGTCTTATATTAGGGGAACCCGAAACTATTCGAAGATTTGAGATCGTATGTTTGAGCTCAATTTGTGTCCAGACACAGTGATGGACGCATATTTGTAAGGTATTTATTTTGTAGAACTATTGTTAAACATTATTTTCAAACTTCCAGACACAAAACTTACGAAAGTCACGTCCAGAATTGCTGCTGCTTTTTTGAATTTAAGTTGAAATGCTACAAAAGTCAGTAAAACACACAATTATTTGCGAAGTGGTAACAGTCCGCAGATTCTAATAATGGTTCCAGAAATTTAAATCAGGCAATAGAAACTTAAGGGATGAATCGAGAACAGGAGGACCTTTGAATTTTGATGACGATGATTTAATATCCTTAATCGAGTCATATACTCGGCAAAAAATCGACAAATTATCGCAAAGATTTAAAATTCATCGACAAAACGAATAGGATGGATGTTATGGGATAGGATGGGTACCGCACGCTTTGACACCGAACTACCGGACTACCGAACACAACAAAAACGAGCAACGAAACACGCGTTACGCTTTTTTTACAACACAACAGATACAAAAAAACTTTTTGAATGAAAAAATTAATGGCTTTCTTGAAAATAACTCGCATTTTTAGTCCCTAAAATGAAATTGATTAAAACATTGTTCTTTTTTACATATGGTAGGATATGCGGAAAATAGTTCTATATGAATTAATAAATCTGAGCAAGTCTATTGTCGACAATTAGAAGTTTTGCACTGAAAATTAAAAGAGAAACGTCCTTATTTATTCAACAGAAAGAAGACGATACTGCTTCATGATAATGCGTGCCCTCATAAAGCAAAATTATCCCTGGATAAATAAGGGAATTAAACTGGGAAGTGTTTCCGCATCGTATTTATTTACCGAACCGATGGATTTCCACCTTTTGAGGTCCATAGAGCTTTAAAGAAAAACGATTCAAAATGCAGCTCAAAAAAGAGATCGAAGAACTGCCAAAGCGATGGAAAGATGTATTGAATAATTAAGGGAATCATATTTTATAATGTATGGTAATAATAAATTTAAGCTCCTTTTATTAAATATTCGATTACTTTCGGGTCTCCCTAATAAAATTAAGATGCTGCTGAGGTAAGCTTAAAAAATAAGAATGTTTGATCTATGAATATTAAATAAATGATCGATTGTTCTGAAAAATCAGAGATTCTTGCAAGACGATGGTACCAAAGTCCAATAACAAAAAAATAATATGAGAGCTAGATGGGCTTTCAGTCAACTCATCTAAAAAAACACTCTCCAATTATAACTTTTTAAAATTGTTAGACTAAAACCACCACCATTTCACAAAAGCAATCGTAAAAACTTTGCGAATAGGCGGAAGAAAAGGGCCATACAGCCATTGACGAAAATACATTTTGAACTGGCATTTTTCTTATATAGAAAATTATTTGTTAAGATTTCTACTTTTTGCAATAAAATATGAAGAAATATATTTATTAAGTGTCATCCTATTATGAACATACTATAATAAAAATATACTTAAATGAAAGTACATAGATGGAAAAGTTTTATGTGGTGGTTTTCCATTGCTTGTTTCATTTAAGAAAATAGTCTATGAATATCAGGTCAGTCCAAAAATGCGCACGAACTTTTGGACTGACCTGACACAATAATGTAAGTAAAAAAATGTTTACTTACTTTTTAGATTTATAAGATAACTATAACTATTCAATATTTATTATGTTCTCTATCATAGCTTTGTCTAAATGTTTCAGTATATTTTTCAAATTGCTTATCAAAATACCGAAGCATAAGAAGAAAAGCACATCTTGCAAATTTGAATACACTACAATCCAAATTGGCAAATGGTAATAAAAAAAATTATGATATATCACTTAGGCAAATTAAAAATCTCGTTAAAAGGCAAACAATAACGAAGACTATTATGGGATCAAATGCAAATTCCTCGCGAAAAATTCTTCGTATTTTTAATCTCATTTTGCATTTTATTTTAATTTTATGGTTCTCGTATCTTGTAATGGTATCTAAAGTTGCATTTTAAAATTCTATTCCATGACTAGCGGCGTTCAACATGAATTTCGCCGTCTTCTCAAAGAAGAAACTCCACGTCTATTTAAAAATAATAACATTGCCCTGTGCCTCCAAAGCGTTCTGCTCAAGAATATGCTTTTATTCGATGGCAAAATATCATATTTTTCGGTCTGTTGTTCAAATATTTACATGAAATAACGACTGTCTGTAAATTACATTAATCTGGCTGTCAAACTTCATTTTAATAAGTGTATTTTTCGTTTTGGCAGACAACTGGATGAATATTAATCCCGCCTGGATTTGAAGGATGGATTTCGTGTTAAACAATTAGAGAGTCGTCCCGGGATGAAAAAGGCTTTTTTAACGTCACATTCGAGCTAAATCCCGAAGCCGACGGTATGGGGGGGGGTTAAATAATTCAACTCATATTCGGTTAAAGCGCCATTTAATGTGTCAGAACAATGCCCGGCTTTGTTGATACGCCTCTAGGCGAAAAATACTTTATGTTTTAGAAAAGGAACATTTGGAAACGTTTTCAAGAATAATCCGCGAAATGAAAACGTAACCGACGCACAATAAGCAGGAGAAAAAAGCCCACTTAAGCATGTTTTATATTCACAGTTGATGATGGAGTCCCGGGAATGTGGATGAAATACCTCGAGAGGTTACCCTTGAATATTAGATGTTAAATTGCCGCAAAAAGTATCGCAAGACGCTGGATATTGCCTTTTTTCGTCATATGCGGTGAGTTACATACGAGACATAAACTTCGCAATAACAGGCCATTCTCGTCACAGTTCTTCAATTTATTCCGAGAAGTTTAATGTGTAACTATAAAAGTGGATGCCACTGTCCTTTTACAACTCACGCTGGAGGTTAATTATTTTTCAGCGGGTTCAATAAACAATGCTTTTAATGTTACGAGAGTGGAAAACTTTCATCATATTCGGTAAGTTATGTCTCAAAAGTTCTAGGAATTACGTCATAAAAATAATATTAATATCTCGAAGCATACTCGGGATTCTTTCCATTTGAAATTTAGTATTTTCTGGGCCGAAGTGAAATATGAATAAACTTACATATTAGGCGGAGTCGTAAAACATGTTGAAGCCATCGATTAACTTAAAAATGTTTTAGTATAATATAAATGGACGAATTAGTTTGATGCTTTTCGGTTAATCCGCATGTATTATAATGGGTGGCTAGCCATTATCAAGGGTGTACATTAATTAAAACTCATGGTTGAATAACAGATTTTCAACACACTGCAGTATGTAGCTTCAGGATTAGTTTTAATTGCGTAGGGAGAATTATTCAAAACCATCTACTTCAACTATAATTAAACCACTAAAATATTATTAGTAAAGTATATATACTAGGGGAACCGGAATGAATTCAAAATTTTGATTTCGCTTAAACCATTTTACAGACAGCTTGAATAAATTCATAGTTCCAGATACACATATTTTTTTGCAACATTAGGAATTTTTATTATGAATTGCTTTTGGCGATTTTTTAATAATATTCAAGCCAAAAACCGATGAAAAATGTTTTTCGCCATTGCATACTGTTTTTATCTCGCCAGGGAATAAAATTGAAAGAAGTTATGAAAAGTTACAGACATATACAAAAATATTTCAATGCGTATTATATGTGAATATAAAAATTGCGATAGAAACCTGAGGGACATTTCTAGATAAGAAGACACTTTAATTTGACGATGATGTGCTGGTATCATTAGTGTGAATTAATATGAATTGTCTACTAAATTTGATGTCTATAGTTCAGAAGAACCGTCATCTTGAAAGTAATTTAAATTTATTAAGAAATACGGTTCATCGTGAATTGTTGCTAATTGCACTACAACAAAAAAGTTTGTACGTGTCTTGTCCAGGTATGAATGCTGGACTAAGAATATGAATTGTAATGAAAAGTGGCTTACTTCAAGTCTGTTCCTGGTACCTGTTCCTATCCTTAAACTATTGACAATGAATTAATTGTTCCAATGCTTGTAAATTTTAAAAAATATATATAATTTTCTGATTCCTCTATTATGAGAACAAAATTGCGACGGTTTTTTTTTAATTGTTTCCTCTTGATGATATGTATTCGAAAGTCTTTTTTTCTTCAAAAAACATTTTGAAAAGTCGACAAAAAAACATTTGTGATGTATATCGAGAAGATGCTATAGTTCATATGATCTCTCAAGATCGTTTTACCAAGTTTAAAATTGGCAAATGACCTTCGTCTTCGACGAAGATCATCTCAAGACGTTTCTGGAGGAATATGATCATCAAACAACACGAGATTTGATCTACAAGATGGGATATGCCTTCCACATCTTCGCTAACCATTTTCACTTCATGGACTTGACTAAAAAATTAAGTACTTGTCCAACATCGTGCAACGTGTGGTCATAGGCAACGATTTTTATATAGAATCGTGGGAATGACAGAACCGATGATGACAAGTCGTGTTTTTTTTTAATATGAAGCAAAGAAAAGAGTGAACGGTACCAGGAGACACAGCAAAGTCGAGAATCAATCAAGATCTCCATGTCAAAAAGAGAATTATTGCATCTGGTGAGACTGTAAAGGCGTAATCTACTAGGAAATGCTGGAGAAGAACAAGACTGTCAACAAAGAAACTTGAATGAAACATGAAACAACGCTATCTCACCCAACTGCCGAATAAAGTCAAGACTTTCGACAAGGGACGCTCTCTCACCCAACTACTGGGGATGAACAAGACTGTCGACAAGTAAACCTATCTCATCCAAATGTTGAAGAAGGACAATGCTTTCGACGAAGAACGCTATCTTGTATCTAACTGCTGAAGAAGAACAAGACTGTCGACAAGGGACGCTCTCTCACCCAACTACTGGGGATGAACAAGACTATCGACAAGTAAACCTATCTCACCCAACTGTTGAAGAAGGACAAAACTGTCGACAAAGAACGCTATCTTGCCCAACTGCCGAAGAAAAACCAGACTTTCGTCAAGGAAAGTTATCTCGCTCAACTGCCGAACAAGGTCAAGACTTTCGACAAGGGACGCTCTCTCACCCAACTGCCGGGGATGAACAAGACTGTCGACAAGTAAACCTATCTCACCCAACTGTTGAAGAAGGACAAGGCTTTCGACAAGGAACACTAACTTGTATTTGACTGCTGAAGAAGAACAAGACTCTTGACAAGGAACGCTACCTCACCCAACTACCCAAGAAAGCCAAGACTCTGCTTAATTTCATCGTGCAAACGAAACAATTTAGCGAAAAAGGGTCGATTGACTTCAAATCAACTTTCTTAACGACAATGCGCGCCCACACACCGAAAACAAGGAGTTGAGGGCACATCAGCAATGTATTTTACTGTAGTTATGGTTTTCTTTAATGAATGCAATGAAAAAAAACGCGAAAACTTATTACACAACCCAATATATTTCAGCAGCATTGAAGAGCGTTTATGGGAGCTTGAAGAATTAAATTTATACATGAATTTCATATAAAAGATTGTATAACTAATTTATTTAAATTTATTTACAAAATAATTTAGCATAGAAACAAATTATGATCAATCCATTGTATATTTAATGAATATCATAATTCAAAAAAGTAGAATAGGTTTTGAATAATGAATAGATCTAAAATGGCAAATTTAATCGAAATAAAACAATGATATAATTATAGCTTAACAGCATCGTCCCTTGTCGAATTAAGTCCATTTAAAAAGATCAAAGTACAGAACTAATTACATTTATTGGATTTTAAACAGTCTCGTTTATGGAACTACTTTGACATATTTTCAAAAAAATATTTAATAATATTTTGACTTGATGAAGTTGGATTTTAACGTATTTATTATATTATATCGTCAGATTGATCCATTGATCATTTATGTCTAAAAAAACATTTAATTTGTAAGAAAATAGTGTCAAATTGGTTTTAAGTTGAGTATATTAACAACATTAAAAAACAAATATCTTCATTATATTATATTGCAATATGTTTTTGGTTTCAAAGATGATACGATTCGTCCAAGCAAATATAATTCATTTTATCATCAATTTCCCAAGAGTACCTAGTAATTTTCATCGAAAATATGATAGTATGGCATACATGGAGGATGGTCAGTAGATAAAGTTAATATATCGCTTCACAGTATTGTCGAAATTCGGATGGTTCATAAATCATGTCGCATATGGGGAAATTCAGATAAGGCAGGCAAGAGCGTATGGGTCACGATGTTCCATAGTGCTGTGGAATTATTACTATGTCGTAATGTCAAAAATGTTTCAGAAGAGCTGAAGAAAGAGTTACGGCCGCCGCCACCGACGCTTTTTTATATCGTAAAGCAGAATAATGAGCAATAAAATCCGAGGGTAAGAAGACACGGGAATAACTTTGCCAGCAGACTACTATAAACTCTCAGAAGCTGCTTCCGAATGTGAGCTTTACGAGTTAAATACATAACTCAATCACGTACTAGAGCCTCGAGACGGGCATTAAAATAGTTCTGATAGTCTTAGAATTCGGTTTCAATCGGGGCTGTAACCGAATCAGCGAAACGCCACCCCAATAGCTGATGTGCGCCAACTTTTAGATCCGTTCTGCGCTAAAACTCCATAATTTTGGTAGGAAGTTGTGCTTTTTAAGCACGACGTATAAATTTCGAAGAAATTGAGTTGTCTAATATATTAAGCTTTAAAAATGTTATGCAAAATGTACTAAATTCACGTCTGCGTAGCTTAAAGTTACTACCGTTGGCATACATCATTCTGCGCGGAAAATATCTGATTTATCAGTGCAAACGTCATAAAAGATGGTCGTTAAAATATTATGCATTTATGTCAACATCAGTTCTGTCATAAATCAAAGGCACTTATTTACTATTCCAAGTATTCTAATATTTATTTAAATATTTGATTTTCCATTGTGTTACACGTATGATTGAGTAAAAATAAGATTTTGTGAATTAGATTTTTAGCAAGGAGCTGATCTATAAACAAATTGCGAAATAATAATTATTTTTTAATAAAAATTTATAATATTTATTATTTTAAACCGGATAAAGATAATCGATCAAAAATATTAATACTTCCAATTTTATTGATGCTATGTACGTGGATAATCTAGAAACTAACGAATGGTTTTGTAAAAAATCTGTTCTCATTAGTAAGTAAATTGAGACAATCCTAAATAACAAAAAATATTAATTTTGTGTTGTGACAACCCTGAACAAGATAAGCGCAATACATGTAAATGATCCCGCAGGTTAGCATGTGGTATAGATACATATGCTAGGACACACAAATCGCTTTAATAAAATATACAGGGTGTTTTGCACATGGACCGACATATTTTTCGGGAGGTCTTTGCTACATTTCACACATAAGCCCTATATACTAAGTACCAGGGTTGTCAAAATATTATTTTTATTAAATTAAATAAAAAAGTTATGACGATTTAAATGTGAATTTTTGGGTATTTTTTCAAAATGTTGAAAAAAATTATATTTCGACAACCCTGACACTAAGGACATAGAACCTATACGTAAAGCATGGTAAAAGACCCCCCTAACTTCCAAAAAATATTTGTAGTTCATATGCAAAACATCCTGTATAAGTTAAACAACTTTTTACATAATTTCTAGTATCTCTAAAATGGTTGGCGATTAAGGGATTAAAAGTAAAAAAACCAGTAGCTATCTCGAAGAAATACATTTATTTTTTATCCCTAGATATAGTTTAATTAAGAAAAAAGCTCTTTCATATACTCTATGTATAGGGAATGATACATTTTAAATGAAACAATTAGGTTTGATCAAAAACTCAAATAAAAATGCTCACGTTAGATCAATAGCAGAGGAATTCCAGGAATATCTAAACTAAAGGAATATCCAGGAATTAAATTGGAAAGTGTCATCGCATCCTGCGAATTCATTTAATATGGTATCTTGGGATTTTCAAAAATGTAGGCCTTTAGAAAATTCCATCCATGATAAATGCTTTCGAAATGAATACAAACTTATTATTATTTTCCACAACTTACCCCTGCATCGTACCAATTTCTTTCTATTTGACCTCATTTTAGTTCCCATCTTTCCAGCTTTAATTTCTTAAATTGTGTTAATGTAGCTTATTGATTATTACAACTTCCCAGTTCCGCCATTAAATAGAGATTAAGTTATTTTTTGCCAAGTAATTAATGGTTGTAAATTTTTTTTTATATAGGCTGATGAATTCCTCCCTTCGTGAAAAAATATAAAATTTAATTGATCGTTGAAAATGCGTAAAAAGATAAAAATTCAAGGTTAGCTTTCCATACAATGTGGAGATTCCGCGTGATGATATTCATTCATTATGCGTAGGATGGTGGGAAGGGCGAGGATCCTCCTCACATACCAAACACATCCCGCTCAGACGCGGGGGTGGCAAACTTCCACCCCCCATCCCGCGTGACCGGTTGAATAAAAATCTAATAAATTTCCCGGCCAAGGTCGTCAACCCAGGAACGAGATAAATCCGCGGAAACACAAGTCGGCCGGGAGCCGCAAATCCCCGAAACGGAGATGTGAACGTTCATTCGGTCCTGGACCTACAAGCTGGACCGACAGCCTCCTTCCTCCCTCAGCCAAAGTCTTTCATCTAAAGACCATACCGACTCAATAGAGACGATTTATTCCGCAATTTATAAGGCGTCGTATGAAACGGATATAAATATTACAAAAGTCACATGATGGCGACATAAATAATAGTAACAGCTCGGGAATATATGGGATATGCTCAAATTAAAATGGATGTTCGCTGAAAAAAAAAATATATGTGCTTATTCTCGCCAAGAATTGAAACATGACACAAAAATCAATTCGCATCTACAAAAAAAAATATAATACAACCTCTTTTTCATATTTTTGCAAGAATGAATGAATGAAAAATATATTTTGTGGCGGTATTCATCTGGAATATTTTTGCATTAATCATTATCGAAATTTTGATATTAAATATTATAAAACAATAAATAATATCAATCACTCAAATTATTCATGTTTCTAAATAATACAACTATTGCCGAATACAATTTCATCCCTTCGAGCGTCAAATCAAGGAATTGCGGTTATATTTGGAACTCATTACATTAGAGAATCATTAACGTGGATTATCTATCGAAGTTATTGAGCCATAATATTGTAGTATATTAACCTTTATTAACCAATATTGAATGTATGCTTCAATATAGACGAATGGCTTTATAAGAACTACTCGTGAATCAAGAGACTGACGAAACAAATTTGTTGGAAATTATATCAGTATTAGTCCAAAATTAAGAGAAAGATTGTAAAAGTGTCATTCAAATGCAACGCCTAAATATCAGCACTGTTTAATGTTTACACGTGATATCGTTTTTTAAATGATATAATTTTATTTTAGTAGAAGATACAGGGTCGTAACAAGGAGGTGGCAAAGCAGGCGCCCGCTAAGGACGCAACTAGACTTGGACAACAGTTTTGTAATAAGAGTTTGTAATCGTTCTGTAGATATGTTCAGGCATGGCGATCGACCGCGAGGCGCTTATTCATGATGTCAGCGGTCCGAAAAGCGGACCGGTTGGACACACAGACCTTGTGGCTACTCCGTCGCATCGTTTAAACTCTGCATTTATTATAATATTATTTAACATTTATAATACCATTTTGGTCAAATTGAAACATTGGACGATATTTGCACACAAATACAGTTACTATGAATTATAAGCGATACCAATTAATTTTAAGTGACTTTTTATGGCCACAATTGGTTCATATCAATATGTCTGATGTCGATATGATGAAAACGATGAAGAGATCATAAAGAGTTGAAATAAATACCTACAGTTGATCGAACAGTTAGAGCTTGAATTTTCACACAATGTCTCAAACATTCTGACTTTGTCATCAATCGATTGATTTAAATTCATATTTACTCAGTAAGTTAAGTATATTAAAAGCTTATAGAGCATTTAAAAAGCTCCCAATCATAATAAAATGGTTCTCTCGAGTGTGCCAAGCTGAATGATAAAAGTTGAGCAATCACTTAAAGAATTAAACTTAAAGAGCACGACGATGAAAAGGCCACAAAATTGCGTCTTCTCTTCTTTTATGACACGAATATAAAAAAAAATATAATTAGGAAAATTGATGTAAGTGACTCGTGTTTTAAAGCAAATTAAGTACATTGTTATAAGAATTTCGTTTCTAGTTTTCTTCGTTTAATTTTGTAGCTTTTTATATGCCAGAATAGTCTACTTTGGAATCTGTTTGATCAATTGATGATGATGATGTTTGATTGAATGCCTCAAATTTTTGCATGTTTGTTTGTACGCGCCGAATAACTTCAAAGTCTTCCAAATTCAAAGTTACATTTTGTACGTCTTCCACGTACATATATAACTGTGATATCACATCTGAGCTAGTGTTTTCTGTGACTAGATTTAAAATTTGCGCACTTTGTAAATAATTGAGGTCGTGTATATGGATGCATTACAAAGTTTGCGGTACAGGGTGGTAGCTAAATGTATTCGCAGCCCTTGCGGCTAATTTGAATATGAACTTTCATAAAGCGTTCTTACTCTGCGGTATTATTTTACATCGTGTGTAAATTACTTGAAGTTGTTGAACTTCAGCTAACCCACAAAAGTGTTTAAGGCCCAGTGCTAACACTGGGGACTAGCACTCTTCTTATGGCCAATCCCCGCCGAAGCCGCAAACACGTGAATAATTATAATTGTTTTATCATTGCATGGGTGATAAAAAATTGAGGGGGCGTGTGGGTTGATTATGCGCAGGAGCTTTTAACGTTTTAATTTTTGCACCGTGTAATTTATAATCGGTTGCTGAGCCGGCTAAAAATCTGAAAGTCGAATAAAAGAGGAGAGTATACAAAAATATTTTTGTCGCACGATGGAGCAAACAGGACTTGATTAAAAATAAATCCGGGTTAGGATTAAGCCCACACTCCCTATCTATCTCCGGCAGCAGTTCCAGACAATTTGCTCCTGCGAAATCAAATTTATATACAGGTGCAATATTTGTTATATATTTTGGGCATAATGGAGGAAAAATTCAGTTGAATAAATTCTGCGGTTGGAGCCTGTCAAACGCAGTTTGCTTTCGATATAAATAATTTTGAAAAGCAGTTGGGGAACCAAATTTATTGACAGCCGTTAATGAGAAACGCTGTATGTAGAATGTCGAAGAATGAAACCCTTTTAAAATTTGCTGAATTCTCAACAATAAAAAGTATATTCAAACTAAAAAATTGGTTAAAAATCGCATTGAAAAATGCATTAGGGGGACCCGAAAGTATTCGAAAATATAGTTGTGCAGTTATAAGTCTTCTCGGATTTATTAACCATATGCAAACAAGAACCATTTTTAATAGTTAATTTCGGTTTAGGCGTTAGAATCGGTATTTTTTTATAACCATTGATTTTTTCATTGTATATTATCGTAAATTTTATCAACAGTTGAAATGCTATTCGAAAAGGTACTCTTTTTCGTTGTGTTCGGTCAAAGTGTGAGGTACCCATCCTACCCCTAAACAACCATCCTATTTGTGCAGTGGTCCATGTGGAATCCCAGACACGACGATAACTCGTCGATTACCATATTCCGATAAACATCTTTCAGGCTTTACGGGTACGGACTAACAACTTGCAAAATTCCCGATTTCCCGACAAATTATTTATTTCCGTCGCTGCAGATGAATACTTATATGATATAATACTTTGATGTGATTCGTAATTATACTACGGAGGAATACAAAAATTCTGAAGCCCGTATCTATTATATTTCATATCGATATTACCATTATTAGAGTCGAGGTGTAGTAAATACATCACCGGTAGGGAAAGCTTAATATAACAATTTGAAAAACATATATGTACTGGTATGTATGTATACATATATTAGACAGTTACCGCCCCTAGGCGTTTAGTATTTTGACCAACATAAAACCAAGATATGAAACTAATATACCTGTATGTATAATTATCAAAATTATTATTTTAAGCTTGCTTTCATTTTATTATGGAATTATGGAGTGCTTTCAAAAAATTGTGATAGTAGACATTTTTAATTGAGAAACATCAATCTAATATTTTATTAAATTATAATGAGTCGAGATGAAAATTGAAATTCTCCAGCTGATGAATTTTAGCTTTCAGCTTGCCAGATTAATTACTAAGATCGTCAACTTCAGCCTATATTTTTTTTAAGTATTTTAATGAGAAGAAAATGTTATTAGATATGCATAACAAATTTCAACAGGGTACCAATGCTTTAATCTTATAAAATTCCATTTATGAAGAAGTAAATGTAGTGGTTTTATATTTTTAGCTATCGACTTAAATAAGGGAAAAAATAATGAGAAGAAACTTACCATAAAATATCCCCCGATGGTTAGATAATGAAAATATCAGATCGAATCAGATAGACCTGGAATTGGAAAAAAATCTCATATATAAAGTGCTAAATTAATGCGATATTACAATCGGAAAAGGTTTCACCGAAAATATGACGTCGTAAATTAATGTGGCTGTAAAATTCAGCGATATCCGCTCGTAATACATTTTTTTGCGTTGCGGAACGCACAACGCGGTCTGTAAGAGATATTGTTTTACATAAAATTTAATATCGATGTAAATGCAAAATTTTAATAAAATTTTTACAACGATAAACTTATTAAATGGCTTTTATTAAAGAACATGGCTTGAATTTAATCTGTTTGAATCGTAATACATTTTTTAATAAATGGTCGCTGTTTTCATTTTTAGTAACAAATATGAATTGGTTCTTGTCTGTATTTTTCGAAAATATTCTAATAGAACTTTCAAGAATTGATTCAAATCAAACCGACTCTCTAAATTTAATAATATCCTGCTACGACGAACAATCGAAAAGTTATCGCAAAAACTGAGATCCCCATATAGACCATTGTGCTCAATTTGTGCTGTAATAGATTTCTTTTTATTGTTAAGGATAAAATTTCCAGACCCGAAACTAACAAAGTGTGTTTTTTAATTTGGGTTGGAATGCAACAAGAGTCTGGAAAACACACAAAAATGTTTATGATAAAATGTTAATAGTCCGCAAATGCCAATATCGGTTCCAGAAAATTCGCGCAATAGAAGCTTAAGGGATGAACCAAGAACGAGAGAACCTTCGAATTTAAGATAATGATGCACTAAAATCCCTAATCAAATCAAATCCACGGCAAACAAACGAAGAGCTATCGTCAAGACTGAGATCCCATTGAACTACTATGCAAACGCATTTAAAACTCATCGACAAAATGAATAGGATGGTTATTATGGGGTAGGATGGGTTATTATGGAATAGGTAGGGTTTTTTATAAAAAGTGTATTTAAAAGAGAAAAAACAGGATATTGTTGATACGCTTGTTAACTATTTATTAACAAAATTGCCGACTCGTTAAATTTATCTGGTGAGCCGGGGCATAAGCATCTTTATGCTTTCCTTGAAGAACTCTTTCGCTAGCTCCTTCACCAACTTCAGAACCTCTTTCTGCACCAGCTCATCGGTTGAAGATTTAATTCCACCCGTGTATTATTTCAGGGAGAAGAAAATATGATAAACTGAAGGCAGTCAGGGGAATACGGTGGATGGTTCAAAATATACCAACCAAATAAATCCAAGAACGTCTTGGTGGCTATGTGAGGACGGGTGTTGTCATGCAACAAGAACATTCATCTCGTCAGCATACCCCTACTTTTGTTTTGAATGCTCCTTTTTAGTATTTTTAGGGTCTCATAATATCGTTGTGCATTGATGGTCTCCCTCTGAGGCAAAAATTCGACCAAAATGATGCCTTCTCGGTCAAAATGTCACTACAACATGAATTTCACAGTCCGTTATTGTCGCAGTACACTTACTTTCGGGATATGCCTCGTATTAGGGGTACCCATAAGTAATCAATTATTTAGACAGCGCGTTGTTATATATCAGTTGTTGCTGACCCATCGACTGGAGAGGTTGTGCATTTGGTTGTATCTTATTAAGTAGTCTTTAAACTTCATTTATTCATCAACAGATAAAAATAAACTCATTATCTACATCATGATATAGACACAGCCACCAAAAGAACACATACGCTATCTTACGCTCTTCCACTTTAAAATGGGTTCTAACGCAACAAAGACCATGAATTTCTTAATTTCTTTAGGTCAACAAATGTTAACTTTAAGAAAGGTTCTCAAATGGAAATTTTATTCTAGTTGATTACCAACGAAGTAAGAGATCGTGTGTAGAAATAACGTCAGGACTCGGGGCTACTTGGTCAACAGTGCAAAGACACTTGCACACGATTGGCAAAAGTTACAGAGAGGGTGTTTCGAGTCCGCACAATCTGTCCGAGAGCAACAGAGATCAACGACGAAATTACTGCACATCATTCTTAACAAGATACCTTAACGATTCCTTTCTTCGCCGGATTATAACTTGTGACGAAAAATTGATCTTATACGATAATTTTAAAAGAACTAAGCAGTGGCTTTCAACTAAACAACCGGCTATACCAACTCCTAAACCGTCTTCGACTATAAAAAAAGGTCCTTTTGAGCCTATGGTGGGATTGTGGAGGGATAATGCACTGTGAGTTTTTAAAACTAGGAGAAACTATCAATGCATACATTTATTGCTCACAATTAGATAGATTAAATGCAAAGTTATTAGAAAAACATACAAATTTCGTCAACCGAAAAGACGTGTTATTGCATCATGATAATGCCAGACCCCATGCAGCTAAAGTAACCCAGGAAAAAATTAGGAAACTCAATTGGGAACGATATTACACCGTCAGATTATTATTTATTCAATGTTCTAGGCATTCCGTTGAAAATAAGATGTTTTGAAATGTAAATGAAGTTGAATGAACTATTTTTCGTCAAAGTCTTTTTATTAAATTTTTAAATATTTTCGGGTCCACCCAATACATTAGTCAAAGGTCAGAGGCAATCAACCAAAAGAGCACATGAATAATCGTCTGCATTCAAACGTGTATAATTTACACCATATTTAAATGTCAAAAAGCGACCATAACCGTATTAAAAATATAACGACGAATATTGTTTTAAATAATGTAATGAGCTTTCGAGCATTATAATGAAATGTCAACGAAATTAACGCTTGGCTAATTTTTTCGCTCTATATGCTTTGACAGTTTCGAGTTCGGAAAAATTAACAACGCTACAAAAAAGGGATAAAGCCGGATTTAATGACGCTCTTTATTTACAGGAAGTGTTCCTCTTGACATTATTCTCGACGACAAATTCGCACGACGTAAAAACGGACATATCCGCATTATAATTTTCCAACATCCCCGTCCAAAAATTCATATTGTTAACCTAAACAAGCAGACACTGCTATGCCTCCCTTATAAAGGCTTACACTTCCCATTCTGAATATAATCGAATCAAGTTCGCTGTTGTTCAATAATCAGTCGAAACTTTACCAATTTATCGCACCGAAAGCTGCAGAGCGTTAAAACATAATTCCGCCGAAATTGGATTACGCTAACAATGAAAACATTTTTGAAGCCCTGATCAAATCCAAAATCTCCTCGAGGACGATGTATACGTTTTATATCCCCGCGGAAGAACCATGATCCAAATGCTTTTAGTCATACGCGCGAATGCCCGCAATAAAACCGCCACAACGTCGACAGATAGTAAAGCAAGAATGAAAAAGACGGACCTAAAAGACGCTAAATTTTTATACTTCCTTGACTTCGATCCGATTGTGGCCTCACGGAAAGAGGGATAAGGAATAGCCTGCAGACAGGATGCTCTAAGTTTCGTATGACGTATAAAAGCGTATTGGATTAGCCTCTTGTATTTAGAGACGCCGGGTTGAAACCGTAAAATTTCAGGGTTCAACGGGAATAAGACGTTTTTTTTGAACCCGGCAAGGTTGATAAACCTTGAAAACTCAAATCTTCACAAGGAAGATTCGCCGTTAAATTTGCATGCCGCACGACGGAGACGATTTTTTGTATCCATACACAACATAAACGCAACAATTAATTTGTCTGCGATATTGTAATGCAAAAATATTATACCTTGTAATTTTTTACGCTATATTATGTCGGTGAAATTCGATTTTGAGGAGCAAATATATGTAAATCAATTCATATCGACGAAATCGTTTAACGGCCATGACGGAAGTGTTTTAAGCTTCGATCGTCATTCAGTGACTGCTATGCTCCGAATGGACCGTCGCTTGATTGACAGGGCAATCCAGTGCTTGTAAAAATTCGCTGCAATTTGAATTTATTTGAATTAATTTATTATTTTTAATTTAAAATAAAAAAAAATTACAACAATAAATATTAAATACCTACTTTTTATGAAGATAATATATACAGAAGCCATAGATATTATTTTAAACAAATATAATACAAAATAAGGACATAATGGGTTAATACGTATTCGCTATACATTAAATACATTTAAAATTTAAAAAATAATTGATTCTTTTTATTCAATGCTAATTTTGTATTCATAAAAAAGTGACGCTTTCCATATATATATATTTGTTACAGTCAAAGCCTGTATTTAGCTAGAACGCGTTTTTATTGATTGAAACTAGTTTACACTGGATGGCTTTGTTACATCTAAAATTATCCAGTTATAACTAGAATTTACTGCCATACATGTTGGAATTTTAGACAAAACTAATTTTAACTTCATCATTTTAGGTAGATAAACATACGTTACTTGTCATTGCAAGGCAAACAATCGTGGGATTTTGAATTACACAGGTTGCTTTTTTTGGCCTGTTCTCGAATCTACTGTCTTGGCAACAGTTCTAAACCTTTTGATGAGTATTTACGCGTATTGGCGTTCGAATTAAATTGATACAGAAAGAGCATCCTCGCACGTTGAGTCAGGAGACGAGTGAAAAGACAAAGACGGAAAGATTGTCCCGCCTCTAATCATACACTCGTACATCGTACGATTATATCGATCGATAACGATAACCCAAATTAATCGATTTCAAGCATCGACAAATGCATTATTTTGTTGCTAAAAGTGAAGACACGCATGTGTATTGTTTATGTTTACGCGAAGAAATGAACGAATATTGTGTGCTATCAACAGTGTTAGGATTAACTTATTGATATACAAGATTGACTCACGTTGTGTGGTCCTGAGAGAAAGTGGATTTTTGTAGACGATAAGCGGTGGACATACGAATATAGCCTCTATGTTTAATGCAATTTATCTTTGGCACTTCTTCTAGTAGCATTTTTTTTCTTTTTATACTGTTTGACTATTTTATCTAGTTATAGTTAAAATTAGTTTTAACTCAAATTTATTTTTGACTAGCAGTAATAAGTAAATTCTAGTCATCGACATAGTTTCAACTAGTAAAAGCGCGTTATAAATAAATACGAGTTTCGACTGTAGCATATATATTTGATAGTGTTGTAAATTTGTATTTTCCATGGCAATAGTTATTTTGAATGTATCGCATTATTATTATTAGGCATGTTACATAATTCAAATATTGTATCAGTCCATGACAAATTTTCATTTTAAGTCCTATTCACAGTTTAGACTCGAACGAAATGAGAACGTACAAGGCTCTTCCGCTCATTCGATGTTCATAATAATCCCTAGCTTACTCTGTTTCCACGATTTCCACCGACATAATACTACCGTAAAATGCTTATTCGCAAATTTTTGGTCGGTGCCGTAACCGAAAATGGTTATGACGCATGTAATGTGGCAATATGTCCACATCAAGAAGATTAGTCCGATAATTTGGATCTCATCTTCCAGCGTTTTTCTGATAAATTCCACATAATCACGCAATCATTTCGCTCCGCGCTGTTTTCACCGACGGTGTTATTTTCCAATTTCGCTGCGATTCAACACAAATTTATAAAGGGCTCGTATTTATCGAAGATCTTTCTCAGCGGATGCCGGCATTTTTTGCTTAAACAAAAAAAAATAAGATTTTTTCAGTCTTGAAACAGCGACGGCTTAAATACAAATGTCTCGTTCGAGGAGATCGCTGCTTTGGCATGAAAATTACGCAGGAGTTATGAGCATTTTCAATTTGGTAATACGGCGCTGAAATCCTGGCTCTTATAACGCTTATCCGGATTACAAAATTAAATTTCTCGTCATAAATATTGAGCACTTGAGACAAACATGCGCTTGAGACAGTAAAAATATCATAAAAAGTAAAAATACAATTAGCTTATATGAGATGCTTAGAGGATGCGAATGCGACGGATTTGCCGAATTATGCTGAAAGGACGGTCACGTTCTTGAGGCAATAGATTGCCTAATTTTATTATCCCCCCTTTATATTACCTTTCTTGCCTTCAAAGACGTAATTAACATTAACACTTTGATCACCTACTCGTACAAAAGAGCCCGGTATCTTATCGAATCTCTCCGAATTAGTCATTAAAAAAGTGATTGCAATAAGCCTAATTTTATGTCGTTCTAAACAAAGCTGATTTATGAGGGCAGCACTAAAATAGAATAATAATGGGCTATTTAGTTTTAAATTTGGTCATTTTCTTTATTTTAAATATATTTTTAATCAAGTAAATAAAATTATGTCTTAATAATTGATACTGATAAAGTTGAGAAGCGCTGTGCTTTGAAATTAAAGACCCGCGACTTAACAATATGATTGGTTGATTTTAAAAAAGACATCAACCAATCAGATGATTTTGATTCATTGTGGCGCCATTTTCTATACTCGATGCAGAATATTATTGCACAGCACAAATGCGATATGCAAGTATTTTCCAACAATCCAGATAATAATTTCTATGATGCAGTTTTTAAATTCAAATCGAAATAGCATTTTATTGAAAGGTTCATCTCGAGGAACAGTAAACCAATAAGATGCCATTTCGTAGAGATGCATTCCGTTTTGCAAGAGTGGACCCGTTGCAATAAATTTCGCCAAAGTACGTATGCTTTGTGAAGATGCACATATGCATGGGTTCCATAAACTAGTTTAATAAGGCTAAAAATTCAAAGGTTTTATATGATTGTAAAATTTGCATTGTTTGAATCATCGGATGCTGTGATAAAATTTTATTAAATATATTTGCGACTTGTCATGAAAATTTTAGAGTTGTGCTTTCAGACGGAGCTTTTGAAGACTTCATAATAGACCACAAAGCTCGTCCTTATCGCTAATTACCAAGAAAAATTAAAGCAATTGGATGAACCCAAGCATGCAAATGACTTTGCGTCTTTTCTTCTCTAAAATGCTTAGGGAGGAAAAATCGATTTTTTAGCCGGCGGAAAAAAACCAAGATGCTTTTAATGGGATAGGATTAGTTCATTCAATATTCTTGTAAAGCAGAAGATCGTAAATAGTTTCGCTCGTGTCGCTTCGTGTGTGAATAAAAATAAAAAAGCTTTAGCCTTGTAAGGCTTCGAGCACTTCTTTATCGGATAAAACGATCTTTATTGACTATTTTCTTTAGCTTTTCTAATTAACTATTTCAAGATAATTATATTGCAGATTTTTTATTGCATTAGCGAATTTATTTAAGTCTGAAACGAATAAAAAATCATTGAAATTCGAATACAACGCGCGAATCTCGAACGAAGCAACAATCCTGGAAAACATTAAAAATCGCAAAAATTAATATGAACACATACCAAACTAAATACGATTATAATTTAAGAAGTATTTGATGGATTTAATGACATAGTTTAAATTTTTATCATCCATTATTATAGTGTGTAAAAATTAATTTGAGCAATGCTTATAGCAATATTTCGCACAGCTGATAAATCGACATTGATCTATGTATACGTGTGACTTTTGTGCGATAATATTATGCTTAATGAATAAAATTACACTTAATGAAACCACATAATGAGAAATCCACAGGCCAAAATCAAATTTCATAAGCCTACTGGTATAAATTAGGCGTAATTGCGCATTAACCGTGTTTGGATTAGAATTGCGTACAAAGAGCGTTTATTACGGGGGATGAAAATATTTAATCAACTTATCGAGTTAAAAATACGTTGTTTGTCGAGTGTTAAGCTAATCGAGTTAATTAATTTAATCTATTTTCATATTGCCTTGATCCTTGGCCTGTGAGCAATCAGTAATGGATACTTGTTTGTCCCACTTTTCATATTATAAAAGATCACATCGCAATGCCCCAGTGAAAACTACGAAATAGCTTTATTTAGTTACAAATGTGTTATTTAAAAGTTTTCATATTCTTAGGATATTTTTCCTTGTGAAGGACGTGACTTTTTTATATTAACAACGTGTTTTTATTCAGAAGGAGAAGGAAGGGAGGAGAATTAGAATTCAGCACGTTCAAGTTCCGCGAGTCCTTACGCATCTAGAAAGAATAATAATATAGTATATTCCACAATAAAATTCCTGGATGGACTTAAATATCACAGATTGCATTTATAATTCATTGTAACCTTTAGCAAAAGTTGGGGTTGCAACAGTACAATAGTAATTCCAACTTGTGATCGACGAAGGCATAGGTAATCTCTAAATTTTGCCCTTATGAATTTAAATACAGTGCATTTATATTGTATCTATGAATTTTCCTTAAAGGGGAACTAACCTACATATTTTTATTCAATTTTAATGATTTATTAGCTAAATGATCTATAATTGTATTTATAAATGAATGTAATTCAATGGCTTAATGTTACCCTTATATAATACTTATTAATAAAAAAATTAATATTACATACTGCAGCAGGGAAACTTCCTTTTTTAGAATGCACTTTCTGAAGCAATAATTATTTTATGGAAAATTAGTATGACATATATTAAAAAGAACAAATTTTAACGTTTTTATCGTGTAAATTTAAATAACGATTATTTAGTATACAAGAGAGAAGGTTTCGTTTGCCTTAAGGCGTACTTTTTGTGTTATTTATTTTTAAAATAGGGTAGTTTCCCTGCTGTATTCTATAGTTTTCAACATTTTTTTTATATAGTTTGATGAGCATATCTAAATAAATATTAACATCGATAAAGTAATAGATAAACACATTTCACTGATCAACAAATCTACAAACCTAGAATTTAAAGTGAAATTTTGATTAAATATAGATGCATCAATAGATGCATAGCGCATTTAAATGATTTAAATAGACATTATTGGCAAAATGATCAAATTTTTATTACTATAATAATATTTTTTAGTACCATCATGTGATATTTTAAGTATAAAAATGGTTTGATGACAAACTCGACGTAATGGATGTCCGTGGCTATTTACAACCGCAGATCTAAATTTAACGACGCACATTAAAATAGCAAATTAATGGGACTGTTAATGAATTGACGATTCGTCGACATGTCCTCGCCCTCTAATTAAATTGATTCTCATATAAATAATGCAGCATTTCTCCTTGGGAATTGGCACAAATTAATTATACGTAAATCATGGAAAATAAAAGCATAAAAGTCGAGGCTTGAACACGCCTTTTCCTATTATGTTTCGATCGATATTCCCATAAATCACATTTAAGCAACGTTATAAAGTCATCGCATTTAGAGATCTACATTTGCGTATCCGAATGGACAAACAAGGCTTTAACGCCATAATTTATACTCGCTTATACGTTATCATTTATGATTTTCCCAAGTACAATCTGAACTAAATTGGACCCTTTCCTTTAACGACTAAACAACTATAGCTATGAAATTTAATTTAGCAGAACTTCGTTATTCTCATGTCACTGCGGAGGATGTCGGCGTGTACTGTTTGGTTAGTTTTGATCGACAAGTAAACCAATAAGCTTCAAAACATCGAACAAGTTCTACGACACCCATTGCCACTGTGTATATCCTCGAATGTTTTTAAGCGTTTGCATCAAAATTGTCATCGAACATCGATATTTGACCATGCTCAGATAATTTGGATGGAACGAATTTAGCAGGGGGTGTTAAAAGTCGAAAACTCTCCGATCTGAATTCGATTGGGTGGCTCCTTTTTTAATTTGCAAATTGAATGTCTGGATTTGAAGGGCTTTGATGTTTTCAATTTGGCCTTTTAAAGACCTTCGAGCGATGTGCCTAATGGGCAAACATTGTACTCGATAAAAATCAAGGCTAATTTCAGACATTGTCATTTTCATCCTTAACCAATATTAAATTCGCTTTTTTTAAATCCAGGATATCAAATTTATTTATTTTCTGGGATAATCAATTATACTTCATTGCTAATAATATCTAGTATTTTTGCTAATAAATTATATTAATTTATATTTCATGGATGTGAAGGTGATTGAGGATTTCGGAAAATAGCAATTGATGAGATTTGAATCAAATTCCTATACTTTTTACAGCTTCATTTTCTTCATATACCTTATAGATTTTTAAACAAAATATACTCTATGAATTGAAGGCAATTCGATTCAAGATTCACATACCTATATTATATAATATATTCTCATGAAAAGCGAGTGTAACCATACAATCACATGACATTTTCATCTGAAAATTTTCGTGATAATTGAGATAAAGTAATGTAGAAACACCCATAGTTTAATTAACTTTAAGTATAAAAAATAAAATGTGAAAGATATCCAATACAATCTGACAGACTTAATTTATTTCATGATAACTAGAAATAATATTACAATAATATTTTGGGATAATTGGACATAACATATCACTCAATAAATTCGTAGGTTTGTTTTTTGAAGAAATTGCGAAAAACAACCCCAAATAAATAAAAATCGTTTAAGGAGTCATCTCACTTTATCATGTCAAAAAATCGTTTTTTTTTAATTTCATTTTCCGAAAGGACACATCTCTAAGAATATCGTTTATAATTTTGGTGAAAAAATTCAGATTATTTCAATGCTTTACTGGTAATTCGCGAAATGCGCTCAAAGCAATCACTCCGTCCAGATTGCGCCCCAAAATCTCTGAGACCTTTGGCAGTCGCAGAATTGCTTATTTATCTGCTTTTGTTGCCAAAAAAGGTTAACACAGCTTTAAAAAAAAGCGAATAAGCAAGTGGAAAGTAAGGGCACAAAAAGAAAGGGTTCTGTACGAAGTGTTTCAAAAATCGAACAGCTAACTAATAAACTGATAAAATATGTATCTAATTATTAAGGCTTAGCTATCTACCAACATTATGAATCAATAGAAAACATGAAAAATGCTATTTGAGCGTCATATTATCATAAAATTTCAACTGATGAAGCCCCTCAGCATTCACACTGTTCGGAAGGCACAAGATCATTATATTTGTACAAGTATCCTCCTGCTTTCAGCGAGGAAGTTCAGGAACTCTTAAGACCTATTTATGAAGAATTATCGTCTAATGGAATGACTGGAAAGACGTCTGGAAGATTCATGGAGATACGCAACGAAGAACGTATATATATTGCCAACCGCTGAGGCTCCAAATCTTCTAAAGAAGCTAGAACAGCTCGCAAAGATGCCAGATCAGCCAAAAAAAGACAATGCTGAAATAACCGAAGGATTAATTTATGAAGCTGTAATCGCTGATTAGTAGTATATTTCCCTTTTCAACAATGTTTTGGTACTTAAAACTTTAAAAGCGTTTTCATCGCAACGACATTTTCTCACGTGGTGTTTGAAAGAATTTTGAAAAACCAAGTCGCCGTTTGGTCAGAAATTTTACGAGCTTATTTTACACATGTAAGGCTATGGCAGTTCGCAAAATCAGATTAAAATATGTATTTTATCTTACGTTTTACATTAAAAATACCCCCCTAAATTCAGTGTTATATAAAAATGACACTCATACAGATTAAGAATCTTTTCAACTTTTTGTTTCAGGTAAGCCTGAATGAAAAAGCTGATGAGCGCTGCGGATTTGCATATTTTTTGACATGCCATTTTGATGTTTTTTGTTGTTGAAATTGTTAAAGATTGACTATATTTTGGGCCGTCAAAGTGAGATTACCCCTTATAGTGAACAAATCCTACAAACTTATTGAGTGATATATTATTTATATATAGTTAATACCGAAACATTATCATATGCGATTATTTCACGAAATCAAATGGACCTCACAAGACATCAGAGGATGTTTAAGCTCATCATTGTTCTTAGCCGGATTTGCGCGAACGTTTGCAAAATAAATCGACCGTTTCCATCGCATTCGAATGATTTTAATAGCATCGAATTGGCATAATTGGGGCTCTACCGTGCCTGCAAAAAAATGTAATACTTTAATGAAAACGAACGATTTTGTTCAAATATCTAAAAAGGAATATTGTTCATTCATATTTTTAGACGCAAAAAGGCGTACTCTCATTAGGACAATTCAAGGCTAAGTGTAGCTTTAATGGTCGGGAAAAAATGGCCGAATAAAAGAGAAATTGTATTCAGATGTATAAATATTCAGATATCTCAATTTGGGCTTTCGGGAATATTAAGAAAATATAATAAAAGGGAAGAAACGAAAACGTAAGGCCTTTTCAGCGCAATAATGGCGTGTATCATTGTATACATAGTATTTTTGTGTATGAAGTTAAACGTTTGCTATTTAAATGTTTTATTTCATACCAAATTTATTGCTTTGAAGTTGATGTGAATTGAAAAATATCGACATTCTGACGACACCATAAACAGCGTCTCAGTTGGTGAAGAATTTTTGTATGTTTTTTTATCTGCAAAATGGCTTCTACGTGTCTGTCAAAACTGGAAAGAAAAATAAACTAGAAAAACAAAGTTTGTAGTGTGAAAATATGTCTGAAACGAAGTGGAAAAAATTAGCGTATCCTCCGTTTGTTATTCACAACAACATAGGATGGAAGTGTCGCCGAAAGAGTTGTACGTTTCGATTCAGTTAGATATAAGCAAGAAAAAAAGCAACCCGAGGGTTGCTAATCCTCACAAAAGAGGAATTTGTCACGCGAGGGTTTGAGCAGATTCGCATGTAGATTTGTTCTATTGATATGGACTAAAAAACTTTTTACTACGGCTGTCCGTCTACGCATTTTTAAACAAAGAAATACAAAGTTACACACGGAAACGATGCCAAGTTCATTACACCGCAAATGTGTAATAGCACAAAAGACGTAGTTTCATTCTTCGTATCGGATATTCGCGCTGAGGAAGCGTGAGGAAACGCTTTTTTCTCGGAACGATAACAATGACAATCAATCAAAAAACTTTATCCTACACGTCCAAACTTCGACAATGATTGTTATCTATCTGCGACGGATATAATAAAGCATTCATAATATTGAACATAAATATAGCTCTTCGGCGAACAATATCCTTCATTGTCGTCGGCAGGTAGTGTAATGATAACAACATCAATTCAGAAGAACAAAGATTTTTTTCCGATACAACGCAATGTACAACATCAACTATATACATTTTACTTCAGATAATAAGTACACTGGGATCTGTTTTTGTGCTTTTTTTAAAAATAATGGAACCTTTCCCTCATTTTTCTATAGAGATCAAAGATGTTCTGTATAATCCTTGCTGTTTATGGTCTTGCATTATCATTCTGTAATATTCTTCTTTGGTTGTTAACTAGCACTGATCGCTTTTTGAGCATTTTTCGCTTTTAACCTATCTAATTGTGCACAGTATAGCTCTTCTGTAACAGTGTGATCAGGTTTTAATAATTCGTAGTGAATTACGTTAAAAAATCCCACCAAACACAAAGGAGGACCTTTTTCAAGGATAATAACGGTCGAGGGGTAGAAACAGATACTTGATTTCAAGAAAGCCACTGTTTTTTCCTTCTCGGACTATGGTAGAGGACCCACTTCTCATCCCCAGTAACGATCCTTCTTAAAAATGGATCAGTTTCATACCTGGACAATAGCGATGAACAAATGGTTATCCGTTGTTCCAAGACCGTTGATGATATTCGTGCGGTATCCAAATTCCCTGTCTATCCTTTTTCCCGAGTCTTTTCAAATGGTCTTTTACTGTCGACCAGGGACAGCCGATGTCTAGCGATAATTCCTTTATTGTTTTTCGAGGATCAGATTCTACCAGAGAATTTAATGCGTCATCATCGATTATTGGAGGTCATCCTGATTTTAGTTTATTTTTCAAATTTCTGTCACCACTTTTGAATTTTTTGAACCATCTATGGCATTTTTGAATATTCAATATGTTGCCATTTGTATCACAGATGCTCTGAGTAACTTCGTTTGCTTTTAATCCTTTATCAAATAAAAACGGTAAACAAGATCGCAAATGGGTTTCATCAATTTCTGGCTTGGACATTTTAAATATGGCTAAAATAATATAAAAATATTTGAAAAAGTAAGACAAACAACAGAGCTTTAAAATGACACCAAACGTGACGTATTCACTTGACAGCAACCCGAGGCAAACTGACGGTAAAGATGCAACCACAAAAAATGACATTTCTTTCCGCTTTATCTAATAAAGATTATTATCTTAGTATGAAATTGAAATAAAACAACTAGAAACATAGCTAAAATTTAATTACATTACTTATTGTTTTTAAAATAACCCTTTAAAAGACACGACTAAATGTTGGTATAGTAATTTAGATCCTGGATTCTTGCTGTAAAGTTCTGGTTTAAATCCAGATTGTGGAGGAAAAAAGGGAGATCGAAAATATGAATATTTCAGATCGATGGTCTCGATCCAGGTTTACCTTGATTTCCCGGATTTGAGAGAGCAAATACTGAGACTCCAAATAATCCTATCCTTACTTCGATCAGATAGATTAACAGATCAGGTCTTCAATTCCACTTTTAAAAAATATTACAGTAAGAACCCAAATAGCGATTGATACAAGCATCTTAGTACAAAATAGTTAAAAATATTATAGTATTTAAGAAAAGATGGGTTCAAAGATGATTATGAAGACAATAGCTTATTTTGCTATTGGTTTATATTAACTCTTTCGCGACGGAGTAAACTCGTAAGAAATGCAAAAAAAGATATACGTTCATTAAAACTATCGAGAATTAATCGAGAAATAATTTGGGGAAATTTATGGATTATTTAACCACATTTTTTTTAAAATTATACTAGGAAATGTTTAGTGGTTCTTAATCTTTTACATGCATGAACATTAAAAAAATCCGCTGTGATTGTTAATACTATTTTTTTATAACGACGAAAGCAAACATCTCTTCAAAAAAATTAAGACATTTCCGATTGTGCGATAGTCTGCGAAATAGAATTTGAAGACATTCAGTGTGAGTTCAAAACATTTTTCCAATGCTTAGTGAAAAAAGATGAACCTTTTGTCTATCGCAGCGATCTTAAGCACAGGATAGAGTCTATGATTTTACTCTCTCGTAAAAAGATAAAGACGATTTGCTAAAAAGCGTATTTTACGGTATAGACGACTTTCATCACAAGAAAGACTGTTCTCATACTTGATGAAAAGAGCGAAAAACCTCTAAAAGACAAGCTATTTCTGCAAATCTACAACATTTAATACTGTCATTCACCAATGTGCATTCCAACTTAATTAAGCCACTCACTATATAATTCAGGCATATTTCTCTTAGATTATATTCCATTTTGATATTAAAAAATCACTGATAGTAATTTATTTTTAAACGTATCGATTCAACCCTATAATAACAAAAATAATCGAGAGATTATTATAATGACTTTGATTTTTAAGACTAAATCGGGGATATATCAAATTATTATAATATGCTATATAAAAATTTCCAAGTAGGATTCCAACCTTTCCCATTACCCTTATAATAATAAGTTCATTTATAAATATGAAATGTTTGCGATCCTTATCATTGAAATGTTATAGTCGAAGCCCCAACATAACAGCGAATTGCTTGTGGCTATTAAACAATGAAAATTGTGTTTATAAAGGATCCTGAAAGAGTTCTGAAACTGGTTAAATAAAATAGTTAGCATTTCTGCAGAGAAAACTCTTAACACGAATTAATACGTTGGCAGCAAATTAAATTCCGCAATATTAATCGGACCCAGATGTTGAAGATCTAGACTTTTACACGGCAAATTCATATCGCAGGATATTTATGATCCTCCAGCGGAGCACTCTAGGATACTCTGGAGAAATTCAAGATATTTTAGAATCGTGATAAATATTTGCAATATTTTGCCGTATTTTATGGAAACTATTTGGACACTCGATGTATATGAACGGAGGAAGGCACAAATTCTGGACGCAGACCGACAAAATCCAATATTCAAACTTGTTACGGAGGTTTTGCTTAATAAATACGAATTTATTTGTTTGCTAATAAATCATACGAGACGCGGAAGCCGGATGGCTTTAAATGTCACGATGTTTCATTTTAGATCATATTAAATGTGCTTTGTGGCACAATTTCTACATGTTAATCTTCCCGGTGATAAATTTATCCAAAGATGAAATAAACGGAATGATTTTTCGTTCGAATGCTCGTATAATACTCGCGATAAATCCAAGTCTTCCCGGTCAAATATCGCGCAACGATTGGACATATTTATGACCGAATTCCATCAAGCTCTAAGTATTTAGGATATTTCTAGTATTGAACCTCGACCCAAATTTGCATCAATAATTCTACATTGTGTCGGCATTGTTTAGGATTCCTCGAAGTGGATTAAATTCAAACATGATGCCTTGGTTTATTCTTGGAATGGTACTTTCGATTACAACAGCGAACGTCCAAACATAGACGCAATGTAAATAATCACAATATTATAGTGGAATCGTGCTTATTTTGGTTGTAGAAAATAATCGCTGAATGACGCAAATGAGCACGAAAAATAAACATATAAAAATCATACACAAATGTGAAGAAATTTCGCGAATTGCAATGAGGATAAACTTAATAAATTCTCTTATATATGCGCATCAAAATGATGATTAATCATATTAAATTTAAGAATATCATATAATTTTAATTATCAATACCAATTTAAATTATTTTCTAAATAAATTCATATCGTAATATGTAAAAATGATCTTACAAAGCATTCAAAATCACATTTTTTTCCATCAAACACGTCAATCTGACATCTGGAAGATTTAACTCTATATAAAATTGCTTTAAGAATTGTTTCATCTCAAAATATTATGCTATTTTTTGTATATTCTCATATCGTATTATTACAATAAAAGCTTTGGTAAACAGTCTATGTTTGTAGTTTATGTTTCTATGAGAATGCTTGGAAAACAAAATATATCAAAGCTAGATCTAAAGAAAAACATTCCAGTAAATATTAAATTTATACTCCGGCAAGCGTTCAAACTTGCTCAGATCACCAGATTTATAAAGCCTTTTGGCATTGGGACACGTGACCAAACGGTAACGTTTGTAATTATTGATATAATGACGTAAGAATAATTTACCACTTAAAATGTATCAATCAATAAACAAAATCATTTCGAACGAACAATTTTGCCAAAGTAGTTGTAATAAATTAAGCAATTAAATTGTAATTCGCATTGTAATTAGGGTACCCGAATATTCAATTATTCGAATGACGGACGATAAATTTTTACTTGTATTCGTTATTTCGAACCTCCTGTCGGGTTCGAGTTCGCGGAAGGAATTCGGAGAATTAGAATATTTCCCTGGTTTTCTCGGAAATGATTAGCGTGGAATTCTTAGAATTAGTAAATTTCTCGAAAATGAAATTATCGGAAAGAGTTCTAGGAATTGGAATATTTTATTGATTTTCTCATAAAGAAGTGTGTGGCGTTTTGCAATTAGACTTTTGGCGAATTTTTTTACTACTCTAATTTTGCAAAATAAAATTTGATAATTTGCACACATTATTCAACTTATTAGCCTTCCATAATCATTTGGCATATTATACTTAATAATTTACAATTAATTTAATAGATGTTGCTTTAATAACATGGCCGTATATCTAACATATTTTAAGCGTTACTATTGAAAAGTCCCATAGTTTAACTATTACTATGTTTTATGGATATATTTGAAAAATAATGAAATTATTTGATATAATCAGATTGTCTGCGTGTGATAACAGCTCTTTGCCATTTCTCGGATGCATTTTCTTTATTCTAGCTTTTGATTCAATCAACTTCGATGTAAAATACGAGTTGTTCATTTTTATCGAGAATTTGCTGTATCAAAGCGTACACGTTGCAGAAAAATAATCTGAAGGAAGAGAGTTCATCCGACCATTCAAAATGAACCTCTTCAACCCATATTTTATATGGGAATATAAAGGAATTTATGGTAATGGGACGAATCTCTGTAAAATGGAGTTATTTTCAGGATTTTTTATTCCAACTTTGAATCATGTGCTCAATGGATATTTATCGAGGTAAATATTTATGTAGGACACATAATGTAAAAAAGGTCGCCGGTCATATATCATGTAGCAGCGTGCGGCAGGTCGCCCGTTGAGGTGGGATGGGACAGTCGTAATTATTTATGTATGTTTAGTCCTTAGCAAGGAACCTTTCCTTGTCGGATGGTAAACGGCGATATGTAGGCACTTCTCATTCCGCCTGATTTATAGTTGTCAAAGACAAGTTTTTCTGCTTTTGTTCCGGGTGTCCCAGAAAACAGTTTGTCGTTTTTTTCCAACCCTTCGCCACCACCCCCATCATCGTCTATCTTGTGTTTGTTCCGCCGCCCTCTTGTCGGTATGATGTATTGATTGCGGCGAATCCTCATTCCAATACGCAACTAGCCCGTGAACTTTCATAAACCCTACCACTTCCCGCTCTGACACGTCCAAAACTTGTCAAAACCTGAACAACCCCCTGTCGAGCGAAATACAAGAGCCAAATATTAATTTTTTGGGGTGTTACTCGATGAAATTTCAACAGAAGAAAGATAAACATTCGATTATTTACTTAATATTAAACAACATTTCGTTAAAGGTCAAGATGCTTTCATCGTTATCAATGTATGTCTTTCTCCGATTCGATCGCGTAAAGTTTCGATTACACAATATCGAAGAAGTTATATTGTATTCAGATTCGGATCAGGGCCGTAACATGGGGGTGGCAAAGTAGATGCCCGCCACGGGCGCAACTGGGCTTGAGGCACAAACGCAGAATACCGACTCGTTTGATTGTTTTTATTTTAATTGACCATTCGACTTTACATGAAGCGGTCCGTAAAGCGGACCGGTTGGACACAGACTTTGTGGCCGTTTCGTACGATCACGGATACCCCCTCAGAGGCTAACTTACATAGGTGCTTGCGAAATATATATATTTATCTATCTTAAGTGGCCATTTGAAGTTAAGAATGGGCTTGTCCTTGGGAATATGGATATTAAATTCAGGTTTTGCACCTTGCACTTTTGTCGAGTGGGCTGGCTTGTTACCGAATAGCGGGACTAATAAAAAGCTCAGGTCAATGGAGGATCCCCATGTTCCTTTGTCCCAGATGTGAAGTGATGGACACATGTTTCATCTTGAATTGATGCAAAAACTCGGTCTTATTGCTGTGAAACATCGTCAAACACTCGATTGAAACATCATCACGATGCTGCTTTTGTTCCATTGTGAGCAAACGCGGCACTCATCTTGCGCAAAGCTGTCTCGTGTCAAAATTTCATGTCAATATGCGATGTAGAGCATTTTTTGAAAGACTTATTATGTCTGCTAGCTAGAGTACTTACAGTTGATTTTCGTTACCATTTTTGGGGTGGTTACCTCATTTGGTCGATCACTGCTATATTGATATGAAATATAATTGATATAGGGTTCAAATTTTTCTAGAATTTCATATGGTGTACTAAATACATATCATCGTAGCGGGCAGGGATTTTTTAAACCAAAAACCGCCATTTATACGTTAGGTCGGGTACTTTTGGGACTACCTTCATATATTATTTTAATATAGTGTTTTTAACTTGTTTTAAATGAGGGGGGGGGGGAAGAAAGTTAGGTATTTACCACAGGTGCTTCATACCCCCATTAATCAGTCTTGGGGTGACATACATAGTGATAGACATGAAGTTTGGTTGAAAAAATGTATTGATTTGTTGTATTAATATTTATGATGATAAATCATCTTTTAAGTATTGCAAAGCACAAATGGTAAAGCCCTGCCCACGAGTAAATAAGAACCCAGAATTCAATACTTGATAAAATTGCTGAGCACGGAATGTATTAATTTCTATGTGGATTGTATTTACTGTGTTTTAGTTAACTAAAATAATCTTAATCTTGTTTGTGTATATCAATGTTTATTAGAATTTTTTGTAGGAATGCAATTACAATTATATCAACTCAAAGACGTTTTACATAATATCCATCCTCACATGTTCCAATGGCTGATAAACCAAAGACCAGAGCCTGATGATGTTTATCCTAAGCTAACAGGAAGATCTCATTGAAGATACGATTAATCAATTATTCTAGGTGAGGCATTTGCATCGCATTGGGATGATTCAAAGTACGATGTTTGGATCCCTCATCCCTTGTCAACTGCCAATTAATGGGTCGTGTTTCAATGTGTGTTACTTTGAGAGCATCGCAAGTGAATAGAGGATTTCCTCGAATAAATTGGCCATAAAATATTCAAAATAAACTGCTAACGATAAAATTATAATAAATTTGTAAGTTGTTACATATGAACAAGTCCAATTGATAACTTCAAATGCCAAAATGTAGTGTTTAATAGAATATTTTAATATTAAACATCCATCAAATCGATATGTTATTGCTTTATTCAATCATAATAAATGATTATAAAAATTCAAACAAGCTTCTTTGTTGATCAAATTAATTAAATGAGTGATGAAGATATTTCGAATTTCCAAAAATGTATCATAACATTTGGATCGATCTAATATTAATGTCTGATCTTCGAAGAGTACTTGTTGAGATAATAAAAGCAAGCCAGTAAAATCAAGAGTGGGACATTAAAATTTGGGTTATTTTCAACACGATAAACGATAAAAGCTCGAAAGCTGCGAAATAAATTTACGACATAATTAAGGATTTTTTAATCATATTTTTTTTATAAATAGGGCAATTTGTAAAATAACACTATCACTTAATTTGATGTAGAAAAACAAGATACTCCATTTGTATTTTATATATTATCACTAATAAATTTGTACAGCAAAACCCCGAGCTACATTTGAATCGCCCTCGTATAAGACGAATTTGCCTTGGATTTCAGTTTATCTTATATATCTCATAAACTGCTTCACTGAAGTTAATAATTTGAAAGACTAACTTCATTTACATAATATTTCCAATGTTATTTCATAACATAACAAAAGTTATCCGACTTATTAAATAAATACTTATCTAGTAGTAGTAATACAGGACGCAAGAAAATATAGCATCAAATACAAAACTCAGTTTGTCATAAAGAATATTATATTTAAACTCATTTTCTTAAATCATAGCATTAATTAAGACTTTGCTATGTTAATGAAAATAGCTTTTTACGCTAAACAAGCATATTTGATAAGCAAACACACTCAAAGTAATGCTCATTAATTATTAGGAAAATCGATAAGAATATCATTTTTTGGGCAATTATTCCGCAGCTTTTTTTGAGACATTAAAATGAGAAATTTTCGAATAAATTCATATTAAACATACTATGCTTAATATGCTGATAAGTTGTGAAAAATCTCAAAATTCGATAATATTATAGATTGTATCAGATTGTAAAATTATCATACATTTAGAACCTATTGACATGGTGAACAGAATGGGTGCTATTATCAATTAAAAAAGCTTAATATTGATAGAAAACAAGAACGAATTTGAGTAATTAAATCGGAAAGGTTTAGCACAACCATCATATACACTTGGATCTGTTTTTATGCAATAGATGCGTTCCATGGGGAGTCGCATATAAACAAATTCGCACAAAAAAAGGCTCGAAAAACATAGAAAATTGAGGGATAGGTTCCATTATTTTTAAAAATCGCATAACTTCAAATCAATGTGATAGATTGTATCAAAAATCGCATAAAAAAAGTTAACACAAAATTGATATAAATCAAAACGTACTACATATTTATCATGGAATTGCTTTATTAAAGTATATTTTATACAATAATCGTATAAATAACAAATTGTCATTCTTCAGTGTTGAAATAATCTTGTTTTAAATGTAATCGGTGATTAAACTTTGCGAGGATTTAATCATTCATTTTTACGCAGATATGGAGACTTGCAATTACTAAGTTTTCTAGTTTATCCAGCATATGTTGATAAGTGTATATGATACAGATTTAAAAGCTATTCCGTTTGCCCATTGTCCTATACACACTCACACTTTAACGGTTGCAACTTGCATCAGTGTTATTTTTTTTATACGCATTCGCATAAAAAAACTTTGTTCTCTATAACAAAATGATGGAGAGTTTCCGAAATTTTTGAAAATCGCATAACTTCAAATTAGCATAAAAATAATCCGCATAAAAACAGACCAAAGTGTATATAATTTTTTAATGTGATGTCTTTCAATTATCATCGGTCTTTGAAAATATGAGTGTTTTGGATATGGACCGACAAACATTTTTTGGGGGTTAAGAGGGTCATTTATTACATTTCACATATAAGCCCTTTGTACTAAGTGTCAGGGTTGTCGAAGCTAATTAATAATTAATTGTTTTGCACGTCCTTAGATAAAGAAATCCAGTGGTGTCAGGTCTGTAAACCACGCAAGCCACGGAATAGGGCACGTTCCCAGACAAAGAAATCCACCGGTGTCAGGTCTGAAGATCGTGCGAGCCTCTTCAAGTTTAACGACTTATTTGATGTTATGTATGACGTTTAGCGTATCGTTGGAATGGGTATGAACTAGAAGTATTTTAAAAACTAAACTAAGAACAAGATAGTTGTTAGTTTATTGTTTAGAGAATTTAAAAGTTGATATTTCTCATTCCTTCGCATGTTTTTTATTACTTTGGAAGCTTAGAAGTAATTTTCTTTAAACTAATTGCATAAAAATAAGTAAGTAATTTTGTCCATGTGCAAAACAACTTGTATATATTCAATATAGTGTTCTCGTGAAACTATTAAATCTTGCCATTCAATTTATTGCTGAAGTTTATGATTTCATGAGTAATGATGATTCAGGATATGATAACATCGGTTTATTTATAGTGCATTAAGGAAATCCGTCATTATTGATCTATTTTATGGCGTAGATTTTTCTCTTTATGTTTATAATTTATTTGGCACACTAAGGCGAAGCATTGACAAAATTGCTTTGAAGACTTAAATATTAAACATTAAATTTATTCAATGAATAAATGACATCCATATATTAAACTAAGCACCAAAAGATATCACAAAATCGGTTTTCCCATTTATAGATAGTCAGAATTGAAAGCTTTTCATTTTTATGATTCAAACTGTTGTAAAAGAAGATTATTCGATGGAAAATAATGAATAAAAAGCTAAAAACTGATAGATATGGCTTTATTCTATAATATTGCAAAGAAGACAATGAAAATTATGCAAATGGTTCATTCTTCAACGATCTTACTTTGTTTCCGATGTCAGATTGTCTTTTAAGAACATTAAAAATCCATCACAATGTTTTGAAATGCATCGCTGAAAAATGAACACAATTTATCCTGATATACCGATACAATGCGATTGCAAATAAAATACAATAAAATTGATACTCCATTCTCTTACCGAACTGAAGAACATTTACAATGTCCAGACATTTTAACTTTCGTCATATAAAATATCATAGAGCCAGAGAGCATTTCTTTTGTGATTTTTAAAGACGATTCAATCTCCGAGTGCAATAGAAAAACTACCTCACGAATGGGTCGTTTTGTTTTAACATTGCAACTAAATGATACGTTTTCTCTGCGCAATATCGTATTACTGTCAACATCGTAAAATGGAATTCCATCGTTCGAAAATATTTTGCAACTCGATAATCAAGTCCTCGTCCATCATTCATTAAATGCAGACGTACGAAAATGGGACGATCTCGGCCTGAATGGGCTGGAATATCTCGAAGACCGTACCGGTCAAGTGAGGCCCATCTAATTTGAGGACGAATGTGTGTATATACGCGGGGGAAACCATTCGACGATGGAATGTAGAGAATGGACCTCCTCAAAGGATGTTGAACTAACCCGCCCGAATGTTATACTAACCCTCCCTAATGTAATAATGATTGAAGGACGCAATGGAGACGGAAGTTTCTACCTATCTTAAAAAGCTGATACGGAGTTGGATGGAGTGGAAACATGATTGTCCACTTATGCGGTATATAATTTAATACGAATAATGTCAAGGACAACTTAGATTTTTTTCTAGAACAAAAAAAGGGTTTACAATCCAAAATTTTCTTATAAGGAGGTTGATATTAATTGAATAATTATGAACTTGCGATCAAACTTAAATTCGAATAAAAAGTTCACTTTATGGCATTGCATTATAAAATATCAAGCAAATTGAAAAATATTAGGGGGACCCGAAAGTATTCGAAAATCTTGAGATCTTATGTTTGAGCTTTTTTTTTATTGCCAAGGAAAATTTTTCTGCTGATTTTCTAAGAATTGAACCACGGAATTCTAGGAATCGGAATATTTCGCCAAATTTTTTTTAGCCATAGTGGCTAAAAAAATATAAAAATATTTGAAAAAGTAAGACAAACAACAAAGCTTTAAAATGACACCAACCGTGACGTATTCACTTGACAGCAACCCGAGGCAAATTGACGGTAAAGACGCAACCAAAAAAATGACATTTCTTTCCGCTCTATCTAATATAAGCCAATTGTAATGAGATCAAGCGATATTCTGTGATAAAGTGGACGTGTAAAAAATCTAATCATCATTATTTATTCCTCGGCTGTTTTAAAAAATGAATTTTAGCATAGCATAAGAAGTATTATTTTTTATAATGGCTAAAATAGGCTTAAACTGAATGTTTTTTTTACTAATTTATACTTGTTAACAATATATTACTGTATTACCATACATAGAGACCAGAAGAAAATCATTGTTTTTCTCATAAGGATTATTAGACCTTATCATTTCTCATCGCAAGTCACAAAATTGCTTTTGAACTATTGGCCATCAAGATTTCCTAATTGTTTGACGAAGATCTGATCCCATTAAAGACACATCATCATCCAATTTATAAGGCCTCCCTGTTCTTGAAACTTTTCTGATGACCCTGTCATAACTTTTTAGCCTTCTTATTGTGTCTCAATACAAACTTATTACCAGAGGGACCCGAAAGTATTCGAAAATTTAGTTTTAAAAAATTCAAAATCAATAATAGCAAGCGTTTTATTTACAATCATATGAAGTAATTTCTTTCATTATTCAACATATCTTTTCATCGCTTTGACTTCTTTTTTTAATTTATCAACGAAGAAAACTCTTCCAAGTGGGCCAATTTTAACCTCATGACAGCTTGTGTGGAACCCACTTGTCCAACATTTTTATCTTCCCTATTTTGACATTATTGTTGCCCTTTTCGAATTATTCTTTCACAAATCAATCCTTCTCCGAATGGTCAGCAAATATTTCCACCTGCTTTCACTGCACTGTGCCCCAATTTGAGCTCATACAAAAAGCTAGCGGTTTTTTTGTTGACGCCATCATTTTAAAAGTCATTGAAGCAATAGAAATAGCAAAAATGACTCAATATTTAAAGGCAATTAAATAATATATTACCTTTTTTAATTTCAAATAGTTGAACTTATACCTCTCTCAATCGCGGTCGATCTTTGACTAATCTATAGAGGGCGATTATAAGTAATAATGGAAACTATTTAATTGAGTAATATTGCACAGATTTTATTTAAATAATTTTTTTCTCCAAACATAAAAAAATGACATTTCTTTTCGCTTTAACTAATATATTTTAGATACACATTGCGAAATAAAATAAAAATAATATTAGTAGACTAGGTTTAAATTTACATTATTAATAACGAGCGTTATGCTAGCGGCAACAATTATTTGATTACTTTTCGGTACACCTAATATATTTTGTAATACATGTTTTATATATAAGTTTGCTCATAGTAATATTGTTTGTACTATGGAACTATGGAGGGCTTATGTCAAATAGTTTAATGTTATTGTCGTCATAAAATTTGTTGGAAAAATCGACATGAATGAAATGTTTGGTCTTTAGTGCATCCATATGCTAATACGAGTCTAAGGCAAATATTTGACATTTAAGTCTGCATTCAAACGAATAAAGTTTTTTTTAAAATATAAGTCGACGATGTCAGCACAAATTTTATAGTCGTCTATGCGATTTATACGACGCACTTTTTGATATTGTATAAATAAAATTTGCAGTAACATTTGCATTCTTTCGATACGTCAAAATTGCATTTCAACTCAATGTTGTCGCCATTTAAAATTAGCCACGGTAAAGCGCAATAATTAGGACGCCGTTTATTAAGCGTCGTTAATTTTAAATTAGATCCTACAAATAGGTTGACGGCAGATGCTAAAACAGACTGCCATTCTGTATATAGGTTATATTAAAGTTATATTAGTGGATCTTGCTAGTTTCTGTTTAACATAACCAGCACAAGTCGGTCCGTGTTCGGTGCCAAGCGCCCAAACCCGACGTTGATTGTTCTGGGGTTATTTTCAACTTAAATTGATTTTATATTTGCTCAACTCCTTCCGGGTCCTTGATAACTGCTAACATTTCCAGACCATTATCTTCTTTTGTTTGCTCTGTGACTTTGCTCGCAAAATTGGAAGGGTTAATTCTATTAAATATTTGTTACTTCGAACTTGTCGCCGAAAGCTCTCTTAACTCACTATCAGTTTCCCTAAAGTATAAAAATCAACCGGGTTTTCCGAATACGCCCAAGTCATTAAACTCTAGATTCTAATTGCTGCTAAAAAAGGTCGAATTCATGTAACGGAATAAAGTTTTTAAGTGAATTATATAAATCCATTCGAGAGACAGAGAGCCACCTTTCAGAAAATCTTTTCATACGAACTCTTAAGATATACATCTTTTTTTGTATTTCGAAGCTTTTAATAAAAGTACGATTTTATCCCATCGAAATCTCTTTGTGCGACATCTTTCCATTTTATTTACTTTATGCTGAGAATATGTTGCTTTGAAAACAATGGGACACAGACGATTGAACATCGCCATTCGAAAAAATAGCTGCAAGTTTCATTTATCGAAATTCACCCATTAATGCGTTCAATGTGCGACGCATCTATTGATGCGCTATGTTTTTATCTCGTGCTATTATTAGCAATTCAAGCTAGTTATCTTGCTTGAATTCAATAAATTGCCACGGAGACAAAGCTCAATTCTCAGCATCTGTAGCGCCCATTTAAGGATATCCCAATTTGTTGTATCAAAACCAAATTTGACGTATTAAAATAAGATTATTATAATATACTGTTTGGGATTTTATAGATTCAAACTTCAGATTTAAATAATATGATAAATATGGATGTAAGCAAAAATGATAATGTTCAGTAGTTATGCTAAAAATCGAAAACTTACTTCAATTTCAATAGATATTAGACTGGAAACTATGAAATGGGCGTTGAACAAAAATTAAAACATAAATCGCTATTTTTGACATTATTTATTATACCCAATCGAAATAACTTCCATTGACATCTAAAGTTTTATTGTTGTGTGTAGATCAGATTCCAAATTTGTTCTTAATTCCTTGTTATCAATATAAACCAGTGGTTTTCCTCGAGACTCGCTGACGATACTCAAACTGCCAGAACGAATTTTTTGGAATCAATGTTGAGCATTTTTTTCATTATTGGATCCATCTCCAAATGTGTGATTAATGTTTCTCGAAGCTTGAGTTGCGCTATGATTCAATTTGAACTCATACAAGAAAAGTAGATGTAAATCGCGTTTTATTTCCAACTAGTTTCGGAGAAAATTTAAATAAAAATTGAATACAAGCACGATAAAATCTTCCCAAATGAATAAGTAGAATACCTTTAAAATTTATGAATAAAAATATCAAGCGCAATTTGCAATGAACCTCACTCAGTCGCAGCTGAACACAGACTAACCCTAACGCCCGTTTCATAGTTTCCAAACTAATACCATATGTGTGTTATTCATATAATAATCTTTTTTTTAAAGCTGTTAACCAAGTCCTTGATCAAATAACACATCACTTAATATAATTGTATGATGACATATAGTTGACTGTTGATGATAAATCCGTATGATTTTTTGAAAGTACCAACTCTTAAATAATACCTGTCAAAATGGTTTTAGTGATGTTACTTTTGTAATTTTTTAAACAATGTAAATATCTGGATTTTGTGTGTTGATAAAGCATTGCTTTTTAATTGGAAAAAATACCGTTGAAGCAAAACAAGGGCTTGACAAATGTTATTCAAACTCTGCTACAACGAGACAAGTGGTAGAATGACAATTCAGAGTGCAGTTTGGAGCTGTTTTAATGCAATAAAAAGGATTTTTTTCTAATGGTAAGTGACAATGGATGAAACATGGATCCATCATTATACTTCAGAGTCAAATTTGTATTCAACTGAGTGGATAACAACCGGTGGAAGTCGCCCAAAGCGATCAAAAACGCTAATATCAGCTGGCAAGGTTTTGGTCTCCGTAATTTGGAATGCACAATATTCTATTCATTGATTATATTAAGAAAGGAAATACAGTCAATAGCGATTTTTATATGATGTTATTATTGCGTTTGAAGGAAGAAATTGTGAAAAAACGAGCCTAAACGAAGCTCCCATGAAGAAGTGACTGCTGAAACTGAAGACTATTTTGAGATCGTTTGTATTTAATATAAATCGTTTTAAAAAAAGGCCAAGAATTAGAATGAATATAATATTCTTGAAGGAGATTATTTTGATGAATAATGTCGTTATTTTATTTAAAAAGTTATCGTTTTATATGTGATCCTACGAACTTATTGAGTCATGTGTTATAAGCGTAGATAAAATGATGCCTGCGGTCAGCTTGCGTCCAATTTTACATGTTCACTTCGCATAAGATGGGTTAAAATATTTAGAAACTTGATTTAACAACGTGCCAAGTTCTCCAATTTTGGAAGCAATATAATTTTTATCCACAGTCTGATTTACCAATTGAAAAAAATCCGAAAAACTTAGAGCATCTGGATCATTTCATTCGCATTTTTTTCCCGGCCAAGTGTTAAATGTACAGGAATAGCTGTATTTTTAATCAAACGTAAATATGGCCAAAGGATATATTTAGCGACACGATGTACAAAAAACAACCCAGCGCAATGGCGATATTGCGTTCATATTTTTAGAAGTTTATTAAAATACGAGGTGGATTTAACGACGCATATTTCTCGCGCAAATGAAAGTGTTGTCGACTCCTGAGGCTAACCAGCTCAACCGAGTCTCATAATATATCCTCGGTTGGTTTCAATTACCAATTTCTACACACCCTTAAGCCCGACATCATCCCCCGGTACGTCGCACGAGTACATTATGAAAATATACTCAATTACCTGGACGTGACTTCAGGAGCGCCACACCACGTGCGGTTGTTGATGAAGGGATTGTACTAAGTGCTAAATCAAATATAAAATAAATTTGTATGTGCACACGTGTCGGGGGTTGTAATGTCAATGACTCGAATGTGTATACTGGAACTAATAACTGAGGGATAATAGCTTGAGACCGAGTGAGTAATATACAAACAAGGCAATGACTTTGCTGATTTTTCTTTTATCAAGGTACTTGTCCAATATCATCAAATCGTTATTATGCAGTTGATATTAAGGGTTTATTTCGGTAATTTGAGATAAATATGTCATTATATATTTAGATATTTTCGCTACACAAACACAAATTCTTATGGTTTCTGTAGTTTTTCTTAATTAATTTCTAATTCCATTTTTCCAGACTTTAGACCTAATTATCCTTATATCTTTGAGTTAGGAATCGGACCAAAATAAATTATTTTTATAGTCCCTTATTTAAATGTACAGACTTATCATTTACCAAAGTTCTATGCAAATGGGCCTTCAAATGGACCAGACTAAAAGAGGCAGAGAGCTTAACGTTACTCACCCTTACTTTACGATATAGTCATCTTATTAATATGCATATACCTTACTACATTTATATATAAAAAATATACGCTTTTTTCAAGTAGATTGATCATAATGATATATTTAATCTATATAAACATATTAATATAAATGGATGAAAACCATAAACATATTTTGCAGTATTTCACCATCATACTATTGGGCTTTATATAATATTATATTATTAAAAGCATTAATAATGCATATCCAATGGAATACGAGCTCTGAACGATAAATACGTTCAATATGTGTTTATCAACTGAAAGATAAGGCTTTACTGTATTTTAATGCAAATTTATAGTAAATATATATATCATAAATTACACCATTTATTCACTGGCATCAGCAAAATGATAATTTGAGACAGAAAAAGCACTCTTTGTAGAACATTTATGAAATTTGATAAATGTTTCTTTATAAGATTTTCTAATATATGCACTCATTGCGTATTTATCTCAAAAATTATCTTATGTTTAATGTTTAACATCGTTATTCAAGATCGAAGATGGACATTAATACGATTTATTACATTGAACATGCATTAATTTAGCAATTTAGCAACAAAATATATATGTTGCTTTATGATATATTATTACATAGCAAAATCGCTCAATTTATTTCTCATACACGTTGAGTAAAGGCCAAAATTGACTTTGTGTTAGCAGATTTGGCAATTTACCCACAACAGGAATTTCATCAATTTTAATGGATATTTACGCCTAAAATATATCCCCTTTTGTTAGAATATTATAATGATGTTGAACAGCTTCTTTGCAAATAATTTTATGTAAAAAAACTTGAATAAAATCAAATAGTTTAATATAATAATACAGGATCATGGAAGCGTTAAGGATACATTTAAATTGGGAAAAACTCAAATTTATCTTCTCCATGATCTTCATGGAGCACCTTTCAGAATCTTTAAATCTATGTACACTTCTTATGATCAAAAATGACAGTAATTCTATCCATTGAACTGTAGCTTGCGGTGAGAAAAGGATTGCTTGTATTGTAATCACATTACAAAAGGTTCATTAAGAATTCAAAAAATAGCTTTTAAGTTTGATGAATATGAGCCACGTTTTATCATATCCAAGAATAAACTTGAGGAATTCAATTAGAAAGTTTTATCACAACCTCAAGATTTAACAAGATGCCTTCTGATTATTATCAGTTCAGATCTTCAGATCCTTTTATATTCCGTCTAGATTTAGACCTAAGACGTAAATCCTTTACGATCCAATGTATCACAACACATTAACCCATTTATGAATAATTATATTTTAAACTATTTACATATAAAATAAAATATACGTAGACACGAGACAAAACACATGTCACCACGTAAATGACAATTGTTGAGTACTTCAACGTCTATATATCGCCACGCCGCACTTTTAGCGGAAATGTCTCGCCAGTATGGAAAGTAGTAATCCACTATTAGAAAATGTCACTAATAATGATAATTATAGTTCTAATATATATATTTCTGTTGATCAAAAAACTTATAACCTCTTCAAATAACTGAAATGCCGCAAATAATTCAGTCATAATTCATTTATCGCATTGATCAAAGATTATATACGAGTAATATCCTGAAAGTAAGTGTACTGTGTTTTATTTTTAAGTTTGGCCACACTGAATGCTAGAGGGTAGGGATTCCGATTGGGATATTTGGATATCCGATATCCAGATATATTCGGCCTTTTTGAACAACTATTCCATATTCGGATATTTGGGAAAATACTCGAATAGTTTTCGTATAAATTTTTAATGATATTTTTTACAAAAGTATTCACTATCTGGGCGAAACCATTTCTCAGGGGTAGTTTTTGATCTTGCTAATAAAACATTGGTGGATATAAATATGGTTATTGTTTAAGAAAGTGAATTAATGTTTTTAAGAAATTTACTTGATGTTCTGACTCCAATGGAAGTTGCTATTAATTAAACGAACTAAGTAATAATAATGCAATAATAACCTTATCGGACTGCAAATCTTGGAAGTCTTGCGTTTCATCATATACTCGTGCATCCGAGTAGTGTCATAAAGGTACCCATACACGTCGAAACATTCCCAATGTATTTTTATTTTTTTTAAAAACAAATTCGTAAATATTCATACTTACTTATTCATACAACAAAAAATGACCTCTAAATAATCATTTGATCGTCATGAAAATCGTTATTATCTGATAAGCTATTAAGCTCTTTTAATAAAGATAAGATGACTTTTGTTCGTGTTGTCTTGAGAGCAGACGTTTGTTTTGATGATATGATACTAGCATCATTCTTATCGTTGACCAATTTTGTTATTCCACCATTGACCGTTCTGGAGTAGTGTCTTTAGCCATTTTTTGCATAATCTACTCATTCAGAAGTAAACTGACAGACTTGCATGGCAACCTTGTTCTTTTATTTTCGCAACATATTAATAGGCAAAATAGCTGAACAACAGAAAGTATATACCAAGCAAGTTGATCATTAAGAAATGTTCCGAATAAATTAATGAATATTGTTGGAGTTTTTAATTTTATATTTAATACGTTCGAAAAATTTGGAAGTTTATTAAGTGAAGAATTATTAGATTCCCCATCTCCCAAACAAATCAAAACCATAATTTCGGACAAAAAAATCATGGCCTCGGTGTTTTAGGATTGAGAAAGCATCATTTTGGTCGAATTTCTGGCTCAGGAAAAAACTATCAATACACAACGAAACTTAAAAGAAGCATGTGTGGAAGTGGAAGAAGTAGCTGGTGGGAAAGCTCTTCGGTGAGGGTATAAGGAATCATATTCCACGGGTCACCAGATGCATTGAACGGGATAGCGATTATATTGAAAAATTGTTAATAAGTGTATCAAAAACATCCAGTATTTTTTTCTTCAAATACAGTTTTTTTTTTTTTAATTAGTACACTTACTTTCGGGATATGTCTCGTAAGATAAATATTTTTTATAATATATATATAAGATTATTTCAAGAGTTCACCGTCAATTTTTTCGCAGACGATCCAAAAAGGAAAGGCTTCAGGGGTTGAATCCAAAAAGGAAAGGCTCTTTATTATTCGGACGCGTTTCTAAATCATCTCAGGGTTGCCATCGCTTATCTCGAGCCCATGTTTCTTGGTCTGCCGGCTTAATCTGAGCTGCCATTCTGACATTCCTCACGTCCATGGCTGACCCCCGTTGCAATTTCAGCAGTTTCTCTGCACTACATCATAAAACCCCGTGCACCCTGTTAATACCGACCACGCCGCACAAAACCACCCGCTCGCAGAAAATTCAATTTTCTTAGTAATAACTTTTGCTATCTCAATAATCTAGCGCCACATATTATTTTCGTGTTTTGCTCTTGCTGATTTTGCATAACGCCATAAATCTTATGCTCTCCATTACAAAGCAAAAGCACAACAATGAACCCATTTAAAATGAACTTTTCGAGAGGAAGTGTTTATAAATTAGTCAACATCAAAATGTTTTATTATGATAATTTTAAATTAAAGTTCCCACCGAAGCATAAACGACAAGGATACGGTGCTATTAAATTTTATTGCTTCCAATTAAATTTTGTAGTAAGAATTCAATTCGATGCAGAATTTCAACACTTTCATCTTGTTAACACCTTAGTTGAACGCTATTTATAAATCTATGCAATATATATTGCAAAATAATATATTTGCCAAATTTGATTCAATGTAAAAATATTGTTAGATATCCGGATAATGAGATTATTGAAGAAAGACGTCTAGACGTTGATCTTAAGAAATGTCCGATTTTATTTCCCCGAGGATTTTGACGAATTTATTTTATATTCTCTATACAATTCTATAAATCATTATGGAGACGGGATTGATCTGAAATAAGTTTATATACAGAATAAAGCAGATTGTATTATATCCTACAGGAGAATCTCTAATGATATCATCTATAGAAATTGTATCGCTGCTAATCCAATGCTGTTTGAGAAAAATGCCTCAAATGAGGCTATTATTCAGTGGTAAATATATATTTTGAGCAACCCTTATTAATCAAAATAATATTTAGCACACGAAATTGCTGTATTATTTGGAAAAAGATGCTGAATTTTGATGTTATAAATCTTTTAGTAGTAATAGAAGTTTTTTTATAATTTTCAACCCCTCTACACTTAATTATTTTTTACAGTGAACTATTTGCTCTTCATAGGATTTAATACGAATCGTTTCGTGCGATGTGAGGCAATTTTGGGCATCCGAATAAAAAACGATTATTTATTGAATTCATCGAAACTGTCTAGACACAAAATATATTGTTGAAGTAATTTCGCACTTTGAAAATGCCATTACACGGCAGAGCCCTTTTGGCGGACTTTTTAATTCCTCGAAAGCAATTAATTATTGGAAGGTGTTTTGTCGGAGCGCACTTGAAAATCGAAAAGGGGGGAACGTCCCCAATAATTAAGCCTTCGACAAGGATGGACTTTCCATCAGATCCTGAGGAAAATTCGATGAACTGAATAAATATTTGTCGTGTAGTTCGCATCGCGGGAATCACCCTCAGATACTTGCGCTCTTCAAATAAATATTGTTTTAAGGGATGATCCGTTCCTATCGGCAAATTGAATCAATTTCGTTTTTGTGTACAAGGAAATTTGTTAAATTGAAATGAGAGAGCTTTCATCTTCGGGGAGGGATAAATCACATTTTTTTGTATCTTTCAGGTAAACAACAGGAATACAAAAACTGTACTGGTATACTTAATCCATATTTTATCTTTTTTATTTCAGTTTTCGTTCCAACTCAGTTCCAAACAATTATATCGGTTCGGCTATGGGTTTCGTTCCAGGAAAAATATTACTTATTTACTAAATTATTTGATTGGAGTACATAACCCTATGAAATAGAGAATGAACATTTATTTTTTTAAGTTAAATAATACTTTTATAAATACAATATATTAAATACTATTATAATTAATGTTTTAAAATAATATACAAAGATGGTCCCAAAAATACCCGACCTAACGTATAGATGGCGTTACTATTGTAATAAATAAATACAATGATAGAAAGTATCTAGAAGCTACGTTGCTTTCGTGGTCGTACAAATCACAGAAAATGCCGCAAAAGGTCCTAAAAGAGGACGGAGTGGCTATAAGGTATGTATGCTCAATCGGTCCGATTTTCGGATCGCTGATATGACGATTGAGCGGCTCGCGATCGGATGCCATACCTTAACATAACGATAACGAAGAACAGAGGGATTAGACAACTTAGTATATATTATAAAAATGTTATCGTTCCGGCAAAAATAACGTTATTTATGATTATCGGTTCGAAGCCCTGATTTAATATTAATTTTCTAAATTTTGTAATCATGTGGGACTTCCAGGTATTGGACAACCAGATGCTTATTTACTCGTAGATTTCTCGGAAATTCTTATTTATTACAATTTTGAGACGATATTTTACGATGATGCCACAATGTTCTGATAATACATAAATTTTACTTTTATGATTTATTTATTTTATAAATTCTTGTATGAATCAGACATTATCAACGACCTAAAATTAAATTAGAATTTATCAGCGGTTACGAGGAATGGTGCTAAAAATATGATCAGTTTTAAAATTGGATTGATGAGTTACCTCCGCCAATATCTTGATGATTTCTCGTAAACGAAGGCATGATCAAGTTAAATTATGATGAAACTTGAGACACATTTTGGTGATGCTAGTCTAAGGAAGACCTAAGTGTTTGATTGTGCCCGAAAGTTTCATAAAGGTCTAATAGTCGAAAAACGAAAGAACGAAAAATTATGCGTTGCGCAACAAAGAATGCTATTTATCACCTTCTTTCTTCGTTGTCGAGATCTAGAAGCTTCCTATCTAATAGAATAAATGTATTTCTAATGAAGATAACTATGTAGAAAGATAAGATACATTTGTATTTTTATATATCACTAATAAATTTGTACGGCAAAATTCCTTTTTGGGTTATATTTGAATCACCCTTTTATCAATATGATATACATATATACAGGTTGTTTGGTGTATGTACCGAAAAATATTTTTTGAGAGTAAGGGGGGGTCTTTTGCTACGTTTCACACAAAGACCCTATGTGCGCAACGGCCCAACAACACCTAAAAACGTAACAAAAGACCATCCCTAGTACGAGATATGATCCTTTGATCCTTATTAAAAAACATTGTAAATTAATATTTCCAGCGTTAATATATTATTTCTTTAAGGTCGAGCGTAATTATATGGCATCAATAATCAATAATGGGGAAAACAACCCTGAACAGATGATGTATTTTATATTCTACATATTATATAATATATTATAGGGAATCCTATTCAGATTAATTGCCAACATAGCGAATTAATTCCCGGGCTTTTGTTATTAAGATTCGAGCTTCAAATCCAGACTCTAGGCAAAAAATTAACAGAACAAACAAATTTTGAAATAGAATACTTTTATATAAATATAGCCTTATCCTAGTTTAATCCTCTGTTTCTGGATGGCATAAAGAAGACAAAAATATTAATTTAAAAATTTGAATGAAATTATATTAATGAACAAATTCTATATTCACATGTCGTTTATATTTCTGTGGGAATGCTTGTTAATTAAAAACACACACAATCTTAACACAATTTTATGAAGATATGTAAGTATTTAATTTCGACGTGACTCTATGGTATTTTTGATATAAAAAGTAGATTTGGGAATTATCATTAATGGCTCATTGACATATATGACCCGACACCATTCCTCTTCACTCATTGATCGATAAATAGGTAAAACTGTGGGACGATCTGCTAAATTTATAAATTTGATTCGAATATGGTACAAATTTACGTCATAGTCGAGCTATATTTAAATTCGGAAACTTGAGAACATGGATATTTTTACTTGATTCAGACTCATTGCTTATTTTTAGTTATTATTATGAACGAATAATATGATCGTCGACATTGAGAGAGTATTTAAATAATATAGGGTGAGGAAAGAAAAATGATAAATGTTTATAATATTTTAACGCTTAAGTTAAACTTTTTTCATTTCAAGTCAAACCTTTTTCAACTCCAGTTAAACTTTTTCTTTTCATATTAAACTGTTTTTATTTCAAGTTAAACTACCAAACGTCAGATGAAATGTTTTATGCTCCAAATTAAGCAGTGTATTTTTTGATTCCTTCAACGCTATGTTTCACTGTTAAAAGTGTCGCTAGCGGATACGTACGTCATATCCAGTATACGAGAATAGTATATCATCAAGTTCAAACAAGTTGGTTCCCCTGATGAATCATTTTTACAAATAACGTACACAACACTACAATCGGCCATATCCATCATTTTCCATTGAGGTTTGCTTAACTTTCACAGTGCGTATATATTCGTCATACCCACTTTGAATGGGCTTTGGTCTTGACGGATATATACGTCATGTCCACGTGATAGGTTAAGCATATAAGATGATTTTTACATTTATCTAAATTTTCCAATTAAGATGTATACATAAAGATGTTTTTAAACTTTACAAATATTAGGTTGTCCCATAAGTTTCTTTCGCAAATTAACACAGATCTAATCATAGCCATGGTTGAAGAAGACCCGCGATATATTCTTTGCGAAATAGCTAACAATTTAGAAATTCCACGAACATCCATCCATAATCATCTGACAAAATTGGGCTACGTCAATCGTTCAAATGTGTGACTTCCTCATGAACTGACTCAAATAAACGTCAGCGTGTTTCAACATGCGATCTACTTCTCCAACTACATAGTAGCCTACTTTTTTTGAAGAGACTTGTCACTGGAGATGAAAGTTGGATACTCTATGAGAATATCCAACGTAAACGGTCTTGGACCAAGGGTACAGAAGCTTCAACTGTAGCTAAACCTGGCCTACATTCAAAAAAAGTTTTGCTATGCATTTTGTGGGACTGGAAGGGAGTAGTTTATTATGAGCTACTTCAGTAGGGTGAAACGATCAATTCAACAAAATATTGCTTCCAACTAGACAATCTAAAGGATACAATTGCCAGAAAACGACCAGAATTAGCGAACAGACGAGGCGTTGTTTTTCATCACGATAACGCCAGGCCTCACGTCTCTTTGCTCGTCAGAAATAAATTATTATCATTTGATTCTTATTATTTATTTCTTTCATTGAAAAAAAATGATATAAAAATGTACCTTGATCAATATTTTGCCAACAAACCTGGGAAATTTTGGCAAGAAGGCATTATGAGGCTTCCGGAGAGATGGAGAAAGGTAATAGAGCAGAATGGATTATATATTATTTAATAAATTTTGATGTAATACAAATTATTGTTTATTTTTTTCTTAATATGAAAACGAAAGAAACTTATAGGACACCCTAATATTTATAAAAATCCAAAGAAGAAGAAAAATAAAAGATGTGGAGCAATGAGAATTTAATTTCATCATGATATTTTCTGCATGACGTAAGCATTTTAATCAATTGAAATTTGATCATAGATGATTAGTCGACTCGACAATATTTATGTGAAACAATTATAATAAATATAATAACAACAACAGAAGTGTTCTTGTGAATTGTCTCATTACAGCAACAGTTTCATAGAAGCCAGCTTGCTACACAATAAAAGCAATTCGGCTCACTTCCAATTTCCGTTCCAGTCAATTTGAAAAGATATTTGACTTCAAAAGACTTCACCTAAGCTCCTTATCTGATTATATGGCATGTAAAAATGTAGCCTTTCCGTATGTGTACGTTTATATCGAAAATCTATTTGTTTTTTATATATATATATATAAATTTATTTTAATAATTTCCCCTTTTGCTTATTATAAATAGATTGCGATTGATGGAGAACGTGACTTTTGCTCCACCCAATTGGATTTCACGTTTGTTAAGCTTTTTATACTGTGGACTTTGCTTTTATTAACATAATTTCATATGTGTGCCATTTCGAAAAAAAATATATGTTGAACGATCGGAAATCGCGTATTTTTCCCCACGCGGTTCAAGTGATCTCCAGGGAAAATATCCCGTTTCAATGCGGGAAAGGGTACTCTTCGGAGGCACAAAAGATCCCCTTTTTCTCGACACAAGTCGGTTAAACGTCGTCAAACATTTGCTTTGCAACAAGAGCAAATGGAAAAATGTTTCAGCGCCCCAAAAAACATATAATACATTTTTTGCGAAGAATTCGCCCCAAATCATTCGATTTATCGCGGGCGCTTTTACGACGCGTCAAATTTTGGCAATGTTTCTATTAGCTCATTAAAAAAGCGGCTTTGGCCAATTTTGTTAGGTTGGCAGCGCGCTGCATAATAAAACTCGAGCCGTTATCGTCGCAATCAAAGCGCTTTTTTTCAGTGCGGCAACACCAAAGCGCGAATTTAAAGCGAACGCTCCCCCGCCGCCTCGCACAATCTGGATTAGATAAGAATGAAAATATTTTCGCCGCGGCTAAATGGTGTCCTGTCATGTGATTCATAAGCGCGACACGCGACGGCGGCGATATTTTTCGCCGTCGAACAAATTAAAATTTGATGGCCGGAAATATTATTTGGGCCAAAAATGCAATCGCTTGATTTACGACGCCAAACGTCAACGGCCAAATGACAGATGAAAAACGACGGACGAAATACATTTTCATTGTCGAATTTGACGTCGCTCGAAAATAAAATCGAATTGCTCGATTAGAATTTACGTTTTAAAATATTGAACACGCGACCATATTGGCCGAAACGATAGATTTTTAACGTTATCGCTGCGACATTTATATAAATCCGTTTTATAACCTCAATCCCAGGCTACAATTGGATACAAATCGATTTCCAATCGGAATGTTTATTGTAATTATATGGAATCGTTTCGGATGCTGGAATAAAATTTGAATGTAGGGTATATTTAAAATTATTGCATTAACACCGAGTGTACAAAATTATGTATAATACTGTGCAAGACTACCATTTTCATTTGAATTAAATTAAATGCGTGAGGCTCTCACGCGGTACAAATGAAACTTCTTAGTTAAATAGGAAAAGTTGATTTTATACACTGCTTTTATATATTTGTTAACGGAAATTGCTAGCTAAAAGATGAAATTGTGTTTGTGTAATATATAATAAAATAGACACATATACACTTAGGCGCAGCGCAACGCATGCGCTTGACGTCTCCTTCCTATCTGCTGAGACACAGATTAAAACTCGCAAAATTCCCGATTTCCCGACAAATTATTTATTTCCGTCGTTGCAGATGAATACTTATATACTATGATACTTTGATGTGATTCATAATTATATTACAGAGCAACACAAAAATTCTGAAGCCCGTATCTATTATATTTCATATTGATATTCCCATTATTAGAGTCAAGGTGTAGTAAATACATCACCGGTAGGGAAAAGTTAATATAACAATTTGAAAAACATATGTGATGTATATATGTATGCATAAATTAGATAATTACTGCCCTTAGGCGTCGCCTAAGCTCCCAAATTAGTGGTTACGTCACTGTTTCCAAGCGTCCAGATTTCGGCGGGAATGTCTCAATTTAGTAGCCTTCATCATGTTGGTGAGGTGTACGATTTCTGTTAGATAAAAATTTAAATTCCGAAATGTTCGGGATTACGTTTACTAATCCCGGGATTCATGAGCACCTAAAACTGTCCGGAATCCCGGGATTGGATTTTTACTCAATTTCTTCAATTCGCTCGCAAATACGCGATCATCCTACCATACAGACTAAAAGTGATGATGGGTGCAACCCATAGGTTAAGAAGCTCGGTCCTGAACCAATGATAATCAAAGGGTATGATATTAAATGAATAAAACGGATAGGTCTGAATTTTTAATCCAAGCTTCATTATTTATTGCATTAATTTTAAAGAAAGAAGTTTTGGATTATTTTGTGGGAGTTATCTATTTTTATTATTAAATAAAACTGATCGTTTTTATGAAATTTTGATCTATTTGCTATATTTTTGTTGATGTACTACTGCTATGATCATATAGCTTGATGTTGACATATCAAAATTAATTTAATTGCGTAATATTCTAGTGATATAGGGGTAGAAACAGATCTATACAATATGTGTACTGTATTATAAGTCGATCGCAATATTGACAAAATTGCACGAATTGCACTTTGAATTGCTTTCCCATCCACGGTATTATCCGTATCTGGCTCTCAACAACTACTACTTGTTTGCAGATCTAAAAATAATGCTCCAGGGAAAGAGATTTGGTTCCAACGAAGAAATGTTTGTCGAAATTGAAGCCTATTTTAAAGCTAAAAGCATTGAAATGAATGTATCGCTCTTTAAGTAAACTGTGTTGTTATATAAAGTCGTTGTTTATTAAAAATATTTGTGTTTTATTAATCATCCTACGAACTTATTGAGTGATGATACTGTGTTTGCCTTCAATTACTGGTCGATTTTTAATTTAAAAACGGTAGTTGAGTCCATATTTTAAATAATTTATGTAGCGTTCAGCACATATTTCCCGAATCGTGTTTTGGTACAAACCGGTTATCCTTAAACTAGCTATTTAACGTTTAATAAATGTATAGTTTAACAGGAAATTAATTCATTGAAGAACATACAATTAATGCACGACAAAATCCATGCAATGCAGTTGACATATCAGATTAAATTTTCAACTATTCCATAAATTGCCGCACATTTAAGATGAAATTTCTGGCAAACAAACCACATGCATTTTAATACGATGCTTGCCGCACATTTAAATCATTGCATATTGAAGCAAACATACGTTAAGGGCGAATTTGAACCCCCCCCCCCCAAGGGTCAAAGGTGAATCAACCTGACGGATTTCATTTTCAAACACATGGATTCATTTTAACAAAATTTCATTTGATAGAATGTCAGGAAAGTCATGAACATGTTTGGATGGATACAAACGTTTCAGTTGGGTACAAAAATATGTTTGTTATGATTGAACGAGGACAAGGACGATTTATACCCGTAAGAGCGAAACGATAACCACGTCATGTATTTTGGATACATATTATTGTAATTTTTAGCAAAAATATCCATTGAAAAAACCTTCGATTGCAAATCTAAAATCATAAATAAATTAGTCAAAAATCCAATTAAATCATATTAATGAATGCTCAAGTAAACTGTTTTTCGACAATCTACCTTATCTCAGCACATTTAATGGATATGGCGTATTAAGAAGTATAATAATAAATAAGTACTAATTTACTATAGTTTCAAAAGTTTAATATTTGTTAGGATAAACGCTATATGAAGTACTTTTTATGGCGTGTATGTGCTCTGATTAATAAGTTCAAAGTTTCTTTCCTAAATATTAGCTTCTAGGATTGAGCATCGTCTACTTTAATAGAGTTTAAGCCTCATATTTACTATAGTATTCCAGCCTAGTCGAATGTGTTATCGCGATAATAAATCTGCCGCGATATTCACTACTCGTATAAATACATTTAATTCGGTCATAAAAAATATTTTTGGGCATTTTTGTACGCTCTTTTCGCATACGAGTATTTGAAAATTTTCACCTACCACCTAAGAGCATTATGCAAATCCTTTCCTTCGCTTTCGCCATCATTTTTCATCTCAAATAAAAACATTTCGCGTTCAAATTGCGCCCCTCGCGAGCTTCGCCCTCCCCCAACTGCCGATTCTCATCCAGACAGACGAACAAATTCGGGAAACCTTTCTCCGGATGGTCCGTGATGGATCGGCCATGATTCAATATAGGGGCATCATAAAGCTTCCGATATTGGGTCAAAGTACCTATATTCAATTTGTAGAGGAAATGTGACTTGGTCGTAAAAGAAGCCTGATATATGATGTATGGCATGGAGCTTATTTTTATATCACCATAAACGCGCCGTTCCGCACAATCAACTCGGCTTATAAACCAATCGCTGCTGTTTAATAACAATAGGATTATGACCTATAAGTTATGGCAAAATATTATATTCCTCCATGGTCAAACATCCCGAGGAATGAAGTCTTCTTGGAACATTGATATAACTATAATATTATCGAGTATTGAATGACATCTAATCTTTCAAGACATTAAAAATAACTTCAGATTTCTTGGATGGACTGATTTTATCTAAATCATCATTGATCTTTCATCCCCAAATACATATAAAATATCAGATTTTCTCTATGTTATTTCACATCTTTTGAGAATTATTCTATGACGTTGTTTTATTTTTTCATATGACGCTTAAAAACACAACTCTCTCGATAATATTATAACTATTTTTTTGCATATTTTCAACGCTTAGATCTTTAAAAATATATTCTTCAAAAGAATTTTCGAAGTTCCAATTATTTATAGATTTATAACTATTTTAGTAACGCAGCAACTAAACCGGTCCTATCAGAATGAATTTTTTTTTCGAAACTACTTTTTTTAACACGGTTGACACGATATCTGAAGTTTTAATCAACCAATTCACTTTATATTTTTTATAAATCTTTTTTATATAGTTATCTATAGTTTGTACCAAATACATGTAAAAATATGTTTTTTAACTGTTTTAAAAAAAAATACAACTGTGAAAAAATAATTTTCAACTGTCATTTTGCGTATAACAACATTTTTTCGCGACAATTCAAAGCGTCGTTTGGAGCTGTTTCAGCGCAATAAAAAGGTTTTTTTCATGAGATAAATTACAATGGATGAAATACAGATCCGTTATTATACTCCAGAGTTAAATTGGAAGTCAGATGAGTGGACAGCAACCGGCAAAAGCCGCCCAAAGCGACCAAAGTCGCAAATATCGTCTGGTTTTGACCTCCGTAATGTCAAAGGTTTTGGCTTACGTTTTTTGAGATTCGCATAGTATTTTATTCATCGATTTCTTTGATAAATGAAGACCCATTAATAACAAATACTATATGGTATTATTACTGGTGCATTTGATGGAAGAAATTATGACAAAACAACTCCAAATGAAGACGAAAAAAATATTGCATTGTTGCACGTTGATTGCAACAATGGTAAAATTACATGAAGTTGCATTTTGATTTGTTTCCCTATCCACCATATTCTCCGAATCTGACTTCCATACGACTCTTGAAGGATGATTATGATTGTTATATTGATGAATAAAATTGAATTTTACCCAAAAGTTGTTGTTATATTAGCCATCCTACGAACTTATTGAACTTATTATCCATATGCTTATATTCGTAATGTATTAGGGATATAATATTATCCTTTGACACCATTTCTCGCCATAATTTTCCCCAGCGTGTCTTTAATGCTGATAGTTTTATCTCAGTAATACCACCTTAGAAACAGTTTTCAATCAGTTTATGAGAAAAAGACGTCTATAAACTTGCGCAATTTCATACAAGTTTTTAAGATTGTCATCATTACTTGGTTCTAATATCAAAACAGTAAATTTGCAACTTGCAAAGTGATTATCACAATTCATTTAGTTTTTGATATCAAAAATGAATTTTATTTGGATTCGCAGATATAAGATTAGATAAAATATTTAAGGATTGATTGTGTTATTATTAAAATTTCTTAAAGGAACGAAAATAAACTCATTAGCTATTATGAAGCTCGAAGAGTAGTTTTATTAGTTTGTTGATGGTAAAATCTGGAGAACAAAGCTCTGCTGTTAAGTTTGCCGCAATATTCCACCTTATCAAGACCACCCCTCGCAAAAAAGTTATTCATTCGCAATGAACACGACTTTCGATAATGTTGTTTAATTTAAACTCTGTCTACATTATTCAACTTATGCAATTTTCACATCGCCTTTGTGTTCCGACTTACTTCTTCGTTTAAAACGGTGTACCAAAACAAGCGCTAAGCGGATCTTCTTCCATCGTCCCAGCCACTCTACTAGTCGTGGACCACGAAGCATAACAGAATTATCAACTCTTCAAATCCATTATAACTTTTGGATAGTTCCTACCCTGGAATTAATTTAAGATTATACTTTACCCAATGTCGCTTCCTTGGAAGCCAACTTAAATGGGACCTCGTTTTATTTCTCCACATCGGGTCAATGCGAAAACAACTCAAATATTACATCAGGCTATTTGACAACTTTAAAAAATTGCGATTTGACTCTGCAGCAACGAAACGCAATGCATAATAAATGCGATTCTTTAATATTTTGAGAAATTCGATCTCTCTAAAATTAAAACGGATTCAGGGCATCGATTCAAAATTGGCGTAGATCCTGTTAAATTAACACTTACACCGCTTTGATCTTTTCTATCGGACTCCAAAGCCATGAGCTAAATTCTGCTTAATTTCCATCGTTTTCCGGTCATAACATCAACGCCAAAAATTATTTTTGCCAATTTTAAAGCAACAAATGCTTCCTTTTTACACTCACATACTGTATGCATCAAAACTATAAAAAAATGTAAATTAACACTATTTCCAGAATGGTAAGCTCGCATGAAGTAATTCAATAAATTGGCTAAAAGCAATTTTTTAATCATGTTTCAAAGAGAATTTCGCAAGGTATATATACAATGGAGTCAACTCTGTAAATTGGTGCATTTGAAAAAAAAGCGTCTTTGTTTCATTTAAAAAAAAAACTACAAAGGAACAAAGTTATGAGGAACTAATTGATGTCGGCGTTTTGTTTACGGTTTTTGTTAAAAATCAAAACTGGTGCGTGTTTCTTTAACAAGATGCATGCAAGACGAAATATAGATTCATGTCCATGGATTATGCTTGAATGTTGTATTTGATCAGAGAATTTGTGGTCCATTTCAATTGAAATATAAATGCGCGCGCATGTTAATATACATGTTTGTTTAATCGGGCCACTTTATCGTTTAATTGAACCAATGAAGAAATCATACCCGGGATAAATAATTTTGTATCGATTTTTTTTCTAACATATTGTATTAAAAGTAATGCAAAGTATATAAATTTCATAATATAATACTTAAATATATAAATGATATCTTTGCCTGTTTTAAATGTTACTTTTCTTATTTAAATAGATGTATCTCAATTTACATAGATTCACCTTTTTCCAAAAGCTACATTTAATTTAATATATACATTTTTATCTCCGATGGAATCTGCATTTGGGACTCATCGGTCTATAGGGATTTTTCCCAATATCCCAACTGGTCATTCCGCCTTTTTATATCCCAAATTCAAGCCCTTAAATGCGGTGTAAGATTTAGGGGAATAAAAATAAAGATCAACCCATTTTTCTGTAATAAGTTCTCAATTTTAGTTTAAAAAAATATTTATATCAAAAGCATAATATAATTTATTTAAACAGACTGTTTACAATAGCATTTGAACACATTTCCAAGAATTTTATCGAACCATATTTTTTAATTGTACATACCGACATTAAATTAAAATGTACAAAGCTGCTTTTTCGTCTACAAGTAGCTTAAGTTAATTATTATTAAATAAACGTCATCTACTTTCGATTCAAGGTGGCTAGGGTTTTGATTAACATCGCTAAAGTTGTAATGCGGGAACTTGGTTGTATTAATGCAACTTTCAAAGCATTGCAATATTAAGCCTTTGAGTAGTGAGCTAATTTTAAATCATTATAAACTTAGATGCTATATTTATATGACCGCCAGTTATGATCCGTACACATCCACTTATCTATCGGGACCGTCGCAGCGTGCATGAAGCTTGTATATAAATTAATAAACACTGTCGATAGCACACAATATTCGGTCATTGCTTTGCGATTCATTATATTATTTACACATCATTATTAGTCGATAAATTTGGGTTAACAATCTATACAATCGTACGATGTACGCAAGATACTCTCTCCGTCTCTGTCTGTCTCCGAGCTCAACGTGTAAGAATGCTCTTTCTGAATTACTAGAATTCGGACACAACTCTGTGTCTTACCTCTTTAAGGATAAGCATATAATTTCTGTCTTATATGTATAAGATTTTTAACATAACGGACACAACATCATCGCAATAGGTTTTGTCAGTTAAATAAATCTATATATATATATAAAAATCAATGTCGCATAAATGTCTGTCCGGCGTCCGATCCGCTTGGCTAAGGTAAACAAAGACTTTTGTCAACTATGCAGAAAGGCGAAAATGGCATGCCCGGTTTTGAAGCATTTAGTCATCGAAATTTTGAAGGATTGTTAATCAATTGAAACAATTCGCTATGGTATGCTTAAACATTGCCTATACATTTCCTTCTCGTTTTTGGCATTGGGCATTGCATTTGAAAACTAGTTGAACCCCACTTCTTGGTCAAAAATTCATCATTTTTCAGACACGACATATATTTCGTAAAAATTCTTTTCCACGGTATTTAGGTGCCTTCATTCTCTTTGCTTTTAAATTCCGAAATCTCAATTTAATCGCTTCAATATAGTTAGATTTCATCGTCTTGAGAATTTGTAACAAAGTGGTCTTGAAGCAAAGTATTGATATTCGGTTCGATACATTTGAATGAAGATTTCCATAGAATATAAACGTATAAAGTAGGTTTATTATGTCTAAAATTAGTCTATACGTTAAATTGACAGGTATCGATAGATATAACATAGGTTTACATCATGCGTAAGTTCTAAATTAGAAAATTGATAGGGATTCATATTAGGGTATTTATTTCCGTCAAATTGACGGGTTTAGCAAATTCATTTAATAATGTGGGATAAATCCGAAAGTCGCACTTGGAAAACATACAAACTGATTCAGATTTATCCACATTTCACGTTTAATCGGTTATACCGACCGTCGTGCATAATTTCTATATATAATATACTTCATTTCGCCGAATTTTCTATGTCAATCTATTTAAATCATAGCGTTTGCAAATGCTCTTTACATGATGTTTATTATAGGAAGAATTTCCATTTCATATATTTCATTTGCATAATAGACCCGGAACACTTTCACGAATAATGTTATCATAGAGTTTTAAGCCAAATGGTCTACTAAAGTCTTCCGTTCAACGTCTAGAAAGTATAAATCCACTGCTGCAACAGGAAGACATATTTTTAGACTCTCTTAAGTAGTTATTTAAATGTTGAATTTGCATTTCTTAAAATCATTATTTTCTTTATCAGATTTTTAGTATCACAGAATATTTTCTATCGGACTTATTTGGAAAGCTTTGCCGAAAAGCTTTATGGGTGATGTTGAGCGTAAATAACGAACGTAAAATTCCCAACTCGAAACATAAATTTCTAGGTAATATCGCAAGCAAATACGTCCAGTGAGCCCAGAAAGGAATCGTCCGGACCCTCCGAACAGTCCCAAATTAAATAATTAATTGGATACGCGGCAACATTTCGAGATTAATGCGTTTAATAATACAGATCCCGCGGGTGTTGGCTAAATGCTCTCAACACCTCAAAAACTAATTTGCGAATGGTTAACACATCGAAACCTCATTATGAAGGTGAGAAGTGGAAATATGGCGGAAATTGACTTATTATAGCCAGAGGAGTTTCTTTGCACGATTAACTTCGGTCACAAAGAGAGTGTACACCGCGTAATTCATCTGGGATGAGGTAATCCCAACCGAAGAGCTTCCATGTAAATCTACCAATTTGAGAAGCTCGATGGATAACCGAGCTCGAGGAGCTTATTAAAAATAATCTAATGGTCGAAGCAATTAACTTTTTTTATGTAGGGTAAATTAAGAAGCCCACAAAACCTTATCGCGTTCCGGATATTGCTTTCGTTAAAAGAAAGACAAACTCGTTTAAAATTTATTGGGAGAAAAATTAATATGCACAATTTAATGATAAAAGTTTTTTCAGATTTAAATGACAAGACTTATTTATTTTCTTAATCGAAAAACGTATAAAACATAAAATCAGGGCGTTACACAAGATCTTTCAGTATGGACGCTCAATATTTATTAAGTTATATCGATCATGTTATTAAAGCAACATGTGACAAATTATGGTGAATTATTCATTAATATATGGCAAATTGCCATGGAAGATTATAGCGTTGAACAACGTGTATAAATTATTAAATTTTATTTTCAAAATCAGTACTCCGCTCGAAAAACTATTTATGCATTACTTGATCTTTATCTTCGCTTGCCGAATCGACTGTTCGATATTTGGTGGTCAAATTCGAATCAATCAGTTCGATAAATAATCAACCAACTTCCGTTCGTCCCCGAAACGCAAGGTCTGCTAAACACATCGCTGTTGTTCGTGAGAATGTACGGGAAAATCCGATGCAATCAATTTTTCGTCATACACAAATCCTTGGACTTTCTGTAACTTGGTGAATTCAGGACTTGAATCTGCATCCGTATAAAATCCAACTGATCCAGGAAAATAAGGTAAACGAACATAATCAACAGGGCGTGGCAATGCAGGCGCCCGTCACGGGCGCAACTGGGCTTGGGACGCAAAACGTTGCATACCGACCCGATGAGTTGCACATTTTTATTTTACTTGACCACTGATTGACTTCGTTTTTATAATATATACTAAGTTGTCTAATCCCTCTTTTCTTCGTTATCGCTTAAACATTGAGCCGACCTAGTCGGCATAAGCCAGCAGTAAAATAAAGACAACAATATTTTCGACCGATTGTACAATTTAAAAAACCCACCCGATCAGTCTTCTTCAGACAACTTTGTTTTATAATGAGATTTCATAATTGTTCCGTAGAAATGTTCACGTAAGGCGTCTGATCGCAAGGCGCTCACTCATCTTGTCAGCGGTCCGAAAAGCGGACCGGTTGGACTTGTGGCCACTCCATCATTTTTTAGGACTTTTTGTGGTATTTTTTATGATCTGTACGATCACGGAAGCTCTCTCAGAAGCTAATTTACATAAGTGTCTAGTTGAGTCGAGTCTAGATACACCCTTCATTACGACGATAGACGTAAGCTTGAGTCACGTGTCTAGTTTGATATCCTATTGTAACTAAAATCCTTCACTACATGAAGAGTTGCCATTTCAACGATATTTGTGCCGGAATGCAAGTGAATAGGAGCGAAGGTTCTCATCGATGAATTTAATGATTTATTGTTATTTTGTGTTTGTGCTCCGGAATATCTGGTTATAAATCTCGTAATAAATCTTCATAGACTGGTTTAATGATTTTTTGAACTTCTGCAGTCAGAGGTGGTTTATGGTGGTGAAAATAATTAAGTTATCCTCTAGCTTCAACCTTGCATCGTCCCCTGCTGGAAAATTTGTATGTTGAGGATTTGCATCCGTAGAATATTTTTGGTAGAAAGTTGCCCAAATTTCTTACCCTTCGTTTCTTTCATCGAGTTTGCTTGTCGAAAAATGGCTAAACCGTAAAATTTAGTGAACCTTTTGTGTGCTAAGTCAAGAATAAATAACCGTTATGGTCGAAACAAGAAATGAGTGTAGAGAATATAAAGGCTTCTTCGTTGTGCACAATTGAGAAGTATTTGTATTAAAGGACTGATGTAAGAAACCGAAGTGCAAAAGACGAAGTTCGATTCTCTGGCTTATAGAGATCACTTCTATCTCATCAGATCATTCCATCAGGAAGGCGTGCTCCAAACTTTCGCCTCTTCAACACTGTAACTTCAGAACGACCCCGAATATCGTAAAATTACTTCATCCACATATTCTACATTCTATTTGGATACAATTTATGCACAGGATCACCCCCTTAAGAACAAAACGTATTTAAAGATCTATAAAACTTTGGTAAAATATAGATTCAAATAAGTCTTCAATTAACTAATGAATGGCTTGAATTTAATGTTCCCTAAGTCACGATCCAGCTTAAAATTTGTATATCTTGATCAAAATTTAAACATACTATTTTGAAAATAAATCTTAATTTCACAAACTGAACATGAATCAATATAAGATTAACACTTTTGTATAGGCTTAAAAATAGAAAAATGTATGAAATTCATACGAGATTCCAATTAGCAACATTAGGAATATTTATTATGACATCTGAATATTTGAAAGTCAGTCAATTGATAATGAAGCCCTTCTAAATAGTCTGTAAGATTTTTAGACGTCGATAGGCTCTCTGAATTCTTCGTAAGGAAAATTAACATAGACATCAAAGACGAACATATTCTTAAGAAGCTGGAATCTTTTTTTATAGAAAAAATATCCGGTTTGAAAATATACTTGCTTATGCAACTGATGGTAATGTTTAAATGGTGGCCAGATATAGAGGATATATTGTTTATATTAATATTATACATCAACACTATGCACACTTGTTCAAAGTGATCATACGTTCTTTATTCGGATTAATACTTTAAAACGCAATATATTTTTTTGTGCTTAACTGATGTTAATGCTTGTTTATTTGAGTGCCACCAAACAATTTAAATTGTCATAATTTGGCCAATATTAAATGTATTAATTTTCAGACAATTGGTTCATCAATATAACAATAAAAGCTTGATGATTATTAATGATTAATTATTTTCGTGGTATTATTTTTCTTTGAGCAATAAGGGTTTTGCGGAAAACAATTTCCTGAGTATAATTTATCGTGTTTTGTTTGCCAATCCTAAAAGAAACAGCAAAAAATAGATTGTTATAATTTCTTATGAAGATTTCCTATTTTATTTCCTTGAAATAATTAACCAACATGAATAATGTTGGCTACCATCATCTAACATAATTTCCATAATTGGCAAGCCATTTTTGATATCAAAATACAGGATACTCAGTGACAGATTTATCCACATCACTCAATAAGTTCATAGGAAGGTTTTGGCCTCCATATTTCGGGATGTGCACGGTATTTTACTCATCGATTATCTTTAGAAATGAAGAAGCATTAATAGCGAATATTATATGCCGTTATAAGTGCGTTTGATGAAAGAAATCGCAAAGAAAAAGTCACAAATCGATCGCAACCATGGCAAAATTGCATTTTGAATTGCTTCTCCATCCACCGTATGTATTTTATCAGCTTGCAGATCTAAAAAAGATCCTATTAATGAATATATTCATTGTTTTATTTGGTTGTTTATTAAAACAAGTTTTTTATGACTCACATCATAAGAAAACGCGTATACCGAGGGTCGAATATCAGAACATCTTCTAAACTGAAAAAACCGAATGAATCCAAGGGGTCTCAAACTTAAACAGCGCCAAGGGCCTTTCAAGTGCTAAATCCGCCACTGTAGACACTCTTTATATCGATCAAGCATTTAAAACAGATTCATTTACATAGATATGAATGTCTTTAAATGACATTAAAGCTCAAGTAGGATAAAAACGTAACAAAATTTAAATGGCAATGTTGTTGAATTTGGATTTAGTCGAGGTATTGATTTGCTATTAAATGTTCGTTATAGTCTTGAAATCGTGACAAGAAGTGATGTTCGCCAGTCGATGTCAATATACAGCAAATAGTATTATCCTCATGAACAAGCATTAATATCATGATAAAGGAAGATAAATATTACTGTCGAAAAAGGTATCCAATTGGCAGAATTTTGACAATTATAAATCGAGATAATTGATGATTATAACATGATTTTGACTCTGAAAATTACAGATTTGCAATGCAATAAATTTTTCATAGATTTTATATAGTTAGCTAAGAATATAGCAATGTAATAGATTAGATATAAGAATTACAGATAAGTGTAAAGCATTTATTCTACTAAAAGTTAGCAATGAACGAAGTTGTTTAACTATAAGTTCGCCTAAACCGTGTTTTTTAAACATAAGACTTTGCAGAACAGCTTTATAGTGACATTGACATTAATACCGTTAAACAAAAGATCTTTATGGTAGAGCGATTTACTATATTTTAAATTTTGGGAATACATTTTGAAATGCAGCTCAACTTCAGTAAGAATTCCTCCTTAAGGAGTTAAATTGGAAATAAATATTATCTTTTTTTATTGCAGATTATTCTGATAAAATTGATAGTTACGCGTTTATAGCCCAGATATGCCCATTGACCTATTTGTGAGACAAGTGATTTGTTTGCATTGTCGTTATACTAGACGCGGCATAAGGTTAAAGACACCCACTCAATTATTTGCAAGCACCGTAATATTTTTCAGCATGAAATTCAATCATGCCGAAAAATATACACTCTTTTCATGAAGTTTTACGGCGATCTTTTCCAGCTAGGTGTCATTAAGTGGATATCGATTATGTTTTTGTTGTTGAGATTACTTAACGACGCCCCGCTAAGACAACTTGGAAGTCGAAAGAACCACCCGAAGCGTATCCCACGATAACGTCGCAAAAAAATATTGTCGTTAAGCTACGCCGAAAGGGGCACAAAAAGGGGTGACGACAAAAATAAGACGACCCATTAAGAGGTGAATCTCTCCAGCGATACTTTTGATATATGGCAGTGTTGGATGAGGCGCGCCCAACCCTCCCCGGGGCCAGATACGACCCCCAGCCGAGCAACAAATGTGATAAAGGCCGGTTAGTTATCGAATATGCCGACGACGTGAGAAACACCCCCGAGAATATTTTTCCGGACTTTGCGCCGAAATGGCCCCCACGAAGTACCTAACGGCGGGGGCGAAGCCCGAGATAAGAAACAATAGCCGGGGCGATACTAATGATAAAACGGCGATACTATTTAAGGACGATCCTGATAGATGCGGATGGGTTATTTTTGGAAGGGGGGGGGTTAGAAAAATATACGGAGGCAAATAGCAGCATGAACACGAAGAATGATCAGCAAGGAAGATTCACCTAAATGAAAAAGAAACATAATAGTATCCCCAGGACTTTTATGGGAAATACGAAAAATATATCTTTATATTCAGAGTGAGTCAACATTTGGGTACGCGGGAATGGAACTACAATTTGTTCGAATCTCGGATTGAGGACCATTTTATTCTTAATAGAAATTGAGGAGTGGAAAACTTCTTAAAAGTAGTTACATGGATATACAGATAAATCTTGTGAAATGTATGCAATCTTCAATTTTACAAATACATTATATCGGAAAATCATTACAATGGATTTTTAATAAATCCAATGATTTATTAAAGATATTCAAAAATCACAGGTAAAAAAATAGACTGGTGAAGAAAATTTAATGGAAATACCATCAGATGTGAATTACAGTCCTGTGTAATTACAGTCCTTTTAGGAATTGTTAATGAAATCTGAAAATAATATCTATATTACCAATGTGATATCAATAAGATCTATATTCATTTTCGAGTATTTCGAGGGTTATTATGATATTATTACACGAAATCATTCTTTTAGCTTATCTTGACGATCTCTATAAGTAGATTTTAATGGAATTATCTTTTCTCATTATACTTTATGCTTTGTTAGTATACATTTTTTCATCTAAAAAATCTAAGCAAATCTGGAGCATTTTTACGATCAATCTGCCCAATTTATTGGTTCAAGGTTTTTTTATAATCTAGTTTTGAACTCCAACCTTTGTAACAAAATCCAGAAACTAACATTCTATACACTTACTAAATATCACTACTCTACAGGGTGTTTTTTACATGAACTGACAGAATTTTTTGGGGGTTGGGGGAGTCTTTTATTACGTTTCACAAATAGATCCTATGTCCTAAGTGGATAACAATGATGTTATGATATCATCTGAATTTTAATATATTTTACTTATAGACATGTAATTGAACATTCCAATTATTGCTGTTTGCATGTGGTATACATGCATATTTTAGGACACAAAAGTCGCCTTTAGACAATGAAATATATAAGACAAACAACGTTTTACGCAATTCCTAACATCCCTAAATTCGCTGGCAGTTAAAAGGTTACGAGCCCTGTTACAATCCTCCAAATGAGTTAATATTTTAATATCAGCCCTAATTAATTGAAATATTCACGCATTAATATTTATGAATCTTAATTCTGCGACATTTAACGAGCATCATACGTAAATGGCCACAATTTATAGCGAGATAAAATTTGCATAATATACAAAGTAATGGTATCAAGCCGTGGCTTCTTTCGGAGGCTTTGGGATTTTTTTTAAAAATATGTCCAAGTTTATGTCGCCCTCATTACTCCCGAATTAAGGAGTTTTGTGAAAGCTCTCTATTCGCGGAAGAGCTTTTAAAGCTCAGTCACGTCTGCTTAGAGGCAATTCGTGTTAATTAAATACGGCCAAAGTTGGCGAGACCCCTAAGAGCATACAAAAAACGCGGCAAACACTCGCTATTATTATTTGCTAACGCAATTCTTAATTGTAATTAGGTGTTGTGAAGCTTTCCCAGGAAATGGGAATGTAGTTCATAATATATCTCCATAAATCTCGTGTATTTTTACATCAATCGAATGGATTTAAACGCTTGTTTGGCAGCAACTCTTTGATGTTTTCAATATCGATGTTCTGCCGTAAGTTTCGCGGCCGTTAAGGGGTTTGTTTGTATGGAAATATATTTAACATTAGTAGGGAATGTCACTGTGATTGATGTCTCACCGGCATGTATGCCAGATAACGTCTGAGAATTTCTGAACTTAAATCCGATAGCCCTCCAGCACGATACATTTCCTTTGCGTATGAGTTGGGGTGGTTAGGGGTGTCAGGTGGGAGTTGGGGTTGCTGTATGCCCTGTGACACTGCGGCGACGAGAGCTGCGATCGGATTACATTATTCATTCAGCGATTGATACAACTCAAACCGGTTATAGAGTCGTGCTGAGTGATTGCTTACGACTAATTGAGAACCATTGATTAAACTCATTTATGCATGTAATGACGTATAAAATTTGATTAAATGTAATTTGTAAATAGCGTACTATTTGAAATACTAAGAGGACCAAAAAGTAATCAAAATTCAAATACATATCTCTGTATTTATTCAATTAATTAGGAAATGTTGATTTTTTGCATTGCGTTTTTTTTTTCATTTGTTAATGGGAATTATTAGCTAAAAGACAAAGCTATATGTTGTGTAATATATAATAAAATAGACTTGCTACGTATACACATACACAATAGAGACAGCGCAACTAGGGAATTCAATCCCGGGATCCCCGACAGTTTTAGGTGCTCATGAATCCCGGGATTAGTAAACGTAATCCCGAAAACATTGGGATTAAAGTTTTTATCTAAAGCTACTAAATTGAGACATTTCTGCCGAAATATGGACGCTTAGAAACAGTGGCGTAACTACTAATTGGTGAGCTTAGGCGACGCTTAGGGGCAGTAACTGTCTAATCTATGTATACATATATGCAGTACATATATGTATTTTAAATTATTATATTAACTTTACCCTACCGGTGATGTATTTACTACACCTCGACTGAGCGTGCATTTCAGCAGTAAATTGCCTGGCTTGCAAAATCAGATCCAGACTAAATAAGGAAACACTCAATGATTTAATGTTAATTCAAGTTATTTTTTATATTAAACAAATAGACTTATTAGTAATTTTTGATCAAATTTATCAATGTAATTTCATAAACTATTGAAAATCACTAATACATTTGTACAACAAAATTCCGGACTATATTTGAATCGCCTTCGCATTTATTAATCTTAGCTATTAATATCCATTTTGATCCTTTTTCGGAATTCAAATTGTCATATAAACCTTTCCCTACCGGTGATGTATTAACTACACGTCGACTCTAATAATGGGTATATCGACATGAAATATAATAGATACGGTTTTCAGAATTTTTGTATTCCTCCGTAATTTAATTACGAATCATATCAAAGTATTATAGTATATAAGTATTCATCTGCAGCAACACAAATAAATAATTTGTCGAGAAATCTGGAATTTTGCGAGTTTTAGTCTGTCTCAGCAGAAAAAAATTTTATCAATCACTTTTATCACACGAAAATGGGAGCTCACGCGATCAACATTTTTTATGAACTTTAAACGCGTTTTTCTCAAAACAAAATTTTTGCACGTGGCGTTGAAAGAATTTCGAAAAACCAAGTCGCTGATTGGTCTGAAATTTTACGAGCTTATTTTACACATGTATGGCTATGGCAGTTCACAAGATTAGGTCAAAATATTTATTTTATCTTACGTTTTACATATAAAAAATACCCCCAAAAAGGTATTTTTTTCCAAAAAAAAAAAAATCCAAAACAGCGCCATTTTGTTGCTTTTAAACCAAAAATATTAATTGAGTGTTATATAATAGCAATACTCATTCAGATTAAGAATCTTTTCAACTTTTTGCTTCAGGTAACCCTGAATGAAAAAACTTTAATTTTATCATACGGTATATTTACTATGAAAAAAATTGTTAAAAATTGACAATTTTTTAGGCCGTCAAAGTGAGACGATCCTTTAATTATCTAACTAGACTTGAATAAAAATCTATCAAAATATAAGTATATATTAGGTTTTCCAGACATATTTTTATTATGATATAATTTGTAAGCTGACATCCAAAGAGGATTATTAAAGATTATGGACAATTGACATAAAGTCAATTTGCTTGCAATCTGATAAAAAAAATGTACATAGACATTTTTTAACAATTCTTTTTGTATTCAATCATCATCTCACATCTTTAAGCGTAAATATTGATTGATCAATATCAACAAATGGGTAATATCGAGCTCTATCTATCTATTATGAATATACACACAATTTGATCATTAAAGATAATTAGATATGAATCATGATTTTATAAACGAATACGAACGCTTTTTTTATTGGCAAGGGGCTATTTTCACATACTTTATTAATACTCAATGAAAATATATTATTTTAGTTGCGTCATTGAGGATGTTGCTGGAATATTATTATACATGCTTTGCTTCATAAATCTCATTAAAAGAGATCATTGTCGATTTAAATCGGAATAAATTAGTATGCCTGCAGTTTCATTAAATTTATGGTAATTCGGCAGCTTTGTGTACATCCTCGTTTGCATTGGACCAACGTTAGCTCAACAGAGCCTGACGATTACGTGCAAAATAAATTGCCGCGAATAAATATTTAACAAAGAGGGCCAAATTTACAATGTGCTGCTTCAATCCAGAAGTTCAGAAAAAAAACCCCATCAATGTGACGTCATCTTTCGGAAGAAATGGCCTGTTTGATATTGAAAGTGCAACATGCGGCCGCAGAAACGGCCACTGTAAATAGAATAATACGCCATGGCGTAGGGGCTCTTTGATTTGCTCGATCCGAAGAAGTGCTTTGGAGTCTGTGGTATGTTTATACGACTGTTGTACCAAAGATACCTCTGACGTGCACGAGGTGGAAGCAAAAGACATAAATATTGACTCTAGTAAAAAGTGAATGAAAAGCATCGACGGTAGACCGAATTAGAAACGCTGATTAGATGAGTAAATGCTCTAAACATCTTTAAATTTATAACCAAAAAAAATGGGTGAAAATCGCACGCGGTAGAATTGAAACTTCTTAGCTGCTAGTAAAAGTTGATATTATTCATTGTTTTTTTCCATTTGTTAATGGAAAATTCTTGCTAAAAGATGAGCTATGTGTTGTGTAATATATAATAAAATAGGTTAGCCACTTGCACAGTAGTGACTTTATGCTACGACATTTTTATTAGGTGTATCGATAAAGCTAATGCTATTTTTGCTGAGGGTAAAATGTCAAATCCCAAAACCGACCAACATCACATTAGGCATTATATGCTGCTGTGTTTCGACCAGGGGTTGAACACCAATAAGGTCACAAAAACCATAAATACATTTTACGGTGAAGTGTTACCATTGCGATATGTCGATTTTGGTTTTCAAAATTTAAAGCAGGTAAACGATGTTTGAAAGATGCCCGTGAAACAGGAAAACCCTTAAATTTTGATGGCGACATATTTGTTAAACAATCAGCGATCACTTTTCGATACACCTAAATGATGTATGCGATGGAGACAGAGACACAACAAACGATTCTCCTTTTGATTCCAACTAGGGAATCCCAAACAGTTTTAGGTGCTCATGAATCTCGGGATTTGTAAACGATTTACTGAAAAATTCGAGATTGATTTTTTTTCTAACAGAAATCGTACACCTCACCAACAAAATGAAGGCTACTAAATCGAGACATTCGAGACCAGACAATCGAAACGGCGACGCCTAGGGGCAATAACTATCTAGCCTATGTATACCTATATACAGTATGTATATGTTTTTCAAATTGTTATATTTGCCTTTCCCTAACGGTGATGTATTTACTACACATCGACTCTAATAATGGGAACATCGATATGAAATATAATAGATACGAGATTCAGAATTTTTGTATTCCTCCGTTATATAATAACGAATCACATCAAAGTATCATAGTATGTAAGTATTCATCTGCAGCGATGGAAATAATTTTTTTTTCGAGAAATCGGGAATTTTGCGAGTTTTAATCCGTTTCTTGGCAGAATTTTATCAGTCACATTGATGGTGTTATACAAAAATGGAGGCTCATGAACTCGAACTAGCATTTAAATATCTGATGATGATACCTCCAACGAGTGTGGAGGCTGAGCGGGCATTTTCAGCAGCAAGTAGCCTGGCTTCAATTTATTTTTTTATTAAATAAATGGACTTATTAGTAGTTTTTGATCAAACTTATCAATGTAATTTCTTAACCTATTGAAAATCCCTGTCTCGGGATCCCGGGACTGATCCCGGGATGGTCTAATGCAATCATTGATTTAATTTACAACTTCGAAGAGATGAAAAGATATATCAAGGGCATTTTATATCAAGGCAAAGCAAGAACTCATTCGAAATATATTGACACTGAGAAACGAACTTAATTGATTCCTAGAACTGTGTAGTACTTATGTCGACATATTGTATTCAATATACAATAATCATTGAATAGTAAAAACTTATTCCTGCAACTTATTTGCAGACATCCAGAAGACAAAACGGAGTTTGAGCGTCCACAAAGGACAATAGCTGTAAGATCTTTAATGAGTTCCTCAAGCAAGGTATTGAAATTGGATCTGCACTTGATCGTATATATGGTTATTGGTACATACAGGATAGTGTGCATATTGAAATTTAGCTCTACGTATGAAATACGCGTGAATAATGAACAATATTAATAATTTCAAGCATATTCTTGTAGTCTGTAAATCTTTGATAATGAACCATTCAAGCAACTATTATAAATTATTATATATAATATTAATTAGAATTTATTGCCAGAAGATGTACAATTTAAATAGGAGTCGTCTGTATTATCTTCTATTTGATGTATCACATATATCTTAGGTAAAATACTTATACCTAATGACTGTTATAAGCTGAATTTTTGAGAAATGTTCAGAATATGGAGTGTTTTCTTCATTGTTTGAGGAGGATAACTATGTAAGAAATTGCATAAATGTATTCCTTGGCTGAATTTATAAGAAAAATTGCGTTTCTATTATGGCGTTGGTTGATCAGTAATTGGAAGATCGATTTTTTCTTACCAATCCCATTATAACTATCAGGCCGAAAAATGTATTTAGTTTCTGCACTATGGCATCGACCTATTTTCGAGACTTACTTTGCGCATAAAACCTGTCGGGCTCGTCGGTAATAAATTGGAAAAGATCATTCCCCATAAATAAAAATGCAATTTGCCCGATATTCTCAGAATTTACAGGGAACATTTTCAAGAAATGCAAAACACAGCACGTAAATTTAAATACGATTCTTATAAAGACTGAATAATTACAGAGGCAAGATGCCATAATCGAGATGCAGAAAAATAAAACCGATCTACAAAAGCAATTATACTGGGAGGAGTCGCAGTTGTACCATTAAAATCTATTATTTCGCAGAAATTCATTTCTTTATATTATTTTCGATTTTTTAAGACTGGAATAGACAAGGAGGGTTGGGCTGTTACACCCAAAAATAATAAACATTTGGTGCAGTTTATGTGTAATTACTAGGAAGTTTACGACCCAAAAAAACATTTTTTTCAAGTACTATTTTTAACCTTTGTATTATGACATATTGCAAAAAATACATAAGGTCATAAATAATATTATATTGAGTCGTAAAATAAAATAAAAAATATATATACACATTGTGTAGGATGCCAATAAACGAAGAGATCTCGTACGACGTGCCAACCCGTGTTCGTACGAGTCTCATGTTAACCGCTTATGAATATTTCCGCGGCGACGTAGCACCGAATTTTTAATAAGATTTCAAAAATATTAATTTAAAAAACCGATAGATACCGTTTACTTGCTATATGATATAATCCGACAATTTGTGTTGATACATAATTTGAATTTAAAAACAAGGACAATTTTTCAGAAATTTAATACTCATGGGGTCATGGAAAAAATGAGAGTGTTTTCATCCATCCATTATGTTGAAAAGTAGGTTACAATCGATTCATCTAATTAAAGATTCATTCAGCTGAAAGTTGAGATGGATTATTAAATTGATAGCGACGCAGTTGTAAATTAATCCGAATACAAATAACGGGTCGTGAAAGTTATGTGAGCACACATTTGTCAAATCGATTTAGCTAACCCTGTCATTTTAATTAATTTCCAGCTCAGTCTAAAAGCACACCACTTTAATCATTTAATTAGCCTAATTACAAAGACAATTTTGAGTGTCTCTATGTGAAGTAAATCAAGATTTATCGATTGTTACGCCGATCGATGTATCAACGTATTCATTGTTTCAATGCATTGATCAGAACGGAGACCACCTTAATGATATAATTTTAAAAAATATAATAAATAAAACCTTAAATGTTTCGCTATAACATAAAAATATAATTAAATTGATATCTTCTATAAAATTAATGTTATTAATTTTTAAAATAAAGTAGTTTTCCTGCCGCACTTTGTATATTGTGATTCGTTCTTATTTATACTGTTATTATTGCAGTGCTCGCGTCCATTTCATCGATTCAACGATCGCCTTCCACTGCTACCCTTCGAATTCTGTTCGAATATATCAAAATGTTATTCGAGTTTGATACGAAAATAACTTCTATTTAGATATCGTGAAGTATAATTTATATTCTCTAAAAATATATTGAAGCAAATCCAAGGCCACAAACGATGGGCCTCAGACGGCGCCTTAAAAGGGAGAATAAATTGCGAAAAATAGGCGAAAAATCAAATAAGTCATTTGGGGAAAAGTAAATTGGGAGCAGAACAATTTGCTTCGATAATCCCTAAAAAAAAATCAGGAGCAAATTTTTTTCCCGGGGACGTATCGATATTTTAATCAAAAAAATATAGCCTGATTAAATAAATCTATTATTTTGGCTATACAATTTTTCATTAAACAAGTTACGTACCGAGGAATCATTTCGCAAATCCAAGAACTCATCTTGTAATTCATCGGGAATGCCGGCTAAATTAAGGGAAGCAGAAAATGGATTTCAATGTAGTTTCTTCTTTCAGCCCAGGGAAGTAGCGCTGAAGTTCGTTTTGAAGGGATTCGAGATGTCCTGTAATATCTTCCTTCAAATTTTTATTTATTTCACCATCATTCAGATTCATCTAGCTAACTGCAGAGTTTATCAAACATGGCAATGTTTCGAAGATCTATTTAACTTCGCCAGTTTTACAGCTTGGATAAAAATGCCCCGAGATTATTGTTAAATGTGTTAATATTCATTTTCTTTCCTTAAAGTTTCAAATTAAGCCTATTTTATTGTTCTAATACCTAAAAAAATAAAAAAAAAACAATCCATGTGCAAAACACCCCGTTTATTAATATATATATATAGCCAATGCAATTTTGTTCGCATTAATTAAAGCATGTAGTGCACGTGAAGCTATTTTGCGGTTCAGTGCCAAACTGCATCATACTGCACAATGTTTTGACTTTAAAGCAGAGCAAACCCAATTAAATTGTTAATTAACTCTACCTGTACGGTGATATCTTTATATCAATACAATTTTGTCATTAATTTTGAGCCAAAACGGTATAGACATAAAAGATCAATCAATTTTGCTCGTAGGATAAATATATTTAATATCAGAGAAATTGCCAGGAGACAAATACCTCAGCTCGAATCCAATCAAATTCATATTAAGTACATTATGCTATATTTTACATTGGTAAGAAGTCTGTTAAAGCGCTTAAAATAATTGATGATCTTTATGGAAAATGTCAGTACCTAATAAATTTCAATGTTCTGAAAGCTTAAATAATTAGCAGATTTATTACAAAAACGTGGAATAATATTAATTAAAAACTGAATTGGCAAAGTGAACCGAATGATTTTGATAAATGATTTAGAAACGAGGACGAAATCACAGGGCGCCAGTTTAAATTTAAGAAAAATGACTAAATGTGAGATGCAACGGATGAGATTAGCTCAGGTTGCAAATTAACGAAAGCGAGCTAAAAAAACCTTTGTCCTGCAGAACATTCCATCGGACTAATTTAAAAACATTGTTCGATATTCGTAGCGCTGCCAATACAAAGGGCTTTCAGTATTTTTTACACTATTTTCATTTAGGTTGGCTTATTCTGCGAGTGTTAACGTCAAAGTAGCCTTTACTAGACGTTGACAAATGAGTTCCGAAGAACACCCAAATTGGAAAGCACCAAATTGAATTCCTCAGCGTTGAACTGATAAATATTTCACACTTCATTATTATAAGTCTGGGCATTCAAAATCAGTCGATATCAAGTATGAACGAAGCGTTGCTCCGATGACCACTTTTATTTACGACGGCAATATTCGAACCAATTTACGTTTAAAATATGTAATCAATTTTGGCCAAACTAAAGGATAGCCTGAATAGTTTTAAATTCAATAAAAATGTCATAAATATTGAGAGCCTCCGTGAATTACATTCGGTGTTTGAAGCCAGCGAACAAATCGATGAGTGTAAATTTAATGGCTGAATTGGCTTGTAAATTACTTTGTTAGAGCCACTGTGTTCTAAAATCAAACTAACTATAAATGAAATACTATAAAAAGACATTTAAATAATTCAGATTAAAAAATACGAATGGCAATACAAAATGTTGCATAATTTTTTTGGCAGGAAAAAATATTTTCATTTTTGTACGATGATTCTTAAAAATATTTTCTGACAATATTATTATTTCATCATTATTAACCTGCTTAGTGAGCGGGATGTATATATACGTCCAACGTGAACTGCATCGAAATTGGTTAGGACGTATATATACGTCCAACAAAAACTGCATCGAAATTGGTTAGGACGTATATACACGTCCTCTGAGTTGAGTCCTATAGCAGGCGGAATATTTTTTTCCGATTATGTGAGTTGTCGATACATGTTTTGACATGAATTTAAGATGGGTAGCAAATTGGTTGCACTTCGCTATTGTGTTTTAATGGATGTGTACTTAGTAAACGGTGATTAGTAGCATAAGGTAAGATTCAAAGGCAAACTTACAGTTTTAAAATGGAAAGACCAAACAGACGTATTGATGCTCAGTTCAGAAAACATAGTAAAAAGCCAACCTATGCCATCAAAAAACAGCATTACACCCAAACCATCACGCTTAGTTCAAAGAACAAATGAAAGGAAATTTAAGCCAAGAAATGTCGATTTTATTACAATAAAGGGAAAGAATCTACATACTGGTGTCCCAATTGTGAGGTAGCACTACGTGTCAACAACTGTTTTAAAATATATCACACAGAAGTTGAGCTTTGAATTTATGTATGGATATATTTTATTTTTTTAAACTCTATGTTTCCATTTTCTTTGTGTGCTTTTATTTATTGTTTTGTATTTGTTAACTTCTCTATATGTTTATGTATCTAAATAAATTGAAAAAATGTATGTTTCATTGATTTTTTTATAGATTATAAGCATCTTCAAAAAAATTAATAATAAGAACGACTATTAATAAGACTCACGCCAGGTGGGCGGGACGTATATATACGTCCTAACGAAAATTTGCGCGCCCACTGTATTTTGCGTTATTGAAAAGGAACAGGTTAAGAACTAAGTCAAATGTAAATTCTTTATTCAAAACCGTACCATAAGTGAGCTAGAAATCGGAATAGGAACCCAAGAAATGTTCTTAGAAAGTCTCCATAAATTCAAGCAGATCTTCATCGAATTTTTCAGGGAAACAGATCATCGCCAAACAATTAGTTGGTCAACTAAGCATAGTCTGGATTTTCTGGAAATTCATGGGAAAAAGCTTTCTGCTGTTATACCTTTACCAAACACATTAATTGACACATTGAAGCTATTTGTGGAGAAGTAAGGATTCGACGAAGAGTTTATATACAATGCTGATTAGACCAGTTTAAATCGGAAAAAAACTACCCAATAAATCTTTAGCATCAAGACGTGGTAATACTTCACCTGGGTACAAAATTAGTAAAGAATGTGTCACTATAATGGTGTGTGCAAATGCAGCAAAAAGGTAGAGACAGACTGTCACTGCTTGTCATTGGAAAATCAAAGAGCCCCAGCTGCTTATAAATTTCTAAAGTCTTCCCGTTTGAATATGATCATCAGAAAAAAGCTTAGAAAAAGAGGAAAAACATTCAAACGTTTACATAGAAATCAGATGCTTCAACGATTATTATTAGCAGACGAAAATAATGAAGAAACAGTTATCAGCTTCCACAAGAAAATACATTTAAAAGATTTTTGCTACATCGCAGCAGATAGTTGGAATTCTTTAGATGTGTCAACTTTGAAAAAATCATGAAACAAAGTTTTGAAAAGACCATTAGTAAGTTCCAATAACGCGATAGAAACTGATATAAGAGACATTGCGAAAGCAATAGTACATTTCTATATGTACGAAGAAGATGTAATTAAGAGGTGAAATTGCGATGCAAACGATCCTGGATTCCAAACTTTGAATGATGAGGAAATAGTTAAAGAAATATCTGCCTCAGAAAAACAAGGTCGAGAAGATGAAAAAGAGATTTGCAAGGGTGAAGATATTGGTTGTACACATTCTGAAGCTTTTTAGTGTTTAGATGTCGTCATGAATTCATGTCGTCATTTTCGTTATCCGAACTACTTTCATCCCCAATTAGTCCGGATAAACGAGGTTCCACTGTATTATTAAAAATTCACACACAATAATAGCACAAAAACATGATACGAACAGAACTTATCCGACAAATATGGCTGAATAATTTATGATGATAAAAATATAGGGAATTGCGGTATGACTCCAAACTATCGATAAATTGAAGTAAATAAATATATTATGGTTCACCTCACTCTGCAAAAATTGCTCCCTGGATGGACACGGGCCATTTTGTTAGAAGATATCAAAAATAACCCCCCCCCCCCTTATCATAAAAAACGTTTCAATGAAATTTCGAAAGAAATATCGAACGGAAACCCCACAGTAAAATACGCCGAAAAGAAATGGCGCAGAAATAAGCGTATACTGAAAGTTATGGCGTTCTTTCGGCCATTTTTCCCCTTGAAGCCTTTGAGTTATTTTCGTGGGAAAAATTACTGCAAAAAGGTATTATTCTTGGTAAATAAATAAATAAATAAAATTAACGACGGCGGCTTGCTCCATCGCAACATTCGTGTTTATGTTTTCCTCGGGAGAATTAATACACCCCGTGGATATAAATACGACAATTGAGCACAAAGGACGTCCTTGGGCTCTTAATCATTTTAATTCAATTAAAAACACGTCTAGCAAACACCGGTGCGTTGCTAAAATTCGATCTTAAAATGTAGTGGGACAAAAATTAGATTAATAGACAGGTGGAGGAGAGTTCGCATCGTCGCAAAATCAGGTCAATTATGTCAACGTATGCGAGGTGTAAAAACGTACATTGACAATGATGGATTAAAAATGGATGCCATGTGATCATTATTTTGCGAAGCTTAATGATTTTGACATTTTAATAGAACGAGGATTATTTTACCTGCGTCGAAATTTGCGGCTTGTTATGAATGCATTTTGGGTTGCAATTAAATTCATTCGCATAATGTCTCAGAATAGAATGCTCATTTTTATAGCGACTCGATTCTATATTAAACATTTTTTTAGAAACAATATTCTGACGTAATGCTAAATACTTTGGGCCATAAAACACTAAGCTGACGCTAATTACTTAGCTTTTTCATCGTTCAAAAAATACCTTCACATCAAGAGACGTTTCTGCCTTGTTGGGCCTAAAATATTGGTTTTTTAATCATTTTTTATTAGAAAAATATTAAATATAGAATGTTGATATTTAGTATCTTAACTAAATAATTTTTATTGAATATAAAAACATTTTTTAAAACTTGACAAAGTATGGTAATGCGAGTGGGAGGATCCACGTATGTCGGTGCGCGAGTGATGACATTCTTCACCACGGAAGTTTTAAATCTTGGACAGGTGGTTCACAGCATAAAAACTAAATATATTTTTACTTTGTATAATATTTTACATAGTTTGAGCTATAATTAGGAAGAAATATTGGAAAATAAAAAAAGTTGTGAGCAATCGAAAAAAATTGTGTATTTTTACCAACATTTTTTATAGTTTTTTGTTCATTAAACAAAAACTTTTAAATATTTTTAAATAACTATAGGTCAAACGATGAAGACGTTTATTGTACATGTTTTTCTTAAAATTCATAAAGAATGATCATCTAGGGCGTGAAGAAACGCTTCCGTAGGCTTGGAAAAAGTAGTTTCGAAAAAAATAGATGGTTCAAACAAGCAGAATAAGCAGCGCGCTTTTCTTACATTTTAAAACAGTTTTCTTCAAATTATTGCTTCGAAATAAGAATATCAAGCGTTGAACAAGTATTGGTATAATAAATTAGACCGGAGACTTTTAAAAATAATATTCACTTCTTCTTACTCACTTAAACGCCAGCGACTCACCGATGAGTCACTAGCGAAAGAAAAACATATTTTTTTAATACCTGAATTCAAATTTGGAGGTAATACTAGTTCGAGTTGATGATCGCTTGAGCTCCATTTTCGTATAAAACCATCAATGTGACTGATAAAATTCCTTTCTGCTCAGACTAAAACTCGCAAAATTCCCGATTTCCCGACAAATTATTTATTTCCGTCGCTGCAGATGAATACTAATATTCTATAATACTATGATGTGATTCATAATTATATTACGGAGGAATACAAAAATTTTGAACCCCGTATCTATTATATTTCATATCGATATTCCCATTATTAGAGTCGAGGTGTAGTAAATACATCATCGGTAGGGAAAGGTCAATATAACAATTTGAAATACATATATGTACTGTATATATGTAGACATAGATTAGACAGTTACTGCCCGATTGTCTCGATTTAGTAGCCTTCATCGTGAGGTGTACGATTTCTATTAGATAAAAATTTCAATCCCGAATTTTTCGGTATTACGTTTACTGATCCCGGGATTCATGAGCATCTAAAACTGTCCGGGATCCCGGGGTCCAGGATATAAAAACAATATTATGTCGTGACTGACAGTTGAATAAGTTCATCAGTTTTCGTATTAAAATTGCAATTACTTGAGATATGACAATTTTTATGAAAACATGTGTTGTGTGCGATTACACCGCGGCGAGCGCGCCCCGTAGCCAATGTGTTAAGAGAAAAAAGTACAAAGAAGCAGACCTTTTTAAATTGCTATCATGTATTTACTTTTATTGCTTAAATAAAGTTTTAAAAAAATATATATTCGTTTTAAAATTTAAAAAATATCTTATGATCCCATGACATAAAATTTCATACATCAAATGGCCATAATATCATATTTTATAAGCAATTTTAAAACATCCTTTATACGAGTGACAGATGTTTTATTTTAAGAATTTCATTATAAAAGCGAATGGGACTTTTTCCCAATAAAAAATATCGAATTGCCTTATGGAGGGATATTAAAAAATACTCATATCAAAGGCTTCTTTCTGCAAAAACTTCGTAATAAACTGATGCTAAATTCTATCTTTCAGCCAATGGTAAACGTTCATACTTTCTTTTGACAAATTTAAAAGAAATTTAACCTATTCTTTATAATACGTCAGGTATTCTGGAAACTCACAGTTAAACACAAATATTAAGCACTTCGGCGAGGTCCGTAATACTTCTTAAATTTTATTTTCCATGCGCGTCGCACAGGGGATGAAGAATTTTTATGAGGTCATCCCATGTGGTAGTTAAGTAGCAGGAATTTGACCCCTCGAGGCGAAATAATAGGGATTTAAGGGTGTACATCCATTATCATCCCTAACGCATGAGCTATGTAGCCAGATCCCATATTCCGGAAGGTTACATCCGACTTCCCTTGATTCAGTAACCCGAATTTAGGACGAATGCATCCGCATAAGAAAATAAAAAGCAAGCTCGTTCATACCAAAAATAATTTGGTATGAACTATGGTTGCGAAATACGTTTTTGCCACAAACTGCCAAACTAATTTAATTGTAACTTTAGCAAAGACGTCGTTTAAAAATGCTTGAGCTTCTTTTCAGAGATTTTCGCTGAAGTGTGAACGACAAGCAACCGGAACGTTTTTTTGCACTTTGGAAATTTTAACTTTGTCACCGCCAAAGTAATCTCTTTGGGCTACTTTGCACATACGATGCTTTTATAAGTCTGAAAGCATTTTATCAAAACTTATACCCAAACGGTCCTCGAAATCTTGTAAGGGACACAACCTTGTGGAAGAAGATGCTCTAATATTTATTAAAATATTTTACAACTCTAAATATATATATATATATATATTCATCATTTTAATATTTTCAACAAAATGTCAGCACGTTGCCATTTTTATCATTGATTTTTGCGATTATAATACTGTATAAAAACGAAATTTATATTATATCTATACGCTGGGACAATAAAAGCATTGAATTGATTTTATTGTAAGGCTTAAGTTATATTCGAGATGGAAATAAACATGAGAAATGAGATCCTATGGGATGCGTGGTATCTTGATATAAGAAATACTAAAACATATTACATACATTTCCTGAAAAATATTACATGAATATACTAGAAAATGTACATAAATTCAATTCGTAATAAATTGTTTAAAAAATTTGCATATTCTCATATATTCTTTCATATAAGTAGAACCCAAAATCATTTTCGTTTTGTTGGTTGATCGTTTTTGGGGATTAGTTGCACTTAGGCTGTTGCACTTTCAAGTCGTGTTTTATGCTCTTTCGATGACTATACTCATCAAGAATAAATTGCGATTTTTAAAATTCAAATTTAGCAACCCAATTTACAATGGATCGATATTCGCCGAGTGAAGATTTTATCCGAAATTTAATACTTTTTAGTTTTATCAAAAAATAGACTGTAACGCGCACCACTAAAAATATTTGCGATATACTGGGCGATATTTTAAGTATTCGCAAATGTCAAAATTGGTTCCAGAAATTTCGTTCTGGAAGTTTTGATTTAAAAAATTGCCCTGGAAGTGGAAAACTGCGTAAGGTGAATGCCGCCACACTGACTGCTGAAATCGAAAGCAATCCAACAAAAACTATTGAAAAAATATTGGCCACTCTCAGATAGTCATGGTCGAGTGTTTAAATAAATCTGAAAAAAATCGGGAAGGTGTGGAGACAAGGAAAATGGGTGCCGCACGAGCTAAACGAAGAGAACCTGAGCGACCACTTTAATGCTAGCAAACAACTTCTAAAAATGGAAACTGAAACGCCGTTTTTAGGCAATTTAATAACTGGAAATGATAAATAGGTTCTTAACTCTAATTATGGATGCAAAAATCAATGGCTATCGAAGGATTAAGTAGCCAAAACAACCCTCACTTGCATCGAAATCAAATATTTTTACAGCATGATAATGCTCGACCCCATATGGCGAAAATTACGCGGGAAAAAATAAACAGCCTTGGATGGAAGACAATTCGACATCCTTCTTATTTTCCAGATATCGTTTCATCGGATTTCCATGTGTTTAGACCTATGCAGAATTATTTGTATGGGAAAAAATATGGATGAGGTCAAAAATGTTTGAATATTTTCGTTCAAAGCCCGTGATGTTTTATGACAGAGGCATTAAAATGTTACCAGATATGTTAAGAGCGGTTACATCTAATGATAGAAATTACACTTTGTTACAATATGGTAAAAATTAATAAAATATGAGCATTCAAATCATTCATTTAAAAAACGAAAATATTTATGGGTATCGCTATTGGTCCATTGTTGATTTCAAAATGCTCGTATATGAATAGTTTTTTTGCGTTAGGGTATCAGTGTTTAATCCTGTTATGCATCTTTCTAACACATTAATATGATCAAGCAAGAGAGAGAAAGATAGCAAATCAATATGCAATGTTATGCAGATTTGTGTCGGTATGGTGTTAATATTAGATAAAGCGGAAAGAAATGTCATTTTTTTTGTTGCGTCTTTGCCGTCAGTTTGTCTCGGGTTGCTGTCGAGTGAATACGTCAAGGTTGGTGTCATTTTGAAACTCTGTTATTTGTCTTGTTTTTTCAAATATTTTAATATTTTTTTAGCCATAGTGAAAACATCCAAGCCAGTTATTGATGAGACCCATTTGCGATCTTGTTCACTGTTTTTATTCGATGAAGGATTAAAAGCAAAAGAAGCTACGCAGAGCATCTGGGATTCATATGGTGACATATTGAATAGTCGAAAATGCCATAGGTGGTTAAAAAAATTCAAAAGTGGCGACAGAGATTTGGAAAATAAATCAAAATCAGGACGACCTCCAATAATCGATGATAACGCATTCAATTCTCTGGTAGAATCTGCTCCTCGAAAAACAATAAAGGAATTGTCGCTAGAGATCGGCTGTCTCTGGTCGACAGTAAAAGACCATTTGAAAAGACTCGGGAAAAAATAAAGACAGGGAATTTGGGTAACAAGTGAAAAATCATTTGGATTCTTACTATAGTGGAAAACCGGCCGAATTTTACGAAAGAGGCATTAAAAAGCTACCTAATCTGTGGAAAGCGATTATGAATAACAATTATTAATTGAATAATATTGTATAGCTTTTATTAAAAAAAATTCTCCAAATAACAAAAAAAATGACATTTCTTTCCGCTTTACCGTTGAGCATCCGTAGCGTTTAAATATTTCGTTTAGAAATGTCTTTACATATTGATACCAAGCATCTGTTTAAATCTACATTGGAATTCAATCAATAAAGTAACATTTAAATTGTAAATAAACAAGATAGTTGGGTGACCCAGTTACAAATTTAGTTAAGGATGACTAATCTGGAAATTTTGGGATAGTTTGAATGTATACTCTAGTAGTGAATAAACTACTATTTGTATATGAATAGTGCTATTGTCATGATGGAAATTTCTATTTTCATTTCGTCTCAACACTCTGAATGAAGGCCCATCAATTGTTTGTCACTTGTATAACATTATCATTGATCGTTTTTATATTTTAATTATAAGATTTGATATGAATTTGACCTAATAAATCAATGCGGTGGGTTTTATCCCCTGGATTGACCCAAATTATGGCGCAAATTCACACAGACAAACAAATAAATCAGTGTTCCCATAAGAAGGACCTTCTGGAAGAGGATTTTCCTTCCTATAAGATGACCCGGATCTAATCTTGATAAATAGGGACTGTTGGGTTTCGAATGTTTGCGGCTATCCTATAGCCAACATCCGCTTCCGTGCCCGCAAGTATTCGTGGATGTACGTTGATAAAATATTAATTGTGCCAAAAACTGCTGAAATATTTAGCCCTCGATGCTGATTCGTCGTATGAATTCCCATATTATCCCGAGGATCCAGAGAGCTTCCTTATAATTCGGGACGACCTTCGCAAACGAAGAAGTTGTTGAACCTTAATTAATAAGGTTGTGTGGGTGTTTACAAACATCATAGAGCAAGACGGCGTTGACTCGTAATACAATATCAATTTAACGCCTCACGAACATTCTCCAGCATCCAATTTTCTCATCCCCTAAGTAATCAGGTCCCATCGATCAACGGTCGTGCTTTAGACGCAATTAAAATATCCACAACCATAACCGAACATCCATTTTCTTTCGGCGGCCCTTCAAAACAAATAAGAATAGCGCCCACGTAAGAACTCTGTTCGATTTCGCACAAACATGGGAGGGCTTTTCTGGAAAGCTTCCGCCCTGTGCCTTTAATAATAAACGACGACTCAACACTTTCGCTGTGAATGATTTTGCTCGGCAAAAATAACAATGTCCTTCAGAATTCAATCTGATTCAAAATTAATTCGTCGAGCCATGAATGAATCGACGTAAGATTTGTCCCGTGGGATATTTGTGCTCAATATTTCGATATATTACCAATCAATGTAATTATCTCAGTACACGTGTACGTAAATCGAAGCTCTTTGATATGATGAAAAATAAACATGTCTTTGAAAACAGCAAATGTGGAGCAAAAGCTTTCATTTCCCAATTGTATAAATATTGGATAAAATTATAATAATATGACATAAAACTGGAATATAAGCATTTTTCATAACATTAGGTGTATCGATAAGTCCTTGCTCATGTTGATAGAAGACTCTTTGAACTCAATTTGTGTTCAGACACGATAAAGAAAGTATTTTCGTAATTTTTTAAAAATTCTCTTTTTGCACCGAATTGTGACTGGGGATGAAAAATTGATTGTTTATGAGAACATAGGTCGTAAAAATAAATAGATTTTTCTGAGATAAAAACTCGACTCAGAAACCTGGATTGACGACCCGCAAGATTATTTTATGCTTTTGGTGAGATATTCAAGGAATATTCATTATGAATTTATGAAAACTGGCGAAATAATAATTACACATGTATTAGATTGTCCTATTAGTTTCTTTCGCAAATGAATACAGATCTAATCATAGCCATGGTTGAAGAAAACTCGATACACTGTTCGCGAAATAAACTTCAGCGTATTTCAACATGCGATCTTCTTCTCCAAAGACATAATAGCCAACCTTTTTTGAAGAGACATGTCACTGGAGATGAAAGTTGAATACTCTATGAGAATATATATATAACGTAAACGGTCTTGAACTAAGGGTACAGAAGCTTTAATTGTAGCTAAACCTAGCCTGCATCCAAATAAATTTTTGCTATGCATGTGGTGGAACTGGAAGGGGTAGTTTATTATGGGTTACTTCCAGCAAGTTGAAACGATCAATTCAACCAAATATTGTTTCCAACTAGACAATCTAAGGCGAAGAAGATGACTGTAAAAATCAAGGAATTAAAATGGGAAGAACATCCACACCCTTCGTATTCAATAGAGCTTGCTCCGACGGATTATCCTCTTTTACGATCTTTGATAAACGTTTTCGAAACGCAACTAAAGTCGAAAATAATGAAATCCACCTACAAGCGAAATTAAAGTAGACCACTTAGTAGGCTACTTACGATTATTTGATTTAATTTACAACTTCGAAGAGACGAAAAGATATATCAACGACATTTTATATCAAGGCAAAGACAAGGACTCATTCAAAAAATATTGACACCGAGAAACGAACTCAATTGATTCCTGGAATTGGGTAGTACTTAAGTCGACATATTGTATTTAATACAAAATAATCGTTATATAGTAAGAACTTGTTCCTGCTACTTATTTGCAGACATTCAGAAGACAAAAAGCTGTTTGAGCGTCCACAAAGGACAATAGCTATCAGATCTTTAATGAGTTCCTCAAGCAAGGTATTGAAATTGGATCTGCACTTGATCGTATATATGGATATTATTACATACAGGAATTGAAAAACTCGAAAACCTGTGATAAATAATATAAATATTACAATACAAACTAATATTATATTATTTAAGGGTAATAATCGATTGTTCTTGGGGGATGAATTTGTATCAATTATGCATCATTTCCATATTAAAAAGTGCCATTAATTTTAAGATTAAAATATGCTACTTGAATCGATATTGTGTATAATGTTGAAAGTTCATATCAAGCTAATTCTTCCACCGGTAAAAGCTCTAAATCGAAGCTAAAACGGAAGCTTTTGTGCTTAAATCTATTCAGAAGTCCAACATGAACTTGCGGACTTCGATTTTTTTTCTTAATCATCATGTTCATTTTTCACAGCAAACACATTCAAGCCTGAAAATGTTAATTAAAGCGGCGCTGAAAAGAAAGCCGAATATTTCATTACGTTAATGGATATTTTTAATATGCGGAAATTGTTAATTTTTAAATCCATTATCATATTTTTTCACGATTAGAATAGAGGCTTAATTAATTCGGCAGCTCCGAGCTCAATGTATCCAATGTGATTGCAGGGTGGTTCCTTTTGTGAAACTTTTGATCGAATTACTACGTCGACTTCCGCAACTCCGGCGATGTATGTTCCAGCGAATTTATTGTATTTGCAAATATATTTGAATCAATTCCGACTTAAAGTTTGAGCGAATTGTTTGAAGAATTGCTCGTGTGACTGTTGGGTGGGAACGGGGGGAACTGTAAGGTTCAAAAAGTTCGAAGTTCAACGAGTTCAATGTTGGGTTCAATTATACACTGAATATTAATCAAGAAAGGTACTTCATTGAATATTACTGAAGGGCGGAAAACAAATTTATATCGCTTTAATTAATTTTGTTCGGGAACAATATAAAAAAGGACGGTATTATTCTTCCACAAACTTTTATGAGAAATACAATCATCTATTCCCAAGCGGAGCTTAAAATTAATTTTAAGCTACAATTAAGCTTGGGCGAAGAAATGAAACAAGGAGGAAGCATATGATGGAAACAAATATTTTAAAGATGTGTAGACGATTAATAAATACGTGAACGTGATCATTTGGTCACGTTAAACATAATCATCAAACTACTCCTCCGTCTATTATATATAGATGGCTCAGTATTAGGGTGTCCCATAAGTTTCTTTCGTTTTCATATTAAGAAAAAAATAAACAATAATTTTGAAGCCTCATAATGCCTTCTTGCCCAAATTTTCCAGGTTGGTTGGCAAAATATCGATCAAGGTACATTTTTACATCAATTTTTTGAATTAAATTTTTTACCACGTAAAGAATTTTTCAATTAAAGAAATAAATAATGATCTAAAGGGGCAATGTCCGAAGAGCTTAGAGCAGTGATTCTCAACCTTTTTGAAGTCACGGTGCACTTTTGACCATGGGAAAAAGTGGCGGTGCACCAGAATTAAGAAGTCGAAAAAATTTGTATATACATAGACATAATTTTTATTACATATTTAAAAAAATAATATTTACATACCATTTTTTTACATATTTTCTTTTTATGTCAAATTATATAAAAAATGTTTAACATTGAAAATATATTTAGTTAGTTAATTTTTCCCTAGAAACAATTTTATATTTATACGCGTTTTATTAAAAATATTTGCTCTCTTTAAGTGATAAATCTAGGTTGGGGGAGGGGGTGTTTTTTTTCCGTTGTCCACCCAAAATGACGTCCCTGCTTAACACAATATAAGTTATATGATCAATCAAAAATCAATTAATGTGCTACCTGAGCTTGTTGACTTTTGCAGATATCATAAATTTTAGGTCGAATATTTGATAGAGCTACCCTCAATTCTTCGTCTAAATTCGTAAATCTTTCTCGTTTTTTAGTTTTCATATTAGTTCTTGTTGAGAAACCGAGCTTACACAAATATGATCTCGGAAACTATAACAAAATTTTCAGTGCCTTCGTGTGAAGAGCTGGATATTCTTCTTGGACAGAAATCCAAAAGTCCTCTATTATCTATTGTATTACTTTTTAAAAAAGGAGACAATTCATTGTTTAAGAACTATCGTCCAATTTCGCTTCTCTCCCATATATATATAAAGTATTCTCTAGAGTTAAAACTAATAGGCTGGCAGATCGATTTGACAAATTTCAACCTCGAGAACAGGCTGGATTTAGAAAAGGCTTTAGTATCATCGAGCATATCCACATACTAAGACAAATCATCCAGAAATTCGAAAAATATAATCAGCCACTGTCTTTCTTGGGCAGTTTTAGACTCACTACAGCGCTGTAATATAAACTCTCTCCCAAGCTTATCATAAACGCTTTGGAAGATGTGTTTAAACTGCTATCTTGGAAAAAGTGCCGACACAGTATTGACAACACACAAGTGGAGAAATTGTGACATAGTATTAATAGCCGAATCGTCTGAAAAGCTTCAAGACATGCTCCAAGACCTAAACGAAGTGTCAAGTAAAACTTGTCTGAAAATGAACATGGATAAAATCGAAGCCATGATAAATAGTCACAATTCTCAGACCTTCGGGGCGATATCCATTGGGGGAACACAAATTGAGGTTGAAAACGAATACACTTATCTGGGACAAGTAATACAACTAGGACGACAGAATTTCTCAACAGAAATTGACAGACGAATACCACTGGGATGGCAGCATTTAACCAACGCATCATCCCAGTGTTAACCCACGAAGACGTGGAATCTAATATCAGGCATTTTACACAGAATAAAGTTTTCCCAGCGTGCCATAGAGAGATCTATGCTCGGAGTGTCTTTATAATATAGAATCAGAAACGAGGATATCCGAAGAAGAACTCGAGTAGTAGACGCTACTAAAAGAATTGACACACTTAAGTGGCAATGGGGGAGACAAACGTGTCGAAGAAACGACGGTCGATGGGGAAGAAAAGTGTTGGAGTGGAGACCCCTGTAAGACTGACGACATCGAAAGAATAGCAGGATGAAGCTGGATGCGGAAAGCGGAGGATTGAGAGGGATGAAGACTCATGCGCTCAACGGTGGACGAACACAGACTGATGATGATGATCATGATTATGAATCTTTCCTCAGCGGTCAGACTGCATGACGATTTGAAGATTCCGCCACGACCAGGCGCACAGATCATCAGACACCCATTGAAACCATCCTACTGTATTCAACCATCGTCATCTTATTCCGCACTCTATGTAAGAGTCTATTGTGACAATAAAATCAAAAGTTTATCGTGGCTTTAAAAAAAACATAATTTATCGGCTTTAAATCCTACATCTTAAAATAGACATCAAGGACCTCCAATTTACTATAAGTCGCAGTACAAAACACTTAAAAAACTAAGAACACTTGCCTGAGTATCGACGCTGCATGACGTTCAGGATAGATCCTGGAGTACGGGACGCATTCTGGAACAACACTGCACTTTATTTATTAAGATATATCCATCTGACGATTAAGCCAAACCGTATAACCTAAGAACCGAACACGCACTGATTGTCGCCTAGAATTCGACGGCTCAACTGAGCGTACGAATATAAATGTATTAATACTAAATGTAAATTATTATGAAAAACTATTGAAAGAATGCATGAGATTCTCTCTGAGATGAGCTCTTTTGATATATTCCCAAAAATATTTATATCAAATTTGAAATTCATTAAAAAATAATGTATTTATGCAACGAAAAGGATGGTGATTATTTTTGAATAATAATATTTTTGGGAATATATTGCAGCAGCTTATTTAATCCCATGATTTTTAAAAAATAGTTTTTCTTATAAATATTAATAATTTGTCATAAATGCGTTTCAATTTGTCCGTCCGGTTTAGGCGTCGAGTTTATGCTATGCAACAATATTCGGTGCAGAGCTATATTTTATTTTCACAGGTTAGGGTGTGCATGTGCGTATGTTAAGTGATATTTTTTAATACACAGAGTGTTGTGCCATTCCGGAATGTGATCCGTGTTCCAGACTGTATCCTGATCGTCATGCAGCTAAAATATTAAGGCAAGTAGTCATAGTTTTTTAAGTATATTGTAATACGATTATTAGGCTTATTATCGAAATATGTAATGTTGAACAATTGCATTGAGATTTCAAGAACACAGATCGGAAATAATACTCATAGTGGATTGGAAAATCAAGATGTCTATTTTAAGATGTAGGATTTAGGTCCGATTTTTGTACCATTTTTTTAAAGTCACGACTAACATTCAAATGTATATGTAAAATACGATATTCGGAAGTGATTCATTTAGCATTTCATAGCTAAAAGCTTCATTAAGCATCAATTTTTCCTTAGATTAAAGAAAATACATCATATATCATTTTAAAAATATATCATCAGCTAAATAATTGGACTAAAATGTGTCAAATATTTAATTTCAGGTATGAAATCGTGTTTAATATAAAAGCAATCCGCAATTGCTTGATTACGAAATCGACCAGCCTTGATCAATCAATAGTCTTAAGTTTAGATGGACGTTGTGAAAAATTGTACAGTGTGGTTCAAAAGAACTGCTGGTGAGCCAAATTCCAAAGGTGTCCAGGACTTCAAAATTCATGCAATAAGAGCTCTCAGGTAAGGATAATAAGATTTACAAGATAAATTTGAGCTATCATTTAATTTGTCATCTAAAATATACACACAAAATATTTGGTCTAATGGATGTTTATATTCTTTGTTTTAGGTAAGTCTTTCGAATAGCGCAATATCAATCCGAAATACCGAAGTTTTCAAATATACTCATACTTTGAGTTAAATACATAATGCGTATAAATACGTAAAACCGAAACATAAATATTCTTCAGAATATTGTCGATTATTTTTTCTGAATTTACTGGATACATTTTCTTTTGTATGAGACGTATGATGTCTAGTAATATCGTCACTACTTCTTTCACTTGTACTCCCTGTGTCATTAATATTTTGGTCTGATTCACGATTTCGTTTGGTAATAAATGTATCCATTGTAACGTAGGCGAGAAGTCTCAGCTGAATACCGGGGCCCAGTTATGTTCGTCTTGCTTCTGTCGACCAGTCCCAGTTACCTCCGTTCATAGAGTTTCTGGACATAGAGTTTCTGGTTTCCGGAGTTCAATGGACGGATGTTCATGGAATTTCTAGCTTGTTAGCTATTTCGCGAAGAGTATATCGCGGGTTTTCTTCAACCATGGCTATGATTAGATCTGTTATGTTTGTTAAAGACGTGCGGTACCCATTCTACCCCGTAAAACCTATCCTATTCCTTTTTCCGATGAGTTTTAAATGTGTTTGCACAATGATCTATTATGATCTCGGTCTTGATCGATTGTTTGCCGTGGATCTGTCTCGATTAGGTACTTTAGGGCATCAAAATTTAAAAGTTCTCCCGTTCTCAGTTCATCCCTTAAGCGTCTATTACCCGATTTATATTTCTGAAACCAATATTGCCATCTGGCAACTGTTACCACTTCATCATAAACATTTTTGAGTGTTTTACTGGCTTTTGTCGTATTCCAACCCAAATTTAAAAAAGAAACAGCATACGGTGCCGAATGTGGACTTCGTCAGTTTCGGGCCTGGATATTTTACCCTTAACAATTAAAAAAATCTGTTGCACAAAAATAATGTTTAACAATAGCTCTACCAAAAAAATATCTTACCAAGATTTTTCCGCCAATGTGTCCGGACGTAAACTGAACTCAAACATAAGATCTCAAAATTTTCGAATACTTTCGGGTCCCCCTAATATATAATATCTCAAATAGTGTTAATGAAATCTTCTGTGGAATTATATGCAATTCAATATGTGCCTTCTCATAAACAAACCTACTATTCAAAAAATCTCCAACGGGGATCGCTTACATCTAATAAACAACTTAAAATTGTTTGAAATCGTTATTTATTGCGATTGCGGGGGAGTTTATCTTATTTTACATCTGCCACCACCCGCATTAATTACCGAGTACGCGTGCATATTTTAATAACTAGTTCGAAAAAGGGCTTCCATGCTAAATTTACGATACATAAATATTTGCTCTATGAATTAATATCAACAGCAAAACATAGATATGAATATGAGGTTGTATTAAAGTATTTTTTTTTTTGTTATTGAACATTTCAAAGAAGGAATATTTTATGTGGTTGATATTGACTCGCAATTTTTCTCTGGATCAATAAGCCCCTTGGGGCATATTTTTGCATATTTCAGAGCACTTCCTTATCGTATATTTCTTTATTTATATTCTCGACATATTTTTGAGAGCATGTTCTTGCTTTCAATGCGTGTAAATTCTTGATTTTTTTTTTCAATATTTCCAAAACGGATGTATTGTTTGCATATTTTTCGCCTACTTCCTCTAAAATATCTACTCGATATGAAATAAACACGATTTTGGAAAATGTTACTTCCTGTAAATATTCTGAATGCGTCATCCTCACGTTTAATGGACTTATTGCCGTAATTTGTTGAAACTTTGCTATTATGACGTTATAAATCCATTAACCTAAATGAATAGATGAAAGTGTCTTCGGTCGAAGATAAGGGGATTTTCTTCAAGTGAAAATAATCATGCGGAAGGAAAATTTCCGGATTCTCGAAAGCCGGAAAAGTTTGGTGTGATTAGATGATTGACAGGAAGTTTTTTGCTCGAAGACATCCCACAGAGAGAAGTTCCACGCTTTTTAATGATTGATATTTTCCTCCAATCCTGACAGTTTTTCAGCAAAAACTTTTTCAAGGAGGAGCTAAGTGCTATTAGAAAAAATGTCATCCACTATAATATAAATCCACTCAAATGGCATACCATTATCATTGGATATTTAAGGAAAAACATCTACGAATTAAATATAATTTTTTTTCTTATAATATCTTCTTATTAACTAATAAGTAATGATCTCAAAGCAGTAGATACAAAGTGAAATTTTTCGATTTTCGATTTCGATTAATTTATATCGGTTCGTATGCGGTCCTCTTTTCGGATCGCTGTTATGACGCAGCAGCTCGCGATCCAAGAAAAAGTTCATTTAATACATTTTTATGCAATCGTATTCACTAAATTCTGGAATAAATAAAGAAAACGTAAATCGACCAGGAGAGTTGCTGTGAAGAAAATCCACAAAATTATGTTGAATGATCGTAGATCAAAAGTGCGCGAGCTAGCAGATGTGCTAGGCATTTAAAAAAGTGCTGTACATCGCATATTGACTGAAAATTTGAACATGATAAAGCTGTGTGCAAGATGGGTGCCGCGTTTGCTCATAATGAAACAAAAACAAAGTCGTGAAGATGTTTTAATCGAGCGTTTGTCAAAGTTTCACAGCAATAAAGACAAGTTTTTGAGTAGATTCATAACAATGGATGAAACGCGGGTCCATCACTTCACACATGAGACAAAGGAATTTGGGGATCCTCCACCTCCCCGGGCGGTTTAATAGTCCCGCTAATCAGTATACTCAACAAAAGTGCACAGTAAGGTGTAAAACCGAATCTAATAAACATGTCCTCGAGGATACGATCATTCTCGACTTCGAGTGGCCTGTGAATAAGTTTTATGGGTAGGGGTAAGTATAATTTCGCTCATTTGGCGCAAGCCACCTATGTAAATTAGCCTCTGGAGGGACTTCTGCAATCGTACAGATCTTATGGGGTACGCATTTATCAACGAAAATGTATCAAAATGCCCCAAAAGAGGACGAAATGGCCATAAGATTTGTATGCTCAATCGGTCCGCTTTTCGAACCGCTAAATTAGCGGCTCGCAATCGGATATCATACCTGAACTATACATGGTAAATATGATAAAATGCTTTATGGAGCGAAAGGTATGTGTAAAAATAGAAATATCCTTTTTTCTCGAAACACAAGGATCCTGATTTTTTTTTTATAATTTTAATTTTTGTAAAACCCTTTGAGAGACGATTTGTTAAGATCTATACATAGTTACTATTAAAAAAAAACTCATCACAAAAGCAAAAAGGTCTGGCCAGACCATCTTATTAAAAGAAGGGTTTGAGTATAATTTAGACTTGTAACTCTTTCACATTTATGTAATAAAATCTCTTCTTCCACATTGAAATAAAAGCATTGTTCTTTTAAAATATCAAAATTCCACCGCAAGAAAGTTAATTCAGGTAGATTAAGGATACCACAGCTGAATATTTTGCTCGCTTTGTTTATCCTACGTGTTATTCCAAGATATATTATTATATCCAAGCTCGTATAAAATTTCCAGAATATTTCGACATTGAAAACATTCATACTTCCCCCTTTCGCAGAAACGCGCTCCGAATTCATCCCCGTTTGAATAAATCCTTAATTAATTTCTCACGGGGTGAACTCGGCGCGGATTCTTCGGCCCTGTTGAATCGTAAATATTTATACGGCCGATTTACGACACGAGGGCTCGTGTAAATAAATGTCAACATTTCCAAAACAATTCTTCCACTCGCCCCGACAAAATTTAGGCCAATATTTACACAAAGTATGAAAGCGATCCGACCGCAACGCTCGATCACATCGGATAATTTAATTTCGCATTAAATACACAAGAACCGCGCAAAATTACTGCGCTGAAATTCAACGCGATGCAATCAAAATATTTTTTTACAATGGCAATTCCACGTCAATTCGATTGTTATGGCCAAAGCGTCCATTTGTAAATTCAAGTGTCAATCGACAATATAACCTCAAATATTTTGACGTACGGGCGCAAAATAATACATAAACAAATTTGACATTTCATATGCGATTTAAAAACAAACTTTGAATTTGAGCCATTCGTGTATATTCAAATGACAATAAAATGTAAGTTAAACTAGACGAACCAAAACATAAAAAATTGATATTAATTTTACATTAAAAAAATATATATATATATTTCATGCCTTATTAAAAATATATTTTTTTAAATACTTACATATTTCCGTAGTTTTCAATTTTTCACTGATTATAAATAAATTCATATATTCATCTTATTTATCAATATCGCTAATGTAATAATTTCGTTCGATATAATAAATCATGTATAAGCTACGATTTATATGCGTTGTAAACATTTTAAAGTATCACAATAATTTGTTGTCCAATTTTATTTCCGATGTCCTCTCGACAACGACATCGGATAGTATCTTATTATTCGATGGTCAATATTAGGGTTTTATGGATGTAATGAATGATTTTGATCCACGTGAGCGAATTCGCGATGTATTCGGAGCTTTCGACGCGGCGAGCTTCGAAAGCAAACACGTCTGAAAGCTTCGAAAGCTCGAAGCAAACTGAAAACTTTTCACGCTTCCTCGGAAAGCTCAGAGGAAGATGTTGAAAATTCGAACTACGCAAGTCCTTCAAATTCCCCTTTTAACTAACATTCAGACACGTTCACGTGTATATAATATGCGTGAAAGATATACATTTACGATTACAAAAACACATGAATAAAAAATCATTAATGGATTTCATGTGATGCATTTTTAGCAAACACGCTGGACGCATTTTGTTTATGCATTTTTTACGCTCAAAGGCGATAATCAAATGGATGCAACGATCATATTATTAAAATGAGGACATTTTTATGATTGTTTATTACCACAGAAAATTTTCATGCGTGAGGACTTAATGTTACAGAAATAAACATCATGAATGTATGCATGAACCCAGAAAGGCTACTAAATCTTACTGTATTAAGTTGTTTGTCAGTATTGGTTGAAAATTTTCTATATATTTTCATTGGATTGGGAAGAGATCTGCTTGTGTTAAATACGATCGAATGATCTGAATTAAAGTTCGTAAATGAAATAAGAAACAACAAAGAACTTAATTAAAATGCTCATCGACGGATATCGCATTAATCTGGCCGTCCTCTCGACAGTAAAACCGCATTATCTGCAGGCAGGTGATTGAAATAGTTCTTCCTGCCTCTACAACCACTATATTATGTATATGTGAGGGTGTATTTTCTATCTGTAATAAATATCACGAAGCTGCTTATCTTTTATTCAATCTTGATGAAAGCATTATTTTTTTCTTAATAAATGTATGAAGAAAATATAATTTATTGATAAAATGCATTTATTCAAAATGGCATCCTAAAATAATACATCTGATCATTTTTTGGTGCGACTTCTTAATAAGTATATAATAAATATCAGGTCAGTCCAAAAGTTCGTGCGCATCTTTGGGAAATGTTTAAATAGTGTAAATAAAACACAGTTTAACATTAGATTTCGAACCTGTCGAAATTTGTCGTCCCTTGACTAATGTATTAGTCAGTCTTTCATCAATTTTCGCAAACATCTGACGCATATTAGTACCCATAGAAAATGAATATCGCGCTTTGAAAGAGAGCCATTTTTTGATCGTTTGGTAACAGGTGATGAAAAATGGATTATTTATCATAACGCCACAAGAAAAAACATTGGACAGATAGAGATCAGCAGCTAATTCCAAAAGCAAATGTGTATTTACATCCTAAAAATAAACTTGAAAGTGTTTGATGGGATATGTATGGTGTGATTTATTATAAATTGTTTAAACCAAATCAAACTACATATTAATGTAGATGTATACAGTGTCGTTTAAACTTAGAGTTGATTAAAAAATTGGGAGTTTTTACCGCATCCTGCTTACTCCTCAAATATTACCCCAAGTGATTTTAACTTTTTTCGTGCCTTACAAAACTTGAGAAAAAGTTAAATTCAGACTCAAAACCAGTGTCTTTCTATAGGAATGGAATTGAAAAGCTGCCTGTGAGATGGCGAGAAATTGTAGATAGTGGAGGAAAATATATCATTGATTAAAATGTTAAATTGTGTTTTATTTACCACTATTAAAAAAAAATACAAAAATGCGCACGGACTTTTGGACTGATCTGATAAATTCGATTTATTTGAATTTAAGACGTTCTTATTTTGACTTGCTTTTAAGCTATATAACCTATGTACCTTCTCTTTTCTTGCATGGCAGTCTTTTAGTACGGAAGACAGCAATCAAACAGAAGAAATTTTACATCCGTTTCTAATTTTTGTATGTCAGTGTTTATACAATGTAAATCAGGAAAGTTACAATCTATCAAGCTTTCAACGTTGCACACTAGCATTAAATTAAAATCCATAAAGGTGCTTTTTTATCTACAAGTAGTTTATGTTATTTATTGTTAAATAAACGTTATCTTCTTTCGATAGATGGTGGTTAGGACTTCGTTAAACATGGTTAAAGTTGTAACGCGGTGTAATGTAATATTAAGTACATATAATATTTATTATAAGTTACTACAACATACTTTCAGTGTTGTATTTGATGATTGTCTTGTACTTGATTTGTTAATAAATATCATATAAAACTGTTATAAATGTCGCGGCAACAACATCATTGCGGTAGACTATTGTTTCGTTTACTCGCAATATCGAAACAACAAAATGACAGAATATCAGCTTTGTAGGAATAATTCCACAAATAATGTCATTGCCACCCAAACTGAAAGGATATAACGATTGAAAAGGAATGCAAACAAATCTTAATTAGAATCAACATTATGGTGACACATACGCCAGATTTGACGGTGCATGATAGATTCATCAACCGCATGCCAATGATATTTCCTGTTTTAATTGCTGATAGTCACCCAACAAAATTAAATGATATCAGCATTGTGCAAAAATAGAATTGGATGTATATTAATTTGATTCCAAAACTATAATTACTAAATTAATTATTGCGGATATACGTTAATCAACTTTATTGAAAAAATTCTCTCGGCAACTTTCGGTAATTTTCGGAAACTTTCGGCTCACTTGTCAAAGAACCAAATATGGCGGCTAATTATATGAAAAGGGATGTATTCAAACGCACATATGTCAATATTTGAGGAGTTTATCGGCACTTTTTTAATACTAAAAGAATTATATTTTAATAAAATTGTGATTAATTACAGATATAGATATTTTTTTCACCGAACAACATAACATCGACGGGCCAACTGCCTCATACATATTTAGCATCCATAATCATATGACTTTTGTTACGTATTTGCATGTTTATTGGCGAACTTTTTAAAAATTGCTCTTCAGAAAGTTTGTCGTCTGTTGCCTAACCGTAGATGGGATGGCCTCATGCCGCTTTTATATTTTTGCAAAGGCCATCTAAACGGAAATAAAGCGAATACAAAAAGACGGTGCGATTATATGCGAGTGGGCGCGAGCTTTCGCCTCGTTTCGATGGGGGATGAATTGCGTTATTCGCGTGGTATCAGCCCGAAACGGGATTAGAGTCAGTACAGGTCTCAAAGGTGACATGAAGTGTCTTCATAGTATGTGGTCTATTGACAGGAATCGCTCTGAATTGAGGATTTGTACATAAATCAAATGGATGAAAGGCGAGAATATCCATTAGCACTATTTACGACAACCATAGTTAGCCCAAGATGAATTAAATGATAAATAAATTATATTTCGATGTAGTCAAATGAGCGAGATTAAATCAGAGGCTTGCGATAGTTGTGCTTTTGAAGCCGCATTTATGCAACGAAGTTGTGCATAATTTACATTATTTAAATAGTGTTATTCTGAAGACAGGCGAAGAAATGCATGATTTGCATCTGAATGTTTCATAAATTAACGTCTGCAGCTGAAAATTAATGTCTCATTTCGTTTTATGTTTCGCCTTAAAGCTGATTTTATGCAATGCAAGCAACATGTGCGCCGCGTAGATTGATTTATTTAGGCGTCAATATTTTATCGCGTCCATAAAATTTAATACGTTTCTTTATTTTATAAAAGTTCTAATGGAAAGATTTTAAAAATCTTTTGTCTAGTTTTATACTCATCCATAAAATACAACTGACGCGCTCGTCACCATTTTCTACGAACGATATTACGATCGCAAATATAGTTTTCTCCCTTCGAAACGCAGAGCTCTTAGTATCGCACCAGACAATTATATAAATATATGAATATGCCGATATTTAAACCAACGGGCAATAAATCGTATATTTAAATGTATATTGATGTCGGGATCTACGAAAGAATTGAATTCTATGATTTTTAAATCTTCATGCATTCATCAAAGTCCTGTATTGTAGATTTGCACGTCAAACTAAAAGCTATTCAAGCGTACAACAAGCAGATACATATATTGCTTTAATTTTCCATCAGAATAATTTACATATACATCTGAGCAAGAGTGAAGTAGTTTTTTGTGAGTTTAATGTATGGCGTTATTGATGCATTTGTCCGAGGTCCCTATCTCGACGTTATAAAAGGGTTGACTATACTAACTATGTATTTATAGGATGAAAATCATCAAATAACTTAATTATTCACTTAAAAATCATTTAAAGTATCGCCAAATATGAACGAATTTATGCTCTGACCTAATTATTATTTTAAAATTGCACTATTATAGTGATAGTAGGCATAGTGCCAAGAGACTCAGACTTCGCGATTAATTTAAAGTTGGATATGTGACGTATCTGTGGTATTATATGTGGTCTACCCTTTTTTATCAGTTTAATTTTTAGGAAAAAATGTGGTTTTCATAATACAAGGTCCCGCAATTAATTTCACACCCATTACTGTGACTAAAAATTATGGTTTTCTTTAAAATGGCCATAGTTAATATTGATTATGACCAATACTTATTGTTTAATTTAATTTTATTGGCAGATGTTAATAGATGTTTTTTTGCATTTCGGAATAAATGTAATGGGAATTATTTCCTGCACAACGAAGCTTTTTTTAAATAATTGTTATGGGAAGGCCAGCTTAGTTTGGAAGAAGTACGGGTCGGTGATTCCGCCAAACCAAAACCGCACCAAACAGTAACTTTCTCGGGATTTTTTTGCTTAAAAATGGGTCTCGTCCTTAAAAATGATTTTGTCGCGAAATTTGGATCAACTGCTCCAGATCCAATCCACGAGCACATGGCCTTGCCTATAGTAGTTTACCTTAAGGGACGTTTCTACCTTGTTGACTAGGCGATCTTTATTGAACATAAAAATACTTTTTTGTTTGGCAAAATATGGAAGAAAGATTGGGGGGAGCCATGTATGTCGATGCACGATTGATGACATACTTCACCACGGAAGTCTTAAGTCCTGGACGGCTACTTTGCAACAAAAAAACTAAACATATTTTTACTTTACATAATACTGTGCATAGTTTGACTTATAATTAAAAAGAAATATTGGAAAATAAAAAAAATAGTAAGTAATCGAAGAAAATTGTGCGTTTTTACCAACATTTTTTGTAGGTTTTTTGTTCATTAAATAAAAACTTTTGAATATTTTTAGATAATTATAGGTCAAACGATGAAGACATTTATTGGTCCCGTGTCTGTTAAATTTCATAAAGAATGCTTATCTAAAATGTGTGGAAACACTTCCGTAAGTACGAAAAAAGTAAATTCGAGAATAACGCGTTTAAAGTTCCTCCTCTCAGCTTCTTCTCGTTGGCCAATAATTTTGCGAATTTCATTTATATCGACTTTAAATTTGCTGATAATAAGAGAAAAGTTCCCTAAGTTCCTGGATCAGTTAGATTTTATACGGATGTAGACTCAAATCATCGAGTTAAAATAACAATAAGGTCAAGTTCTTATGCACAGGGCCGTAAGTAGAGGGTGGCAAAGCATTGATTCTGTCCGTTTTTTATTCATATAGCGTCCGATCGCGAGGTGCTCATTCGTCATATCAGCGGTCCGAAAAGCGGACCGATCAGACACACAGACCCTAATATCACTCTGTCCTCTTTTAGGGCTTTTTGCGACATTTCTATGAACTGTACGATCACGAAAGCCTCCTCAGAGGCTAATTTACATAGGTGGCTTGCGCTAAATGAAGTCTCTAACGAGTTTGGACTTTCCCCCACTCATAAAAATGTACATTTATCTACCTTACTAATTTATGCTGCTATCTTAGCTAGTTTTATAGTTACAAGATCTTTACCATCATGTTATGCACTTTTGTTGAGTGGGCTGGTATGATCCCGAATAAAGGGACTAATGAAGAGCTCGGGTCAGTTCAGGGTCCACATGTTTAACCCTGAATTGATGCAAAAACTCGGCCTTTTTTATGTGAAACTTTGACAAACGCTCGATTAAAACATCTTCACGACTTTGTTTTTATTTCATTATGAGCAAACGCGGCACCCATCTTGCACACAGCTTTATCATGTTCAAATTTTCAGTCAATATGCGATGTACAGCACTTTTTTAAATGCCTAGCACATCTGCTAGCTCGCACACTTTTGATCTACGATCGTCCAATATAATTTTGTTGATTTTATTCACCACACATTGCCTGGTCGATATTTGGTTTTCTTCATTTATTCCAGAATTTAATGAATACGATAGCATAAAAATAGATCAAATGAATTTTTTCTTGGATCGCGAGCCGCTCATTCGTCATATCAGCGGTCCGAAAAGCGGACCGATTGAGCATACAAACGTTATGGCCACTCTAGCCGCCGTCTATACGTTAGGTCGGATACTTTTGGGACTGTCTTTGTGTATTATTTTAAAACGTACATTGTTTTCTATTTACTTTCTATTTTCTTCATAATATCTGGGGCGACACCTCATTTGGTCGACCACTGATTTACCATGATGTATTTACTACAACTCGACTCTAATAATAGGAATATCGATATGAAATATAATAGATACGGGGTTCAGAATTTTTATGAGCTTTCACTGTTAGTGAGTGCTCCGTTACTTTTAAAAGATTAAGAACCACTGGCCTTAGCAATGTAAATGGGCATATTGTAATTGACCGACTATTAAATTCTTAAGGGGAGTTTATCCACATAATGCATTATAACACCATCTCTAATTGGCTTAGACGTCGTATTACAATTGGATGATGAATTATAATCTACAAGTTTATTCTATCATCCAATGCTATCATAGTTTATGCAGATTTGACTGTTATTATAAATTCAAATAAAACATTGCGGTTTATGTCTAATAAATAATACAAGCATAAATACATAGGTTTTTCTCGCTTAATTGAATGCATAGATGATTCCCATTTTCTATTTCTTATCTTCGTCGCTTTCCTGTTTATTTGAGGTCGGGTTAGTCGTAGCTACCGAATGTATTTTCACCATAAAGATGACACGTTTGTTATAAGTCTTGAACGAGAAAAAAGATGGACAATCTTTCAATGCATATCGAAAATACATCTTTCCAGATCATCAACGAATAATTGACTTAACACCAGATGCAATCGAATGAATGAACCTGTTTAAAGCTGGGACATACTTTTTTGTAATAAATATGCTACTCAATGTCTATAAGTTCATCAAAATCAAATATCATCACAATTACATGGTTATGAAGCCATATTATGTTATGTGATGTAGTCGATACGATGACTTCAAATGCAGAGGGTTAATTCTATTTGATATTAATGCACCATCAATATCGATTTCAATTGTGTCTGAATAGTTAACAGCTATGGTTTTCGTATTCCGTCGGTAGAATAAGATTTTTGAAAATAAATATTTGGGCAGCCATTTGAGAGCCGTATTATTTGTACAGCATATCGTCTCTGAATTTATTTTATCGCAGCGATTTATCGAAGAGGCAGCTTATAATCTGGTTAATTCAATTTCGCCAAATCCCTAAGAGTGAACTCGCAGCATGATTCCAGTTTTGAGTAGCCATCCTAGACGCAATTTGGCTACCATAGACGCTCATTTGTATCGTCTTTCTGTTTGATTTCTGCAAATACCAGAATTCAATCTATTCAAGTAGACGAAGGAGTAACGAACTTCGTCAGCCGTGTCGACGACTCCAATGCACATTTGCAGATAAAGGACCACAATATCCTTTTTGTGAGAATTTGCTTAGCATAATAAATAGCATGAAAAGTGCAGCGAATCATTTCTGGTTGTCCCGTGCGACTTAGATCGAGCGTGTTAACCCTAAGCTGTTGTGCAATCAATTTGCTTCAATATTTATTTTGAAACATTTATTGGATGTCATCAGCATAACTAGGATCATCACGCTAGTTGTATCTAGTTCATATGCGTCTTAATAATGACTTGAATAGTTACTACGAGGGTCATCCAGAAAATAAGGTTACAACATTTATGTGGGCACCCGCTTTTGTATGCCAGTGTCATAGACCTTCATCATCAGCTCTTTATGGATTATCTCTTGGATTCTGGGATATAATGGCACACCCACGCCTCATCCACCGTGACGATAAAGTCCAGAAAAACTTCTCCAGAAATGTAATCAAGTTTTCCGACACAATATCACCAAGGAGACTTCGAGAAACGTCAGGAAACTCTTTGTTAAAGTCGTTAAGCGGCACACGACGGTTAAACGACCGACTGGCATAAGCTAGCAATAAAATAAAGACCCGATCAGTCTTCTTCGGACAACTTTGTTTTGTAATGAGAGTTCTTAATCGTTCTGTAGACATGTCCAAATATTGTGTTCGATAGCAAAGCGTTCATTCATCATATCAGTGATCCGAAAAGCGGACCGATTGGACATACAGACCTTGTAGACACTCCGTCTTATTTTACAAATTTATGCTGCTATCTTCGCTACTTTTTTTCAGTTTTATGTTATAAAATCTAGCTAATTTCTCACTCAAATGGCCACTCAAAATCGAAAATTACCGTATTCTTGCGGACATGGATTTTGAATTCAGGTTTTGCAATTTTGTTGAACGGGTTGACATGCTCCCGAATAGCGGGACCAATAAACAACTCGGGTCAGTGGAAGGTCCCCATGTTTCTTTGTCTCAGATTTAAAGTGATGTACCCTTATTTTATCCTAAATTGATGCAAACACTCGGCCTTATTGCTGTGAAACAACATCAAATACTCGATTGAGACATCATCACAACGCTGTAATTGTTTTATTGTGAGCAAACGCGGCACCCATCTTGCGCACAGCTTTCTCATATCCAAATTTTCATTCAATATGAGATGTACAACATTTTTTGAAAAGTCTGCTAGCTCGCGCATTTACAGTCGATGGTCATTCACTATTTCTGGAGTGGTTGTCTCATTTGGTCGACCACTGCACTGTTCGTCTTATCAGCTCGTTTAAACTCTGCCATCCAATATCTTGCTGTTGTAAACGAAGCAGCAGACTCCTCGCGAGTAAAATCTATAGAATAGATACTTGCCACGGGCGCTTCATACCCTTATTACGGCTCTGCAAAGATTCCCCTGGTGTCAGAAGCCCTTGAAACCTTAGTTTCTAGGTGATTCTCGTATATGACAATAAGCAATAAACAGGATATTTAAATAGTTATATATTTGATATATTTTTATATCTTGATACGTATTTTTGAATAATTTAAATTCATTTTCCTCGTCCAAATCCGCTTTCAAATCCGAACGCAATTCTTCGACCGCTGATCCACTGGCATAATTGCCAGTTCCGTGTCCTGGTTGCAATTCCCAGTTCCCCATTGACTTTGCTAATCATTTTTAATGAGGATGTCAACAGGCAATGTGCTGTTCCCCCATCTGCAATGGACCACATTAGTGCAGTCGAAAAAAAGGTTGACCCCTGAATTTTATGATTCGTTAAATATCATGTGTGCAAGAATCTTCAGGACAAGATATTCGGATGGGAAAATAATACATTAGACTTCCTAAAAAACAATTCCATACAACATATGGCACTTTGTAAACATTAAAAAATATAGTTCTTATAGTCTCGTATAGTCTAATACACGGCATTCAAAAGAGAAACAATAAATTATTAGTCATGGCTCGATAACCATAATTTGTAATAGGAAGTGGTTATAAAATGATAAACATCCACGGAATATTTTTGCACTAGACACATTATAATATGCATAATATTAACACCCAGTTAATATAATTTGTCATTTTATTCAAAATATGATTAAAATTGATTAAATTAAAAATTTTCATAGACTTGTGGGTGTTATAAAGCGCTTGGATCGCCTCATAATATACTGATGATGATCGCTCCAGCAATCGACTTCAACCCGAAGAATAATATTTGAACAAATTCAACGATGCCTTGCGGAGGAGATAAAGATGCTACGTGTCCCGTAAGATCGTTCCTAGGTTATCCCCCCGAAGCATGTCGGGAGGCATCCACATAATATTGCGATGCATCAGTAAACTGGGTCCCTCGCTGCATCCATTGTGGAAACTCTTTACGATGTAGAAAGACCATCGAGATATTTCAATAAACTCGAACGCCTAACCAGGTCATGCCATGTGTCGCGGAGTCCAATTAATCAAGATGCTGGAGCGAGATTGGTGCAGACGGAAATTGTTACAAGCCAATAAATCCCGATCGTCATCGTCCGATGTCAATATACATCAGATGACCTATAAAAACTACTCAATTTTAATCGCCGATCGACGCTCGCTAAGCCAAATTGAATTTTTACAAGCTCCGTCCATAAATTTTAATTGAAAAGGGCAAATTAGCCTTAATTGAAATAAATTAATTTAATCCTAAATGCAAAGCGTAAGCGCATTAATTTATCGTTGCAAATGCACGCATTTAATTTTAAATACATTAGCATTTCATCAAATCACCATTTCTCCCCTGCCGCAAATTTCATCGATTTGTCTATGGACGCGTTGATCGATTTGTGATCTGTTATGATTAAATTTGTCCATGATAAGGTAATGTGACGTTTGACGTTTAGAGCGGTTCATCGTAAACATTATTTCAAAAATGTCGTTTTCTTTCCTATATTGAATATGTTTATCTTAGATCGCTGAATCTCTTGGCGGAAATTGAAATTATGACACGATTCAAAGATGCCGCTGCACATACGTCAATTTTCAAGTTTATTGCTAAAACGCAAGTCAATACATGATGCTTCGAATGTTTATGCGACATTTTTAGCATCGGCATATAAATGTCAACCGTTTTCAGTTATCATAAAACGCATCGACGAAGAACTGATATAGTGATATCGCAAATTCAAAATGTAAACAAAAGTGAAATAATACGCACGTGCAATGTTGCTTGTCAGAAGTACGCCAAATTTAACGCTGTGATTAGGTTACCAACATTAGGTCAAGTAGGAATGACATTTCAAATTCACTACGTTTAATTAAATTCATTAATTTAATGCTTGTATATTCTTACGATTGATTGATTTGCGTTTGAAATAAATATCTCGAGCTGTAATTTAAGCGCACTGCGACGTTTTGCATTGCGGACGTTTTTTTTTTGCAATTTGCACGCCTGAATTTAAAGCGTTATGGCCAAATCCCTAGTAACAAATAAAGAATAAGATTTGACGTTTGACATTTGACGTTTGAATCGCGAACATGTTACTTTGATAAAATACATCTTTCTCAATTTGTATACATTGCTGATGATATATTGCCGTTGATGGATTATTGAAATTGTTTTATTAGTGCCAGTCGATGAGATACGTATCATTGATACGCCATTGTGTTAATAAAGTCATATATGCACAATTCCCAAGGCATTGTTTGCCGACTGCCTTATATACTAGAAGTCAACAGCACCATGGTTAACGAACAAAAAGAAATATCCATTGTTAAGTGATTAGTCAACGGTGCTGGTGAATCATTCACCTTAACTCGAATGAATTTAATGATCAGAGCATTCCACCTGGTCTTAGAATGCTGACGCATTCACAGGCGACCTTGTTAGTCTTTGGGCTTGGATTCTTGCAAATAAAACGTCCTATTAACATAATTGGTGTAACGAAGAAGACTTTATCTATGAACAATCAAAAAATATATATAAATTACCCACAGTAGAAGGCTAAAAATTGGATCACGTTAAACCGTATTTTATTACGATTACGGTACACGTGAAATGGTTGAGATCTCACATAAATATAAAAATAATGACAAAATTATTCTCACCATGTCTTACTCATTACGTACAGATGTTACATGAATCATTTACAACTCGGTCATTGTGGAGAGCTGACAAATTAATCGCTGACATGTTTTTATTTATCATTATTGATTATATTGTTTATATTTTGAATTAAAAATGAAAGTCAAATTGATGATTACAAAGAGAAAGCGATAGACCTTGAATTTGCATCTCTCCCAGACATAAATACATCTCCTATGGATGTGCAATTATATAAAGACTTCCTCGTTTAGCATGGTTCAAGTGAAAATCGTTTGATACTTTGAGACCTAAAAAAATATTCGAAGATGATAATGATTTAGATATAAAATAAAGCTGATATCACAAAAATGAATAAATGCTGATGTAACAGCTAAAAATAATCATTATGCACAGTAATCTTATTTTTGTAGTTTATTATAAATGTTCATAAAAAATGTATTTAATAATATAAATACTTTTATAAATAAATGTTAGTATCATTCTACATAGTTGATCCTTTCTTAATTTTGAGACCTGTAAATAAATATTATATAAATGTCTATAAAAATATAAAAATAACGGTTTTGTATATTTTAATTTAATGCCGGTATGGACAATTATTTTGGTTTCAAAAATTTGCACTTATTTCAAATTTACAACGACAATATTAAATATTTTACATAGATTAAATTTTTATATTCCTATTTAAATTCAGAACCCTATCTTAATAAATTAATATCAGCGTTGTTTTCAAAATTAGCGGACTAAAATCTATCGGAAAGGAAGCTTCTTGGTCCCGTAACTGAAGAAAGAAGGCTAGAAGTAGCGTCCTCTGTTGCGCAACGCGTAATTATTCATTTTATCGCTATTCTAAGTAAGACCCAAGTGTTTGTTTGGACCCAAATATTTTGTGAGGGTCTAAAAGTCTAGAAAAGGTTAGGTATTTTGGAACTCGAAAGATATATTATCGATTGATTTTCTATGACAGATGGACGGTGAATGCGGTCTACTACTACCAGCTGTTAAATGACACTAAAGCTGCTTATTGAAATAAAAGACGAAGACCAAGTAGAGCTGTCCTTCTTCCCAGGTGGAATTTCACTCTACGGTGCCGGTGGGAGGGCAACCCTAAGCCTCATCGGTTTGCTCATCAAACACTACTGGGATAGCCCAGCTAACATGAGTTGGGTATGCAGCTCACCCTGTGTTGTGTACCCTATAAGTGAAATGTGGAACTGCTGAATACAGAAAGAGCAGGAAGACTTTGTACAAAAGGCGATACCACTATCTTTAACAGCCTAGGTATTACATATGACCGAACTAATACGATTGCCATGGGAAAGGAGTAGTCCCATACCTAGTACATGCAGGTAGTCCCGGGGTTAAGCATTTGGACTCGTAACTCAATCATCTTGGGTTCGAATCTTACAGGAGGTGTGACTGGCGAACATATTTTTAAAAACATATATACGCCATGAAAAACCATGCCAAAATGATTGGCAAAGGTCTCATAAAAGGGATCGCTAAAAGCCACCCCAGCGGTCCGTCATCTGCTGTAGCCGCCTTCAAACTAAAGATGGACTCGTAGTGGCAGTAGTAGTAGTTCTTCTCAGTTCACGCTCAGCCTCCACACTCGTTGGAGGTATCATCATCAGATATATAAATGCTAGTTCAAGTTGATGATCCCATTTTCGTATAACACCATAAATGTGACTGATAAAACTACTTTCTGCTGAGACACGGATTAAAACTCGCAAAATTCCCGATTTCCCGACAAATTATTTATTTCCATCGCTGCAGTTGAATACTTATATACTATAATACTTTGATGTGATCCGTTATTATATTATGAAGGAATACAAAAATTCTGAACCCCGTATCTATTATATTTCATATCGATATTCCCATTATTTGAATGGTAGTGTAGTAAATACATCACCGGAAGGGAAAGGTTAATATGACAATTTGAAAAATATATACGTACTTGTATACAAAGATTAGACAGTTAATACCCCTAGGTATCGCCTAAGCTCGCCAATTAGTACTTACGCACCTAAAATATCCGTGATCCTGGGATTGAATTCCTTAATTAGGAGGGCAACGATTTCAAGACAACGCTGCGATCGAAAAATACGGGTGCAACTGGTAGCTGTCGAAGAAGACGTCTTCTCTCTTCAGTGACGGGATCACATTGCACGTTTAGTTTGGAGAACAACAGAGACGGAGAAAATATCTTGCAGGTATTATTTAAAATTTGCTCACTACTCAAAGGGTTAATGATTTGTGATATTTTACAAAATTTAACTAAAACTAGTTTTAACTCAAATACATTTTTAACTAATAGTAAATTCTAGTTATAACAGACATCCAGTAAAAACGCGTTCTAACTAAATATGGATTTTGACTATAACATATATACTATATACATGTTATTCTTTTTCAGGAACTATGTTTTAGATAAAATTTGCTTTTAATCTTAAAATCATTTTTTAATGCCTTTTTTCTCTATGCTCTCGTTTTTATACTCATAATATATTATAATATTCAAATAAGGATTGGTGAAAGATATAAAAGGTTTTGTATAAGTATGACTATATCCTGTGTCCATCGCCAAGAACGAGTTCCTTATCTGCTTGCCTAGTTTGGTCGCAACATTGCTGGGTATAGATTATGTCAGAAAACATTTTGAATCATACTGTACCTACTTTAGGAACGGCAGAATAATTGTTGGTATACATTCAAGGCAGCAGTTGTCAGCCACATGTGAGCTGTGCGCGCGCGCACTCCGCATACTACTCGTCAAAATTCAAATCTGCCGCCAAAATAAAACAATTTTAAACCGTGCAATGAAGTGAACCTAATCAAGCCTAAATTCGATAATACATCAATCGCGTAAAAAATGCAAAACAACTATTATGTGATGAAACTCTTCTTGTTGACAGTATTCTTCTATTTTGCCATAAACATATCGAGAGCAGTTATAGAAAAATTATCACAAGATTGAAGTGAGAATAAAGTGCAACCATAGCGATTTTAAAAAAATAACAAATTTAAGGTACGTACACATTTTTCAGCGAATTCGCATATCAACGTAAGCAAACGAAGTATTCATGCAAATCTCACATGGACAAATAATTATCCGATAACCTTTGTTTATATGCAACAACGACGACCCACTTTCTGATGTAAATTTCATTCTTAAGCGCTTGAATTTAACACCTAAAACCCTTCCATGGCGAAATCATTGTACAACAATAAATGCATAGAATCATCGGCATCCTCAATTAAAATCGTCATTGTCAACAGAACCTTGACCGACGATGTATTAAATACAAAAATATTTCATAAAACATCCTCGATCGTCACGTGTGATATTTGCTGTGATCTTTGTATGTGAATTTTCCTATTTGTTCATTACAAACATGTTATTTCAACATTTGACGAGATAATATTGTCCCGATGCAGTGATTCTATGCGATAATTAGTACGTTTGTTATTATACCACCGATGTATTCCGGATGTATAATGGCTTATCTGCATTTTTTTTTATAAATGTAACCCTTCAACTTGAAAGATAACAGCGTTCAAGGGTTGTTTTGATCGTTGATAAGCGTGCACGTGGACCGTTTTGTACATTTTATAAATGCCACCTAAACTGCTGGTTTCATCCACTCGCCTTTCCTAACGACCTGATTATGACCATTTCGAAATGCATCTGTAAACAATATGCTGTCCACTTGTCATACTTTAATAAATGTGATAAAATTTATCTTTTCCTGCATTGGATTGATGCACAAGTGCATAAGATTATGGTGCTGAAGTACTGATTGTATTTGCGTCGAAGTTCTTTTCATAATCGTTTAATCCTAATCATAACATTTGTTTGAAATCATGCTGAATTCTGTTAAATTCTGAAACTTATTCAATATAAAACTAATGCTAAAATTTTCGTTTTTAAACTTTTGATGAGTACAGTCGCGTATTTGCGATAGAATTCCAGTGATTCAGAAAGAGTTTGAGATGGAGAGAGTGACTTGTGTACATCGTATGATTGTATAGATCGATTGCTCAAACTTATTAACTAATAATGAACGAATATTATGTGCTAACAACAGTGTTTATTTATTTATATACAAGCTGGTATCCGGCGCGTTGCTGCCACAGAAGTAATAATTCTAAAAATATCGTTTGAAATTTGAAAGAGTTATCTTATTTAATTAGGAATGATAGAAATAATGAAATTTATTTTATTTTGTTGGTTTTATTATAAATATGAACAAAAATACAAACATTGATTTATATATATAGGATCTACTGTAAGTTAATTGTACTATACTTATATTTTTTGAGAAAGTGCAAACAATAAGTTGGCAAAGTTTTATTGCAATCGAATGAACGGTATGGCAGCGCATTAAATACGAACAAACAAACATTGATTTTTATATATTATACTATACTTATATTACTCGCGCAATCCTTGGCAATAAATGGACGACGTTTTATTGCAATCCGATGAACGGTATGGTAGCGCATTTTGAACGAACAAAACCCAATTCATTTTTATATATTATACAAGCTTCATACACGCTGCGCGGTTCTGACTGTAACGTAGATTTATACGGATGATAAATAGCGGACTAGAATATAGATCAAGTTTATGATGATTTTAAATTATCTTTCTACTCAGAGGGTTAAATAGACTGAAACGAACCGGCTCTCGGTGCCGGTTCGTCTTCAAACAAAACTATTGTTTGCAACAAACACGGAAATGACGCCACTATCATTTCCATTTCTTGAAATTCTTCATATAATTGACCGCAGTCGCAAAAATGACCAAAAGAGCTCATATTTATACATCCTAAAACAAATCCATAAAATATTTAACCTTCAGGGTGAAAATATATAAATCATTGTGTTTAATTCTGGAACTCATTTTCAGAGCCGTAACTCCCCCCCCCCCTTCCCGTAACAGTTTTAAAATAATTCTACGATATAAAGTGTCCAGACGCTCGTTGCTTCCTTGAGCGCATGCCGCAAAAAGCCCTAAAAGAGAACGGAGTGGCCACAAGGTTTATATGTCCAACCGGTCCGCTTTTCGGACCGCTGATATGACAAACGAGCGCCTTACAATCGGACACCATACCCGAACATTTCTGCAGTACGATTACGAGCTCTCATCACAAAACGATTTTTTCCGAAGAAGACTGATCGGGCGAGTTGTATAAATTGTATAATCTTGTTACGATCCTGCTCATTTTTTTGGCTTTATTTGAGAATTATACATCTTGTTTCTGAGCTTTCTATACATAATCAATTTGAAGTGAATACATTTCTTCAGTAGCCGATATTTGGAATAGAATTTGCATCAATTTCCAGCATCAGAGACATCATCATGTATTTTTGATATGGAATGTTTTTGAACTTTATTTAAAATGTATGGGAATTTAACACATTGAACGCTTCGCAAATGCTTAGGATCGTCAAATAAGGATCACAAATCTTAAAAAATCTCAATAATACACCATGATTTAAGCCTAAAGTCTTTTTAAAGTCATCTCGGCTTATAACTTCAACGGTCAGTATAATCGATTTGAATGCCGTTCTCGAATAAATTTTAATTCAAGCATAATCAAGGCTTTATACAAGCATTATATAAGCAATCGAAATTGCAAATGACTTCCTAGGCGATCGTCAATGCTACGAATCTGATCAGAATAATAATGGTGTGCAATATGGCGCCGAAGGCTATTCCCAAATGAATTTATGTGATCCGATATGAATAAATCATATCCACCTGATAATCCAATATGAACTTGTTGATACTCCGTACTATTTGTATATTTATCAATATTAGAGTATATCATCATCATCATGATATAGCACAGGCATCCAAATGCAAGACTTTAAGGCCTCTTTAAGGTTCAAAGAACACAAATTTGGTATTACATTCGTGAAAAATTGTTTAAATTGCAGCTATAATTTCAAGCATACATTTTGTTAATGATTTGTTCATAATAATAGTATCGTAAATTTATAAATATGTTGATCATCATTATAATTTTTTGTCATGAGTCACATTGTTCATTCATAGAGAGGCGATTAAGTCATAAAACGTGTGTATTTGTACATACTTTGTGCGATGATAACATTCACTTCTTGCAGGTTCAAGGTGTGATGCAACTGCACATCATTAGATGTTAATTTTAATTATGTGTGGAAAAAAATTGTAGATCAATTACTGTACTACGTCTTTGAATGTGATGACGATTTGTTCCAGCGTGTTAAATCAGATGGCATAAATTTAAATATAAATCATGCTGTAAATCAATACAAGCTATATTTTTTATATTGTTTTGACCATTGTATATATTTATTGTGCATGACAAATTCGTCTCTTGGATCATGCAAAATTCCATGACGTTTTTTTAAATTTTATAATGACTTATAACTAAAAATATACAAGCGTTTAGGTTAGTTAAATGTGAAAAATTATGTTAAAAGCATACAAAACCGGACGAATTAATGTCACTCAAAAGCAGCTGAATTATAAAGCCAATCATCAACAATTTGCATTTCCGATGCAATTTTATATAAGCGACTTAGTCATATACAAGTCGTCTAAATTATGATTTCCTCATTTATAAAATCATGAGACTGAATAAGGATTTACTTTGTGAGATAAGCGTATACAATGACTCACAGATGCATGTAATACACGTATGTTTATGAAAAGATCTATTAGCCCTTTGAGTAGTAAGCTAATTATAAATGCTATATTTGCTTGTCCGCCACTTATCATTCGTACAAATCCATTTATCTGTCAGGAGCAAGGAATCTAATCCAGGGATTAGTAAAATCCCGAAAAATTCGGAATTGAAATTTGTATCTAACATAAATCGTACACCTCACCTAAGGCTACTAAATCGAGACATTTCCGCCGAAATCTGGACGCTAAGGGACGCATAGGGGCAGTAGATGTCTAATGTATGTATAGAGTACATAAATGTTTTTCAAATTGTTATATTAACCTTTCCCCACCGGTGGTGTATTTACTACACCTCGACTCTAATAATGGGATTATCGATATGAAATATAATAGATACGGGGTTCAGAATTTTTGCATTCCTTCATAATTTAATTACAGATCACATCAAAGTATTATAGTATATAAGTATTCATCTGCAGAGACGGAAATAAATAATTTAAATAAGCCAATTTATCGATAATTTAAATTATACACATAACTCATGACCCTTGTGACTCATTGCGAATGGTATTCTCGCTAAAATATTTACATTGTAATCCAAACGATTTATGACCGTTTAAAAATATGGCCAACACATTGTGTCATTTTTTGATGACAAGAAAATGTTGCGCGACTTCCATGTGTCCATATTATCAGCACAAATTCGTATAGAAACGCGGAAGGAACGGTGGCATTTCCTTCAACATTAAAATTCAGGTCATGGGCGATCTTGTGCTATTCCGATACAAACAATTAGAATGCATGTTGCATTTGATGACGAAGCACTCGTCGATTGTATTGCTCCTAACACACATTCTACGAAGACATTCGAAATCGATAAATACGTGCCGAATCGCGATTTGCTTTCGTTTCAATCGTGTTTTATTCGATCGCTAATCGGAACGACCGCTATGCGCTTGCAATAAAAACTGACTTGTCCGCGCTTTCAAACGTCAAAAACGCACATAAACTGACTTCTCCCAATTGGGCGATTTTGAGGTTAAGATACGCAGCCGCGTTTCGATAAGCAAATCAACGTTGCACTTAAATCGAGCATAACCGATCGTTATGCGTCCATTGACATTAATTTAAATATGTAATATAATCTCGCAAATGATTAATAATGACGTCATTATTTAATCATGCGGCTCGAATAAAAATATAAAATGATTTGACACCAACGCCTATTATATGACAAATAAAAATTACAATATATCTATGGATCGAACTTCAATTATATTGTTTTTTTTTGTGAATTGTCATAATTTGTGGAAGTGTGTATGGCAATGCTATCATCATATAAATTCTCTGATGATCGTACAATCACATTTGCTATAATTCGCACTGTAGAATTGAAACTTCTCAGTTTATATTAAAAAAAAATAGATTTTATGTATTACCTTTTTGTTTGTTAAGGGAAATTTTAACCTAAATTATTGCGCTGTGTGTTGTGTAATATATAATAAAAATGTCTATGATGTATTTGACGGAGAGACTACAAACGGTTCTCTTTCTCTTTTGCTGACCAACGGCCGCTTGAAGTTTTACTTTTCGTGACGATCAAAGTTTCACTTAAAAAAATGATAAAAACTAAAATATTTATTTCCAATATAATTGATGTATACAAATAGCATTAAAATATCTATTTACCCTATTTGGACTCAACAATATGACCTCACACTGTCCGGATAATTGCTTTATCTTTGAGCTATTGGACTCTTATTCATTCAGTTCAAATTTAATAATACACACTCTTCATCATCACATATATAGCCTATTATTCGTCTCCTATAAAATTATATTTATTTGCTAGTATTTGCTACTTTCCGGTCTAAAAATTTGTTTTCATGCTCCAGATATGTTTTTGTGATGATTCAGTATTCACAGTGATGGAAGAAAACAATCGTTATATCCACAAAGAGAATAAAAACTACTTTTGCAGCTGAACGTTCAACGTATTTTTTGTGAATATTAGTACTATGAATGAAACAATGAAGCAAGTTTATACTAGAAAATACATCTTTTCCGTAAATAAATAAATGGATCCCAATTTAGATACATGCTGAAAGCTTTACATTGGTCTGAAACGCCTCAAACATTAAAATGTCCAAATTAGATCTGTAAAACTCAATTATGTATACAGCAGACCCACGGTAATCCGACAAACGTTTTGCAAAGCGGTGTCGGATTGTATAATTTGTCGGACTATAGAGTACTACACCCGACCCTTTGTAATCCGAAACGTATGGCCTCAGCCAATATGAGCTCAGAAATAGATGTATGTCTGTTTCTTTCCTGAAGAAATCACATGTACAAAGCTTCCTCCACCTCTAGATATTTAGCTTTCTTGAAAGTTTGACTCCTATCTGGCCCATAACCAATGGTGGAGCCTAACTTTTGAATGTTTTTGCAGTTATTTTTTGTATCATACATTGACGTGGTTTTACCATATTACATTTGTATTGGAATGTCGCACTACAAGGGGTGCCAAATTACACTGGAGCCGGATTACCGCAGATCTACTGTATTTGATATCACGACGAAGAAATTTATAAAAACTTCATATTAAAGTCTGTAGAGTCAAGGCATTGATACTATTACAAAATTTATTATGAAATATGTATAAAGGTACAGTGTTTTTATAACAATACGGTTATCATGTGATGTCGAAAAATATCTTCACGCGCACATGTTGATATCTTTGATGGAAACAGTTGGACAAACTATTGCCAAATGATAACCTGGTTAAACAATAGTAAAAACATTCAATGACTATGCAGATGTTTGCGCAGCTCTTCTACGAAAATAACGCAATTTCAGTAGCAGTTACAACGAATTTAAAAATACATCATCAAATTTATTTCGTCTTCCTGTGCGAATGTCGTTATTTTTGTCGCTTGTCGTCAAATTGGATAATGACACTTGTTATTTGTGCATTTTTGATGCGTTATTGTCTGCGAAACTCATAATGGCGTTGTTGTGATTTGTCCATGTAGTTGTTCTTAAATTTGTCAACAATGTCTTATTTTTGTCTTTCTTTCGCAATAGTACTCCAGATTGAATTATCATAATGTCTTGAGGTTTCATTCAATTAAGTTTATCCCACGTGGATTCATTCATCAGTTAAACTGGATGAACTCACGAGTCACTCAATAGAGTAATTTACGATCACCTATGAGCACATGGACTCATTTGGGTATTGTTACACCTCCCACGCTCTGATCGGTGTGTCTTCACCTATGATTCATCTTCAGGAATGCACTTAACACCTCCTCTGTTTTTAGAAATTGAAAACAAGTCGTTTGGATGCATTTTTATCATGTCGGACATTAGAGTTTGGAGTGTGTTTTGTTGAGTCTTCTACTAGCAGATAGCTGATGACCGCTTTTTTAAATCAATTGTTGTCACTCAGGACATGCTCCCATTGTATTCTAATACAGCAAAATACGATTTCCATGGCCCCACCTAGTAACTATTGTCAGTGAGATGAACGCTCGAGACTAATTCGATTCCCACTCTGAGGCATCCTCGATTTACATCCTTGATTTGTGATGAATTTCAATGAAATCATGTCAATTCTTACCCGAACATTTATTTCGAAAATTCTTAAGCGTATTCTTGCAATGAACATCCTGGTCAAGGAGTAATTTAATTCTTCTATTTAATTTTAATCAAGCTAATAATATCATACAATATCCACTAACCGGCTACCCCCGCCATTGCTAACGCTTCAATATAAACGGTCTCCACACGTCCATTTATTATCGGATCGTGGAGAGGTCCACATATGAGAAAAGTGATGATCAGGATAAAATGGAAAGACGTCTTGAAGAGTGATTTCCAACCTGAGAAAATGTATAACCACTCGCTGTATTGCTATGGTGGACACCACCATTCTGGTGATAGAATGGGATTTTTACTCACTAAACCCCTTCCCCCCTCTTTAGTTGCCATCCGGCTATTAGAGTGGCAGTCATACATGCCTCCTAGGATCATTATTTACGTTGGCCCTTTGCGTCTTTCGCGCTTAGTCTTCCCTTTTCTCTCCATAACATCTCCTCTAACATCTTTGAGCATTGAAGGGATCATTATATCAGGTGAAAGCGTATTAACAGTCAACTCATTGTGTAGCATATCCCTTCTAGTGTTCCATGCTGGGCAGTCGAACCTCGTGTGTGTAGCATTGTCGTTTGTCTTTTTGGCTATTTTGTAGAGATACGTTCCAGTTACGATACGCAGTCATGCCCCCTAAGGACCTGGGTCAGGTAGTAACACAGTTGATAAAATTCCTTTCTACTGAGACACGGACTAACACTTGCAAAATTCCCGATTTCCCGACAAATTATTTATTTCCATCGCTGCAGATGAATACTAATATACTATAATACTGTGATGTGATTCTTAATTATATTACGGATGAATACAAAAATTCTGAACCCCGTATCTATTATATTTTATATCGATATTCCCATTATTAGAGTCGAGGTGTAGTAAATACATCACCGGTAGGGAAAGGTTAATATAACAATTTTAAAAACATATATGTACTCTATATATTTATACATAGATTAGACAGTTACTGTCTCTAGACGTCGCCTAAGCTCTCCAATTAGTAGTTACGCCACCGTTTCCAAGCGTCCAGATTTGGGCGGGAATGTCTCGATTTAGTAGCCTTCATCGTGCTGGCGAGGTGTACGATTTCTCTTAGATAAAAATTTAAATCGGGATTATGCTTACTAATTTAACCATCCTTTTGAGCTGGCTTTTAGCAATCCCTTTTATGGGACCGTTGCCAACGATTTCGACATGGTTTTTCATGGCGTATATATGCCTCATATAGAATTTAAACCCAAAATGATTGAGCTATGAGTTCAAACTTTTAATTGCGGGACTATTTACAAGGACTACCTTCAGGTATAAGGGTCATCTACTGGTGAATATTTTACAATTGGTAATTTTAAATAATTATAATTTGATATTAACTTATAAATCATATTCTACCTAATTATGTTTATAGCATAATTTAATATGGTTTCCTTTGGTTAATGTTGATATACGAGTATATTAATGCGAAAAAATGCTTTTTCCTGAATATAATATTATCAAAGAGTTATTACTATAATTAATACAAATTTACTACGGTTTATTGTTTCTTTATTGACTGATATCAATGTCAACCGCAATAATTCATTTAGCATTTATCAGAAATTATAATTAATGCAAGAGTTAGTATAAAATATTTTCACAGGCCAAGACAACAATGCAAAATTGATAGCGATTGTATTGTATATACCATAATAATATGCATATTCTTTAAGGTATCATTTTGTTGTGATGTATGTACTCGAATGAAAATTAATTCGATGTAAAAGTTTTCGGCCTGTAACTGACTTAGATATTTTCAGATATTGAAATTGAACCAATTTCAACTCGAGAACAACAAAGTTAATATCCTTATCAGATAGAACGAAAGCAAGGATGTAAAAGTTTAAATGAAAAAGCATATCTTTCGCTCACTCATCTACATCTGAATAAGTAAACTTTCTATTCGATGCTATGACAAAAAATGTGGAATACTCATTCGTTGTGAGTCTCTCAACGTCAATAACTTGAAACTTCTCAATAAGATAATTTCTCGGCTCTCCTCATTGACTTCTCTGCTCTTCATGAATGGAAGCCGCAGACGTCACCAATTAAATCCAATTGTCGACCGCGTCATCAACTCCCTCACTTGGATCCCAAAGATATTGTTTAAATACTCTGCAAGACTTCGTCGCAACAGGACCGAACTCCCAAAAATATTTTACAAAAAGGCGCATATATATTATTTTTATTATGACTGCTTAAAAAAAATGTTATTTTAGCGCAATCTTTTGAATGAATATGTATTTTTAGCAAGTTTTAGCAGTCCTTGCTATCTCAAAGATTGCGGCCGAGCAGTACAAAGGCGGACTCAATTCCGGACGACAATTTACCGAGTCAAAGTCGACATTTAGATTCCTCAATTGCGGTCATAAATTTGAATGATGTTCGCATTATTTGGACAATTTTGTTTGACGAGGCCAAATTATGGTTAGACCGTTTTTACAGTGGTTTTTTTTCGCTCTTATTTATGCGAGTTTAATTGTTTGATCGTGGAAGCCCGGATCACACGTGTTGAGCTTTGGGATATCCAATTGGATAATGGAGTCACTCTTCAAGAATGTGTTTTAGACCAAATAAATTTTCATAAAAGTGTTGTCACAACTACAATAAGCAGAACATTAATTATCATACGATGAACGAATGCAAAAATCCTTACTCATATTTCTTGGCATTTTTATTGATTGTTATTTATGAAAGAATGCGAATATGTACACCTACATTTATGTTATTCTCAGCTTTTTTCCAAAATCTATGTCATGCCAAAATGCTCAGCATTCACGACCCGCTAATTCTGACACCAGTGTAAAGTCGGAGCGGGGACACTCGCGAGGCGCAATGTGTCCACAGCGCCACTTAAGGATGGCGCTGTTAAAATAACACATTGCGCCTAAAGAGAGACGGAAGATATCGCTGTTAATCTGACGAATTAAATCTGCTCAGATTAACAGCGCCATTGCATGAGGAAAATAATTCATTCACGCTACAGTATTAAATAAATCAATAAATATAGTGTTAATCAGTGTCGAAAAATGAAATACATTTTAATTATAATTTCTAAAATGATGATTACCCGGCATGAGTTGCAATGCCACGTCTCGCATAACAAACTGCGTACACAAACAATATTTTTATTATACCTATGTTATTCCCATATATGTAAACAATAAGTCGACAAAGTTTTATTGCAATCGGATGAACAGTATGGCAGCGCATTAAATACGGACAAACAAACATTGATTTTTATATATTAAACTATATATATGTTACTTGCGCAATCCAAAGCAATAAGCGGAGGAAATTTTATTGCAATCTGATGAACGGTATGGTAGCGCATTGCATACGAACAAATAGAGATTGATTTTTATATATTAGATAGATTGGTCAGAACTTCTTGTAAAAAAAACTTTTCTTATTAGTAAATTGAGACAACCCTAAATAGTATTTAAATTTAACAAAAACTAATTTAATATGGACATATAAAGGGAATGTTTATTTTACTCTGTAATTATTTAAATTTGATGTAATAAATCTGTTGAAATTAAATAAGACGGAGCAAAGATAGCCGGTATAAATTATTCGTCGTTTAAAGAGACGATTAAATTCAAGCGTAGACGTTCATTTAAAAATAAAACAAAAACAAATGAATGCGCGCTTAAATTCAAACGTTGACGTTTATTTAAAAATAAATTTAAAAAAAACAAATGATAGTACGATGAGGGATAAATGGTGAGCGCGCGTTCATATAGGTGATGTTCTTTAAAAATTCGCTTTAATTGAAGCTCGGCGACATTTCCAAAGTAAATATTTATATTCATATTATAAATCTGTATACGTTGTGCATTTGAAATAAATTCGATCCTCAGTAAACGCCACGGTCGATAATTTGCCCCGAAACTGTGACCATGTTAATAAATTTGCACGTAGGTAATAATGGCATAAGTTCCAACGCCGTATAGCAATTTTGAACCGCTCCTCGGATGTATTGCGGGGGAAGATCTTGCTCTTCCGATGTGGCTCTGGAGATTAGACGAATTCCTATCCATTAAGCCTCTACCAGCATGTGGGTTTCAGGTTCACGACCCGTTTGTTTAATTAGTCTTAACACGAATGGTCTTAAATGGACAGGGCAGACAGACTCGCTAAATTATACTAAATTAATACTCTCACATATGAGCGCTGACAACGCCTAATTAACTTTCATCTATCTCATTCCGGTGCTTAAATGACTAATGATTACATTTTTCGATCGATCAATTTTGGGGTTGAGCTCATTTTTATTGGACCACATCAGCCACGTTTGAATATAAAAGTCGTCTATGTCTCGAGAATCAAATGTTTTCGCTTGTCCGTTGAATGGCTGCATTACGGCGCAGATATTTTCCGAGAAAAGAAAAGCTCGTCGGAAAATATTGAACTTAATTAAGCATGTGCTTATCCAAAATACTTCAATCAATCAGTTCTTTTGTTGCGTACGTTTTGTACATTTATTACATCTGACCTTTGCGCGAGTCCATTCAACGATCCTTTGTGCGTTATCCTTTGTCCTTTGTGGAGATTCGCCAAATACACCCTCGAAAAATATGTCCAATGTTTTTAGACATCGCATATCAAATTTTCCACATCACGACCTTGCATCATTTTGCGTTATTTTCAGATATTCACTTAGGAAATTCTGATATTTTTCCAGCGACCCCAAAACTCTGATAAATCACAATAAAATCGTCACTCCGATGGTCTTATTCAGATTCTTAGCATTTATTATGCGCCAATAAATCATCGCGAATCAGAATAAACACACCACTAACAAGACCTTCCATAATTTGCCTAATCGGGTTGATTTATTTAATTTGCTATTACTGCGAAATTTGTCATTTATTGCTCGTTCGTCGAACGATCAATTGCTAAATTGGCGTTGTAACGGGCAATAAGTTACGACCGAGATTGCAAGAAAGCATTATGAATATATAATGATATTTTATTCGCGATGAAATGCATTATTATGTCAATAAATTATTGGGAGTACAGATAAATTCGGTCCGTTTTTTTATGATCAAAAATGCATGTATTATATAATATATAGAACAAAATGAATGAATAGATCGATCAAAATATTGTCCATCGCTGCTTACTACTTTTTCCCAACTGCCAAATCGTGCTGCATCTGTCGAAAAAACCAGGAATCATAATATACCAAGAACTGGCCGCCTAAATTGAATGTGGTGATCATTTTCTGGTTAGCTTCAGCAAGTTTGAACCAGTGTGGTACTATCTTAACCTGTTAAGCGGAGAAGTTCCTTTTCAATAACGCAACATACAGTGGATGCGCAAATTTTCGTTAGGACGTATATATACGTCCCGCCCACCTGGCGTGAGTTCATATTTTTTTTAACATATGAAACATATTTTTTTATTTATTTAGATACATAAACATATAGAGAAGTTAACAAATACAAAACAATAAACAAAAGCACATAAAGAAAATGGAAACATAGAGTTTAAAAAAATAAAATATATCCATACATAAATTCAAAATTCAACTTCTGTGTGATATATTTTAAAACAGTTGTTGGCACGTAGTGCTACCTCACAATCCGGACACCAGTATGTAGATTATTTCCCTTTTTTATAATAAACTCGACATTTCCTGGCTTTAGTTCCCTTTCATTTGTTCTTTGAAAATGCTTTGATGGCATAGGTTGGTTTTTTACTATGTTATCTAAACTGAGCATCAATACGTCTTTTTTTGGTATTATATTTTAAAACTATACGTTTGCCTTTGAATATTATCTTATGCTACTAATCAACTTTTACTAAGTACACGTACACTCCAAAACAATAGCGAAATGCAACCAATTTGCTACCTATCTTAAATTCATGTCAAGATATTTTCGTCTGCTTTAGGACAACATATATTTCGAGGACGTATATATACGTCCTAACCAATTTCGATGCAGTTTACATTGGACGTATATATACGTCACGCCCACTTAACAGGTTAACAAGCTGGTAATAGTCTGACGATCAGTTGGTGTCTGGCAAAACGGCACTCAGTCGCCAGACTATCATAATGATAATCCAGAAACACGCCAGAACACTACTATTAAATTATTTACATGTGTTAGATGACCTTTAATTTATGCTTCCAGTAGAGGTCCCATATGTCCCAAATATCCCACTTGAGCTTTCCCAAATGTTGTTTACGACTTTTGCGACATGAGGCCGAGCGTTGTCATGCAGAAGAATAACTTTTTCATGTCTTTCCTCGACAAAGCATTACCTTCCAGCCATGAGTATTCAGCTATGGTGTTGATGTTGAAGTCGATGACAACGATTGACCGGGACTAGCATAATATTTTCTATTCTTGGGGTTGTCTTAACAACCCTTTCTTTATTGCTTTTGAATCAGCTGCTCACAAATGAAAAATTGCCTTTCAACGTCTCTCGGTTTCAATTCGTGAGGCACCAATTGCCTTGCACCACCATGGATTTCAATCGTACAGCAACTGCTTGTTGAATCACTCCCGATGATTCTGAAAGCTCCTCTTGCATTTGACTTGGATCTTCATCGAATAATGCCTACAATTCTTTGTATTCAAAATTTTTTGGCTGTCCAAAGCGAGGCTTGTCTTCAACGCTTAAAACGTCGAAATTATTCCCTGCAAGATTTATTAGTTGGAAAATTGTCAACATAAACTTCTACAAGCATTCGATGCGAACTAATTCGTATTCTTATTAAATTTCATTACAATAAATAATACGCTGTGTAAATTTTTTGTCGAACAAAAACATGTTAAAATACGACTCTTATTTTCATTTTAAATTTGGAGTATGAAGCCTGAAAAATCCGCGATATTAATTACGAGCCAGCGATAGCCCTACCCAAAAAAAAAGTGAGTGCAAAGGGTTAATAGTAGACGACTGCTAACATATTGTCTGAGTAGGTTCAAGCAATTTAAAATTAATTACTCCTGTGATATCCTACCATATGCAGAGAACAACCTTTTACATATTTAATTATCTACAAAGGCATTATTTTTATCATATGGAACTGTATTAGGTTGATGCATAAATAACGTCAGATTTTTTTAAGAAAACACATGTTAATATGGTCAGAAAAACGTTATTAACAGAATTATATAATTCCCATTGTTGCTACAAATCAGGAAAATAAGTTGGATGCTTTAAAATATCCCAATTGAGCTACTTTAATTTATTTTATCATCATTGCAGAATGAGGGTGCACATTGTCGAGATAGAAGTCGACACCCTTACGATTGATTAGTTCTTGTCGTTTTTTTTTTTTTAATGTTTCCAGTTTAATTTTTGCAGCTGTTCACTTTATGCTCCTCAGCATTAATTGTTTGGTTAGGTTGCAATAACTCTTAATAAATAATGCCCTTCATATCCCACCAAACACATAGTATTTTTTATGAAACTCTTCCTTGGGAGTGATTTTAATGGGTAATTTCCTAGTTTTATTATTAAAGACAACCCATTTATCATCCCCTATCACTAGTCGATGCAAAAAAGATTCATCATTTTGTCTCGCATACGAAGAAAGACGAAAAAGCATGGCTTTCAGTATATCATCATCAGTGGTCGAAGATCTGTTGGAAGGTCGACTGTTATATGGTCTTTATTAAATTCAAAAAGTAAATCACTTTTTTCTTTGGAATTTTAAAAATTCGCAAGGGCTCTGTATAACTCGAAATCTGTCCATTTTTATAATATATGCTAAGTTATCTAATCCCTCTTTTCTTCATTATCGTTAAGTTTCAAATATGGCATCCGATCGTGAGCCGCTCATTCGTTATATCAGCGGTCCGAAAAGCGGACCGATTGAGCATACAAACCTTGTGGCTACTCCGTCCTCTTTTAGGACGTTTTGCGGCATTTTCTATGATCTGTGCGATCACGGAAGTAACGTAGTGTCTAGACACTTTCTATCATAGTATTTATTTTACAACAGTAACCGCCATCTATACATCAGTCGGGTACTTTTGGGACTATCTTAAGCTAGATATTTGTTAAAAGTTTATACTACTGTTTCGCAATGGTTTTACAAGGGGACCTATACCGCATGCAAAATTATTGTGATGATCATTGCTTAGATCTTAATCCATCAAAAAGTGAATTAGTACAAAGGAGCGATACACTACGAGACAATTTTGATCAATTTTCGTTCACAATATCATAAATACACACAGTTAAGCCTCACCCATTTTATGGCGCAGTCTTTGATCTTTTTAAATGCTATCCATGTTTCGGAGCACATTTTTAATGCGACGGAATTTACGCATCAACAAATAAATGAGCTCGGAACACGTCGTCTGGATGATGATCTCAATATCTCTTTATTAAATTCGGAGTCGGAGCGCTTATCCCGGTCATGTTCGCAAACTGGATTTCGCGAAGAAAAACCAATATCCGAGTACTTTGCCGAGACAAAATGCAAGTAAACAGGTTTGAAACTAAAGCCAGCATGGAAAACATGAAGCAATATCATTTTAGAAACCCTCGAGATTTTCAGCACCTTATTCTTATACGAAATGCATCCCCCGTGTGTCGAAAGGTTCGCGAAATACTCGTATAAAATCGTATTATGTCAGTATGCTTTCATGGCATTCAGCTAAAATATATTCAAAATCGCATATATGAATTTAATTTAAATTTTAGCGAAAAAATTTCAAATCAAATCATTTGAGCAATGAACAAAGTCCACATCCGGCATTGTATGTTTCTTTTTTATTTGGATTATAATACCACAAATGTCAGTAAAACATTCAAATATGTTTATGATAAAGTGGAACTTCTTATTCGTCTGACCTCATCCAAAATATATCTGCAGCCATTTTGGTTCAAATGACTGCCAAAGCGATGGCAAGACCTGGTAATATTTAAAGATGTGACGTCTGATTTAACCGCATTTTTTAAAAATCATTTGATTTATGTATTCAAACTATTTATATAATATTAATACTAGCTACCACCGCGTTGCAATGCTACACGCGCTTAGTAGTTATTTGAAAATAAACGCAGTAGTACAGTTACGCGGTGCATTGCTGTGGGTCACTCGTTGAGCGAGCTGAAAGGTAAGGATTCAAAAGCTTTACCTTCATCGTTTCACTTCACCAGACCAATATGCGCCAACATGGTGCATCCGTTAAACGTCTCGCAAAACAAAATTCCGCACATAAACAATGCATGTGCTAATTTAAAAACCTTCTTTGATATACGCCAAATAACTCACCAAAGTTTCATCGCAATCGGATGAATGGTATAGTAATGTATGGCCCACAAACAAACTAAATAATAAATTTATTAATTTACAGGCAAACAGAAATTAATTTATAAAAACACTCAAAACTCTTTTTTGTGCCACTTTTTGTGCGATTTCGAAGCTATGCGGTTATTTTAAATTTAATAAATAATACGTATCGAGATATTTTGGATAAAATAGGAACTAAATAATCAAAACTAACCAAAATTTTGGAAAAAATTGATTTTCTTTTAAGTTTGGGACTATAGTGACATCTTTGCTAATTATGAATTATATTGTTGGAAAGAGAAAATCTACACAGAACAATGATGACATTGAAACTGGGTACACTATTTTTTCCGAAGAAGAGAGCGATTTTTAACCATATCGAAAATTATCATACAGCGATGACAGTTTGTAATTAAAATAATTAGTATTTATCTAGTGGACATCTGATATTTGAGATGTCATATGTTAGACATCCTTAAAATGCTACCAATGATGCACGACGTCCTTTAAATGTTACCAAAAATGCTATTTTTTTAATTGCCTTGTTTGCTTGTTTTCTTATTTACTTTTTTTATGCGATTTTGGATATATTTTATTAAGTAATTTCAAAGTTATGCGTTTTTCTATGTAATTCATAGCTTTTTTGTGCGATTTTTTTTTAAATACCGCACAAAAAAGGTTTAAGTGTCTACATATATATATATATAGATGTTGAAACTATTTATTGGTTTCAATTTGCAATATTTCGCTAGAATGTATGTGGCATTTGATTGTCACTCGTACGCGTAGTTGAGCTTTTCTAAAAGCTCAAACATAAAGCTCGACAATATTACTTTCGAGGACACAAAAGATCTTTTTGAAATAACTTCCTCTTGCCGATTTTGAAATAAAAAATATATTTTCAGACATTTATCAATTCGAGAAAGATAATATTTGCGGTGTAATTGTGGGGTTTCAATTTCATTCACAGACTCTCGCTTACTTGACATTCTTGTATTTTCTTTGTGCAAAACGGCTCGCTTTTCACGTCTTCAGTTATCCACGATCTCTACAAAAGCTCTATTGTTACCTTCCACTCTATTCCATTGTGAATTATTACACTGCCCATAGACGGGCTTCGCGAGATTTATTAAAGACCCCCGACGAAGGACGCATCTCCATATTTCGATACAGGTGGTATTACAAATGGAAGCCTTTAGCATTAAGGAAATCGACTTCGACACAATGCCAACAACTCGATACGTTTGACCCCGACACAAATTAACAGCCTTTTTTTAATTTCAGATATGGATTCAATCAAGATGAACTCGATCGAGGGCAATTATTCATCAGGACTTTCATTATCCTCGCTCGGGACTATATCAATAAGTGATGGCACAGAGTTATCAGAAATATCCAAGTAAGCACTCTCTTCATAAAATAATAAAATGAGATAAAGCTACGTCGTCCGTAAAATTTTTATTAAATTTCTTTCATACGAAACTTTCATTCTCCAGTACAGTCGCTATCAATTTGCTTTATCTCCCTCACACAGCGTAAAAAAACTTTTTATCTGCGATTAATAGTCTCTCAAATTAGTTGATTTATAGTCGGAGAGCTTTAAAAAGCTCTCATAATCATTTTAATTTGGATACACACCATAAGTTTTCTGATGGATGATAGACTATTAATATACGTGAATTAAATAATCATTTCAGACTGGCTCTAAGATAAATGTAGCATTTAAAGCTTTATTCAACGTTAAAGCACAAATGATCGTTAAATCTGCATATTGACATAAATAGTTAAAAATGAAACCTTCGTTATATTGATTGAATATAACACTTTCGTGGCCGGTGATGCATATGCTGCATCATCACAGGTTTAGCCATTGGAATATTGGGTTGTCCCATAAGTCTCTTTCGCAAATGAACATAGATCTAATAATCATAGCCATGGTTGAAGAAAACCCGCGATATAATGTTCGAGAAATAGCTAACAAGTAAGAAATTCCACAAACATCCGTCCATAAGCATCTGATAAAATTGGGCTACATCAATCGTTCAGATGTGTGGCTTCCTCATGAACTGACTCACTCAAATAAACTTCAGCGTATTTCAACATGCGATCTTCTTTTTCAACGACATAATAGCCGACCTTTTTTGAAGAGACTTGTCACTGGAGATGAAATTTGGATATTCTATGAGAATATCCGACGTAAACGGTCTTGGACCAATGGTACAGAAGCTTTAACTGTAGCTAAACCTGGCCTACATCCAAAAAAAGTTTTGCTATGCATTTGGTGGGACTGGAAGGGAGTAGTTTATTATGAGCTACTTCAGCAAGATAAAACGATCAATTCAACAAAATATTGCTTCCAACTAGACAATCTAAAGGATGAAATTGCCAGAAAATGGCCAGAATTAGCGAAAAGATGAGGCGTTGTTTTTCATCACGATTACGCCAGGCCTCATGTGTCTTTGCTAGTCAGAAATAAATTATTATCATTTGACTGGGATATTTTAACTCATCCTCCATACTCTCCGGATATTACCCCTTCAGATTATTATTTATTACTTTCATTGAAAAATTATTTACGTGGTAAAAAATTTAATTCAAAAAATGATATAAAAATGTACTTTGATCAATATTTTGCCAACAATCATGGAACATTTTGGCAAGAAGGCATTAGGAGGCTTCCGGAGAAATAGAGAAAGGCAATGGAACAGAATGGATCATATATTATTCAATAAATTTTGATGTAATACAAATTATTGTTTGTTTTTTTCTTAATATGAAAACGAAAGAAACTTATGGGACACCCTAATATATTCCAATGCATATTGCATTGACTTTTATTCCATAAACGTCAATAATTCACTTTGTGCATATATCAAATTACTTCCTCTCAGTTTAAAGTATTAATGTTACTGACTTCGTGCAAAATGCACGTTGAACAATAGCCATGTTTTGCTTAAAACATGGACTTTCAGCTCATTGCACTTGGCCCTTGAGAGGTAAAATTAATTTTCTACGAATTTAATATTTCCCATTGTTTTCTTATCGAGCTAATGAATTAAAGAACGTCCGCTTGCTTAATTTTGTTCTTACGGTTGGACATTATTGGGCATAAAAATGATATATCGTCAGGCTTGAAATGTTTTTAGGTGATGGTTTTCCATTATCTTCAACATGTGATCAAACTAGGATTTTTAAAAAGTGCGAAAAAACAACTCCAAATGAAGAAGAAAAATGTTTTGATTGAAAATATCCCACGAACTTATTGAGTGATATGTTAGTTCTTTGTTATTTTGTTGTTTTGATACATATTTAAAAAATTGAAACCTGTCAATAATCTTCTAATATATAAAATTGTATTGGGTTTTTTTATATTTGTACATATTTATAATAATATTAATATCATTTATACTTTTATCATCATCATCATCATAGTGCAGCCACTGATAGTCCAATACAGAACTATGGGCCTCTTCAATATCCATTCATAGGAAGGGGTTACATCCATTTCGTCTGTGTCATACATCCACCTCCTCATTTGCTCGATATTGAAGGTAGCATTACCACCGAGTTTTATTTCGAACGCTTACCCAACGGGTATCCTGAGTAAACGTATTGACGAACGCTTTCGCGAACGATTTTTATCATAATACGTATTAACTCCTAAGGGAGCACTATCGGAGGGCCTGCGATCCTCCTCCACTTATTTAAAAAGAGCGCTCTTGTACATTGAGCTTGGACACAGACAGAGACAGAGAGAGAACGTAGCGTAGTTCAGTAGACAGAGACGGAGAGCTTCCCCGCATACATCGCACAATTGTATAGATCAGGTCATAGATCACCAACCCAAATGATCTTGCGGGCCACTTTGCCAATGCATCATAACTCCGTGGGCCGCATATAAAATGATATATCCCCATATTATGGTGTTCATCCTGTTTTCTAACTATAGGGCACTTTTAGACAGCATGATTGAAAAATATGTATGCATTCCTGGTCTCATTGAGCCAAGGAAACATATTGGATTCGCTGACAGGTGTGTGTAATGTCGTATTTTTGTGTCGCGAAAACAGCAATGGGGGTGCGCCCAAAGAGCGCGACAACGGCAGTGTCAATAAATAAAGCATAAAATGAAAACGCCATATAAATTTCGAACATCGCATATGTATGAGCTGAATCGTAAATTTGACGAAACGTGATATTTCGCTTGTGCACAAAATATTGTATCCAAAATAAATCTTTCCTGGAGTGCCGCTAACAGCATACTGAGCAGCCCGTTTATTGCTCGCAGTACACGGGGGGTGGTTTGGCAAACTTTTGTGGGGTCATTCTGAAAAACTAAAGTAATTACGATCGTAGACGTGCCGAATCGACTTTACAGGACGAAAATCCTCGGCGTCCTTCCGCAGAGCGACTCGCCGAATCGATAAGCAACCCACCGTGCATAGGATCTCGATTAAAAATGAATATTCATAAAAAAGCGGCAATTTTGATCCCGAATATGGCATTTGTTTGACTAAGTTCCATTTGCGGAACGGGCTTGCCGGAATTTGAATAGATCATCCCGGAGGATCGCATTGTCGTTCCAAGTTGGTAGTCTGCGAATCCGTCATTGTCCCTCCTTCCGACATTAGTCGGCTAATAGGGTGCAATTAGGCGAATTTAAGACCTCATAATTCTGGGCGCAATTGTGTCCAATTATTTGCAATAGAAGCGCAGCGCTCGTAAACATTGCGAATCCTATTCAGACGGACAATTTGCATTGCATCTAATTCTGATTGAATTGAATAGTTATTTAGTCGTAATCGTATATTCATATTAATAGCGGTGTTTCGGTTGTAATTGCGTTTGTCGGAATGAAGATATCGCATTGAGAATTTGCTCAGATTGCTTTGCATCGCAACTCAAACGCTGCAAATTGTGTTGAAACTTGTCAATCCGCAATTGATTGTATTGAAATCAGAAATTAACAACGATTTAGATGCGATTTATATATGTGTAATAACAATAGTTGAAATTGAAATGGCCTTTCAATCTTATAGAGTTGCAATTCCATCTTACATTATTACGCCCACAGATCGAACAAATGTAACATAAGAGAAGCTAACGATGCGAATATCTACACACCCCCATGACTATTCAATTACTATAATATCGCCTCTTCACCGAGGTATTTTTGTTTTCAAATAATATTAATGTAATTTTTGCAATTGGCTACTTATAATTAGTCAGTTACAATTTGTAAAAATTCCACTATACGCACGCCGAATAAATATTTTATATTGAAGGCAGAATTAATTAAAATCAAGTATTGTATGAAACATTGTGTGGCAATTTTTTTACTTATTGCGTATAAAAAAATATCGAAATTTAGGATTGTATTTTTTAAGGATTGAAATTAATATAACGTACTATTTATATCTTAAGAAGTGGGAACTTACATGTATATTATATTATATACTAGTTATTACCCGGCATGCGTTGCAATGCCACGTCCCGCATAACAAACTGCGTACACAAACAATATTTTCACTATGCTTATATTATTCCCGCAAATGTAAACAATAAGTTGACAAAATTTTATTGCAATCGAATGAACGGTATGGCAGCGCATTAAATACGGACAAACAAACATTGATTTTTCTATATCAGATAATATATATATTGTATCAAAAACAGACAGACCTACATTCATAAAGAAAATGTTTGTGTTTTAATTCAGTTTATTGGAATGCTTTTATATATATTTAATTACGATAAAAAACGGACATACGATCGCGCTCAGTAATTATTTGAAAGATACATTAAAAATTCAAATGTACCTCTTTCCGATATTTCGAGTCTCCTGTTGGGCTCATGGACGCGAAATAACTGCCAGTGCCTTGGCGATGCTCCTTGTGAGTATCTTTCGTCCAGTGCTGTTGGGCCATGCATTGCCGTCGCTTCATTGGCGATTGTTTGCACTTTCAGATCTTTTAGCTGGTTATTACATGACAAAAAACGCTAGGTTCCACTTTTTTTCAAAATGTCGTTTCAAAAAAGGAAGTTTCCCTGCCGCACTCGCATTAATTCATACTCCGTTATTTCATTATTCAAATTTAAGCATAGTTAAATACTTGAGGATATTAACCTTTTGAGGAGTGAGCAAATTTAAAATCGATGTAGTCGTTGATGCCATAATCGCTTTACACCGATTACTTTCTGTCAGCTCCTATCAACATAAGACAATTTTCAATTCGAGGCAGAGTCAATTGTAAATAAACACTGTTAATAGCATACAAGACCACGTCATTTCTTTGCATAAACAATACACAAAAAATCGATCCAATTGCTCCTACTAAGGAAATGATAATTGGACAAAGACTCATTCAACAAGCAGCGATGAACAGCAAGCAATTATATAAATAAACACTGTCGATAGCACACAATATTCGGTCATTTTTTGCGTAAACAAATGACAAACTTGAAATCTAAATCATTATCCGTCGATAAATTTGTGCTAATGATCTATACAATTGTGCGATGTATGCGGGGAAGCTCTTCGTCTCTGTCTCCCGAACTGCGTTACATTCTCTCCCTGTCTCTGTCTGTCTCCGAGCTCAATGTACAAGAGTGCTCTTGCTGAACAAGTGGAGAGGGATCGCAGGGTCTCCGATAGTACTCCTTTGGGGGTTAAGGACTATTTTTTTAATCTTATTTATGGAAATTAAAATTTTCTCAAATAATCAATTAAGAGTAAAGAATAATTAAAAATACAAAACGTCATGCATTTCAAGATCGTATCTAAAAGCGCAATATTACAGCTCCGATTTACATCTATAATATGTATTGTGTATGTCCTTAAATAACAACCATTGAAAAGAAGAAAAAATTTCGCCATTAAAATGTTTGAGCATACATGGATTACCATGGCGTGCATTTCATTGCATTGCATGCACTCGTTTTAATGTTGATTACTTTGATATTCATTTTATACAAAATATATATGCAAAGAAGGGCTAAGCTTTTGTTAAAATGTTAATATTTAGTACTGCCATTATCAGCTAGCTGTTGGAAGCACCTGTTTTGTGGTGTGTGGTTTATTACATATGACCTCATTCATCTCAACGCTTGCTGCATTCCTGAAATTTTAGAATTTGTCTATGCCATCGTTGAAAATTTCACAAAAAAATTAGAAGCCATGTCATTGCGGTATGTTTGAGGTGATATAGAGGTGTGCCGCAATTGGACGGCGTATGATTTAGGCCATCGAATTGGTTGCGGTGGAGTCGCACTCGTTCGAATGATGTATCGATGGTACAAAGCGGATACGGCTCAACGGTTTCGCGCCAATTTACAATGGCGGAACTTCCTGTTGGCCGTAAGTGAGGTGGGCCACTGCTCACGGGGAATTAATCGCTCATTTGGCCTGGGAATATGGCCGGCACGTAGCCGTGCCTCAGGTGTCTAATTGATTTTATTTCGTGCTCCTATTAAATGGACACCGCATAAAACTATCCCGTGCCAGGAAAATTTTGTCCAAGCACACTCCCGCCGTGTGTGTGTTATGAATCACAAAAACCATGAGATACATGTATACTTTTGAAAAGATAGATAAAATAGTCTAATTAACTGAGTTTTGATATTATATTTTAACTCATTAGTAGAAGAAAAGTCTAAATATAAATAGGCACCAAATCCAGTTCACAAAAATCATTCATTCAAAGAAAATAACGGACTAACCTTTAACATTTTTATGCCAATCGTATTAGTATTTTTTCATTAATATTTACACATAGACTAATTCGTACCTTTATTATTAAGCTATTCAATCTGGAAAATTGCTAAAAAATGGAAGATTTCACCAAGAAACCATAAGAAAACACGAAGAGTATTCGACTTTGACGGACAGAAAAAGACCGGGCCGTCTAAAATCTACTTCGGATTTTTTTAAACTTAGATTCAGATGCCAATATACAAAACATGTTCAGAAAGTAAGTGTACTATGACTATAACGGGCTGCGGTTTTGTGTTTTTTGAGGATTGACAATACTGAATAGTAGAGGGTGATATTCTAACAGAGCGAGTATCTCAGGAATACGGTAGTAGGTAAACTCACGTCGTAATATTTAGTTGCGTAAAAGATGTCGGTAAGATATCTCGCCAAATGCTAGAAACGTTCTGTGATCCCCTTGACTTGAATTGGAAGGTTTTTAAATAGTAGAGGGGATTTTCTGAGTTCTATTGTGAGTAGTTCAGTAGGAGATGAAATGTGGGTAGCTCATTACATGCCTGAATAAAAAAAAAAACAGTCGTCACAGTGCCATCACATAAATTCCTAATCTGCCAAAAAATTCTTGCAAAAAAAATCATAGCCTCAGTGTTTTGGGACCGAAAATGCATAATTTTGGTAGAATTTCTGCCCCAGAGGAACACCATCAACGCACAACGATATTGTGAGACCCTATAAAACTCAAAAAGAGCATTTAAAATAAAAGGAAGCAAATATTAGCGAGAAGAGTGTACTTGTTGCACAACAACGCTTGTTCTCATACAGTCTTACCTTCAGATTATCTTCTTATCGTCTTCCTAAAGGTATACATGGATGGAATTAAATTTTCAACTGACAAAACAGGTGCATAAAGAGGTTCTGGGCTGGGGGAAGGAGCTGGCGGGAGAGGTCTTTAAGGAGAGCATAAAAAGCTTGTATCATGGTTTACCAGATGCATTGAACCGGATGATAATTGTGTGGAAAATTATTCAATAAGTTTATCAACAATATTCTGTATTTTTATTTTTTAAATACACTTTTTCTAAATAATATAAAACTCTAGTACACTTACTTTCTGGATATGCCTCATATTATCGTCCAAAAGAAACCGTTGTCATTTAGCTCCTCAATTATAAGCAAAGTCGAATGAAACTAAATAATGTAACGCTAATGACAATTGATGTGTGAAATATATCTAATGAGCGAATTGAAATCCAAAATTTTGGCTCAAATAAAAGAATTTTTGTTCACCGAATAAAACTAAAACGTGCTTCAGAAGTATGTAGAGTAACTTCAATTAAATATGAGTTTTTGAGGTGAAAAGACAGGAAATTTAATATGCAGTGCCTTCGGGTCATCCAATATTAGGTCGAAATTTTACAATTTTGAATAATTTATTTCATGAAGAAAGAGTTTGTTCCAAATCAAGCTATTCTGAGATGAATTCAATCGAAAGGCGAAAATTTGTTAATCTACTTGTACCAACATTTTCTGGAATAATCTACATGAATACTGGAGAGATTATTAAATGCCAAAATTATGCATCACAGTAATATATGCCAATTGTGGACATTTTGACGAATGTGCTATATAATTTTTTTAAACCAATTTTTGTTATTATTTAAATAATTATATTATGTGGCTATATTTATTAACACATATTTAATATTATGCGTATTTAAAATTTTAATAAATCATGAATCATACCAGTTTTTTGCTAAGTACAAAGCGTTTCCAAACTTATTGTCGATAGTGTATGCATCCTGCATACTCTGATCTATGCCTTTTGTGAAGTAAATTTGTTGCTTTTTAACATTCTGGCTTAATTGCTGAATTAATTACATCAAAAAATCATTATCTAGTTTCCCTAATGAGATTTTTATGTTTATTTTTTCGGTCAATGAGCTTGTTTTATCGATCTTTTCACAACGATATGCGAGTCTCATGACTTTTGTGACTCACTATTTATTTTAGCCCCTGCGTTTGTCCTAGTTGTGCCATTGAAAAAAACCTAAACTGGAGATGTATTAGGTCGAGATAATGCTAATGACGTAATTAGTGAGACGATTCCATGTGGCTTATTAAATAATTTGGACTATTCATCATGCTAAGCCTAGAACGGTACAGATGGCCGACAAAAAATTAACACCCACATAAAAGTACAACAGGCGCCGAAAATATGACACTTTGTTAAGTAGATCCAATAAAATATCTGCAGACAAGATACATCGACGCCACCACCCTCAATCAATTTAAAACGTTGTCTCCACCCTGCACAAAAAAAGGACAAAAACAAGCCAAAGCTGTTTTGTCGTGTTTTGTCGTCGCTTACTGATGGTGGCTGCATTTGATGGGAGCTCTCAAATATTCCACTTCGCTACGAAGTGCATTAAAATTATAAATGGTTTTCGTATGAAAATTCTTATTTACACAAGTCCATTGGCAAACCACTCAAATCCGAATGTCGACCCAATTCCGGACCACTCTGCGAAAGCCAGGCTTTTATGGCGCAGGTCTTTGTATTTTCCATAATGGTGATCTGTTATTTAAATATTGATTCAGTGTTCGGCGCAAGTTTGAAACCCCATCATATTAAATGGTGCATATTTTCGTTTAGACGCAATCAAAACATTGTGCTTCTTTGAGATGCTTCAACTCTGTAAATAGTCAATGATCATACCCCATGTCATAGACCAGAGGTTCTTTAACTCGTATACTCCAAGTCTCTTGAACAACTATTTTTTTGCAGACCCCATTCCAACCCTTGATATTTAACATCGTTCTTGAGACTTGTGGCTTGATAATCTCATAGACATTATGTTATGTTCATACATACAAGCTTCATACACGCTGCGACGGTCCTGACAGATAAGCGGATTTATTTGGATGATAAATGGCAGACATAAAAATGTAGCATCTAAGTTTATGATGATTTTAAATTAGCTCACTACTCAAAAATTATTTCATATCCACTACTATCAAAATTATGTTTCTTCGTCATATTTAATTTTTAACAGTTCTTATTGGAAAATTTTATGAGCCTCCTCAATATTTGCAACAAAAGCATTCATATCCTCAAATTCAAAATATCATCAAATATTTTTTCCATATCCAATTTAATTTCATTAAAGTGGCCACTGAATCTTTTAACCTCCTCTGGAGTTACATCATCTTTCATAGATGTAACAACGTGACAAAATCCTTACTGTCTAACGTGAAAAATTGAACGTCCACCAATGGACGATAGGGACCAAGTTGACTACCAATGCCTTGTATATCACTTGATAATATGTTAAATTTCATATTTTGCTAAAGAAACTCTGGATGATCTTGCTATAAAAGGCCACTGAATCTATTTTTATCTTTAAAGCAGTTATACGTTTGAACTGCCTTGATAATACATTCAATTCAATCGAGACATTTTGCAAAAAAATTAAATCGTTCACAAAAAAATCACAAATAACACTAATTAAAAATAGCACTTATTAGAGAGTTCTAACTGCATGATGATCTCAAGATCTGATCATGTTTCAGAGTATGGCTCATTAGCTACAGTATACTATTCATCCATCAGGAGATGCACTTGGCACATGCACATGCACTTTGTGACAATAAAATACTGATGTACATTTGACAAGCAACCGATCAAGTGCTATAACGAATAATTACTGACAGTTGCTGCATTGAAATCAAAAGTGATATATTGATAAATTGTTTGAACTGATTTCGAATAATGGATCTAAAATATTTATATGATATTCCATCAAGTGCTAATACCAAAACACGCAAAATTATCATTTTTTTGCCATAAAATGGATAAAATATATTAGCACCGGCTCGATCTTCTTTCGTCTATATAACATGCCAATATTTAAATTGGAAATATAATCCAGCTTTAAAAAAAAAGCCATAAGGTAGTCAAATTGAATTGATCGACAAATTCCGGGAAAAACTACGCATGGTACATCGACCTCAATTTTGCGCCCTAAAAAATATATCTCATCTTGAATAAAAATGTACGTGAGGACCCTGAGGGAATGTCGTAAAAATCATATCACGGGATGAATTAATTATTTTCTTGCCTCGTCTAAAATTTTAGTTTGATATCCTAGACGCTTAATGGGCGTAATGTCCTTTTCATCAAAATCTTGACATTGATTCGGAACGAATATTTATCACGCAACTTTGCTTGATGGCTTCCACTCGGGCCTATTCAAGAGTCTCCAGCTCTTCATCCTTTAATACCGAGAATATCACCAAAGTGTCTCGGTTATCTTGACAAATTGTTTCTCGGGTAATTACCGTGAGCGAGACTATTGTGCTTCATTTAACAACAGTTTTAGCAGAACGACGATAATTATCCACCTTCTTGACAAACACTCCAGCCCCTAATACTCTACAGCCGAGATTTGCTCGGTATGCGATAGTTGTGCCTAATTTATACCACCGTCTCGACGCACAGTAAATATTTCGTCTTAATGGCGTAAACAAATCGACTCGAATCACTTAAATTATGTTTGTTCTATCGGCTTTTTGAAATGAGAGTGTGGCATGAAGACAAGGTGAGGGAGTGCACCTATTTAGCTTGCGACGGCTGTAATTCCATACGATAATGGCCGCAGTGCAAATTGTCCATTGCAAATTTATTAAGTACTCGATCTTCGTTTAAAAAACCACCCTTGTCGCTGGAAGTTTGTTTAAAGCCGAGTTTAATTTGCTTTAATCCAGTTGAAAGGCTTTTGATATCACTCGAAGACAATTAAACTGAGGCGTCTCCGATCGAGCGATTATCGTTTAAAAGTCGCAGAAAAATGAATAGGGCTATCAGTTTTATTTATTGATCCCTGTGATTGAAACGAGTTTTCGGTTCGTTTGGAACTTTTTATCGCAAAAAAATTAAAATGCTTCTAATAAATATGATCGCAAGATCAATATTTTAGATTGAACCTTTTAAGATATTAACTTCTACTTGATATTTGATCAAAAATGCAGACGATCATTAGCACGTTTAGTTTTCATCGATTATAAAAGAAGTCAAAAGTTAGATCTTAATCTTATTAATGAGACGCTCATCAAAATTATCCTAATTTTCTAATAAGAAATTATGACTTGTTTGTTTGTGATTGGCTTTATTTATCCCTTACAAGAGTAGATCCGTGTAAATATATAACTTAAAAATAAACTTATTCTTATTTCCCTTGTTAGTAATTAGCAGATATATCCTATTAAGTATGTTAGTATTTATTAGTTGCGAGGGCTCCTTTTATTGCGACTAAAGCCTAATTTCCTAATCTATTTTTTTCCAATATCACTGTCTTGTAATGTTTTCCAAAATTTAGAGAATAGTCGTCTATATTCGCGATGACAAACCGTATTGGGAAAAATTTTTGGTAGTTGTTTTTTTTTCTTTTCTTTTTCTTATTGTTTTTGTGGGTGTGACATGTTCTGGTTTTTTAAAATGCTTTCCTTAAATGGATTGTGTATTTTTTTTCTTCTGTACTTGTCGTGGTTCCCGTGTTGCTTGATCTGAATTTTCTTTTTGGTTAGAAGTTGTTATCTCTAATTCTCTTTTTTTTATATCTGCACCATTTTTTCCTCCGTCGTCCGTTTCAGTATTCTTCTTTCTAGATGGCTCTCGGATTATTAATTTATTGTACCTTAGGATGGCATCTTTCCCTGCTTCTTTCTCTTTTTTTCAGTTGTTTTATTAGTATTCTCATTTGGTCCAAAATTTGAGATGGAAAGTCTTTTTTAAGATGTATATTTTTGAATTTCATATGGTTTTTTTTAATGTTTCAATATATATATTTTTCTGCCATAGATAGTAAACGTTATAACAATAGGTCTTACTTTATTTCCGTCGTATTTGCCTGTTCTTCTTACCATTTCCAAATCCATCTTCTTCTTCTCGTTCTTCTTTTATTCCAAAATCCTTTTTTCTTGTTCCGAGCTGGTTTCTTTAATTTTTTTCTAGATCGACATTTCTTATCTTAAATTTCTGATCTATTATTTCATTATTTTTTTATGTAATTCTGTCTTCAGATTTTTGTAGTGCTTTTTGAGTTTTTTTGTGTCTGCTATCAATGAACGTAGTTTCTTTATTTCTGACATTTTTGCACAGTGCTGGCGCAAAGTAGCTGCAGTGTATTTTTAAAATAGTTTTATCTGTAATAAGAGATGTCGCTGCTAGTACTAATTTGGCCTTAATTGATTTTAGGTGAATGTCACGTGGGTTTTTAGTTATTATAGGTTATGTAACTGTCACTTTTCTTTCTCGCTAAAAAGCACCTATAAAATGATAGTTATTGGTATCTTTACATTGCCGGGTAGGATTTAGACTCCACGATGTCCACCCATAAAACCCCAGGGGGGGAGCCAACCCTATGCCTGTGGACAACGGTGGAACTCCTGGGGTAATGATGTGCAGTAGAGGTGTACGAAAGTAGCCTCGTCGGTTTGCTCATCAAACGCAGCTAGGGTGGCCCAGCTAACATGAGTTGGGTGAGCAGGTCATCCTATGGTGTTTGGAACAGCCGATTACAGTAGTTGGTGGAGACTCCCTACTGGAGCTTACCACTATCCTCAACAGCATAGGCAAACAGGTGAGAACGGTTTTAGGCTGTTCTAACGGTGACTCGTCTCCGTGACTAGTGACTCCGTGACAAATGACCGAACCAATACGAGTACCATGGGGAAGGGGTAGCCCCTGCAGTCCGTCATCTGCTGCAGCCCCCTTCAAACTGAGATTGGATTTGTGGTGGCAGTGAACCCGCAGTAGTATTCCTTTGAATTTAGCTTGGATCTTTGTCCTTCTCCCTCCGCCACACCCTCGGGTGCAATAGTCTGAAGCTAGTTTTCCTACAGAAACCTCGCTTCCTCTGGAGAGCGCGGAACAAAAGAGGTGGGTGCCTGGACGCTCTGCGCGTAGCGTTTCTAGCGGGGATAAAAGATCAGTGGAAGACCCTTTCTATGTGGCTAGTCCGAGGTAACCCGGAACGGACCATACAGCAGTGCAGGAAATAGGATCGCACATTATGATCCCCCAATCCAGTTAGTCGCCTCTGCATTGATACTGTTCCCTAGGTTGGGTTTGCACTGCTTTTCAGTTCTGACACCTTTTGAATTGTTCGTCTGTCTAACGATAAAGAATAAACAATTTTCTTTTTTCACGTCGTTAAATAAATTAACACATCACTCAATAAGTTCGTAGGTTTTTTTTCACTTTAAACTTTTTTCTTAATTTGGGGTTGTTTTTTTGCAATATCGTCCAAAAAAATCCTACGAACTTATTGAGTGATGCGTTACTATGATCATAAGACAATAAGTGCTAAAGTACATGATATTTAAATGAATGGTTTCCACGATTGCGATTTTTAAATTCAAATGTATCATTTGAAATGACGAATATGCATTGGGTTCCATCGAGCATTATCTACATAAAACTTTACATTCGTCAATAATTGATTGCAAATTATGAATATTTGCGATTGGAGCGCGACTGATGATCGAGCAAATGCTCGTCAAATTTGAATAAATTTAGCAATTTTTCCAATCTGTTGTTTTTTTTAGTCGTTATCATCGTCGTATAATCGTTAAATATGTACTTTTAATTGTACGACAAATGTTTGTTAGAGTCATAGCATAGTCTCCTCCTCTGCTATTCGTCTGATAAGATTAAATAGTCTATGATTTTTTGTAGTAATTTTGAACGTATGGATCTTTTATTTGGTTTTATTGCAACATCTTCACAGAATTTCTTAGATCTTCGAGCGTGCTTGTCTTAAAAGCGAGAGATGTATATGACATTTAATAATTGGCGGAGAAACATCTGTTTTGCTTTAAAAAGTAAAAGGCTTCTGCATTATTATATCAAGTCCTTAATTTGTTAAATTGTAAATAAATCTTAGTGTGTGTATATGGGTGTGTGGAAAAAATAGAATTCTGTCCTCACATTTTTATTGTTCTAGTCCATATGTTGGGAGCGGCTCGTAAAAAGCTTCCCAGATGTCTTCAAAGGATATAATCCTTGTATATTATCGTCATGTTCTGTTGCTATGACAGTTGGTAGTTTTTTAGCACCGTCTAAATATTAATTTAGACGGGGTCTCAGGACGATGCCGACCAAAGTATCTATTGGATGGGAATTCGGATTTAATATATTTTCGCTCTCGCGTAAATGCAATGTCCTCAGCAAATGTCGCTTGGGTTTTCGATATTAATGGTGCATTTTTTGAAAGCCATGTCGAATGTTTTGATGCTCTTCGGTATGAAAAATCTTCTCGGTCACATGAGAATTTCAAATATCACCATGGAATTTTTTTGTGTCTCCCACGCCCAATTTGCACAAACATCTGTCGGACAGTGATTGCTGGTAGCGAGACTGCACATGTACTGTTAAAGGCGCCTCACCAAAATGTCTTCGTGGAGAGATGACATATTTGGCCAGAGTTTGCACCATCTTCTTGCTCCGAGCAAGAAAACACCATTACTTTCCTGTCACAACAATAGACTATTCAGTTCCGGTCGAACGGATCCGCTCTAATGAATACCACTCCAGACGATCCTCCCATCTCGTCGCCCACCAGTAAAACTATATCCATTTTTTAAAATGGTTTCACACATTTTCTCATTCTGCAGAACAAATAAGATATCAAACGATATTTGCTTGCAAATATCCATTTTATAAATTCATAGCTTATATTTGAATAACTCTGACGTTAATGAGGTAAATACGAGATAACTTTGTACACAATACTAAATAAACACACAACAATTAGTGCGTACATTGATATTGATATCATTGTAAATTGGGAATACTTTTTATAGACAGGACAATAAAAGCATATTCTATTATATATATATATCGAATATTTCAAAATACATCCACCCCATAAATTTGAAAGGCAATCAATGCATGTATATAATGTTATATATTAAAAGGACCCGAACACCACTGGATTTTTTTATCTGGAAGCGTGCCCTATTCCGTGGCTCGCACGGTCCACAGACCTGACACCACCGGATCCCCTTGTCTGGGGATGAACTCAATTCCGTGGCTTACATGGTTTCCCAACCTGACACCACTAGATTTTTTGTCTAGGGACGTGCAAAAGAATTAATTTATACGACAGAAGTGCCTACAAAAGAAATCCTAATTGAAAAAAAAGCCTTGTCTTTGCAAAAATAAGAACATATAAGAAGAAACTATTGTTGAAATAAGAAAAAAAATGTAGTGCATGCATACGAAGCAGAAGTGGCAAATTTGATTATTTTTTTAAAAATAAATTTAATAAAAATTAAATGCAAAATCATTGTTAGTTTTTGGTTTAATGAATTTAGAAGTTGATATTTCTCGTTCGTTTGCACATTTTTTGTGACTTTGGATGCTCAGAAGTAGTTTTGTTTAAACCAATTGCATAAAATAATTATTTATTTAGAGCAAAAATACATTACAAAATACAATTATTTCGTGCTATTATGACTACAGATTAAAAAGTTATGACGATGTAAAAGTGAAATTTTCAAAATGATGAAAAAAAAAAATATTTCGACAACCCTGACGCAGTGTATATGTGTAAAACGTAGCAAAAGACTGCCCTAACCCTTAAAAAAATGCCAGTCCATGTGCAAAACACCCTGTATTGTTGTAAATTACCCATTTTTTTAATTAGGAGATGATTTTTCCGCTTTTTCCTAGAAATTTCCTTCCATAATGTTGATCATAATAAACAAGGGATGGGGAACTTTTTTGAGATGTGGATCAAATTTTGTTCATTATTTTATTTAATCCGTGGATAATGTTGCCAATCGTTCTTAATTTGGAAGGACAAGTTTTTCGACATGGCGTATAATTCAAGGGATAATCTTGTCCCATTTGGTTCTGATTTTTAAAATTCTTTAAAACGTTGTTTTTTTTTTCTTTTACAACTCAATATTTACGCTTAGCTGTTCTCTCTTTTATAATATAAAAAATAAGCTTAGAAAAATCAACACGTGGGTAATTTAAAAAGCCTTCGTGACTCAGTGTCTGACCCGCGGGTCATAGGTTCGCCATCCCTGACATTAATTAATTGGATGACTTTGAACATTGATTGATAGATCATTCTCTGCATTTATCTAGTATTTAATTGTTTCTTACGGTTATTTCTTTGTTAGAGCTATTTTAATTTAATCATAAGTAATACCCACAAGATTAAATTCTTACAAACTAAATTTGAAGTAGTTAAGAGCAACATAACTGAATTAAAATGGGATATAGGGAATATCTAAGTTTGCAATATTATAAATATATCAACATTTAATTTGCACAATCAACTATGAAGTCTTTAGCATATAATTTTTTAGCGTTAACGGATCCTCGTATAATTTGACTAAATAAGCAATGGTTCAGTTTTTCAATATTGCAATTATTAAAGACATTGAATTTTCATGTCTAAATATCTAAAATGCGTTTGTTACTTGATCAAATAATTTGAATTTAGCTTACTATCGTGACCGTTCTGGATGATTTGCCACAACATGGATGGCTATTCATCATGCTGAATTACATTATTTCATTCATCCATTTTATATCGTTGTGTGCCAAACAAATTCAATAGCTACTTTAGAATACTTATATATTGTACATTATAGATTTATGACCCTTCCATTGAGATAAATGACAGAATACCATCCCCAATATTCGAGCAATCTCTTTTCTGGACACTTGGCTTTATTTCGATACGTGTCCACTAACACCGTGTGGCTGTAGACGGGCACGTTTGTTTATTAATTGTATCCCGTGCGAATAACTTTGGTCGATAGTTGAATGGGCAAACGGCAGACATTCAGCTAACGTGACGAGGGTTCGAATCTCATTTATCCCGGTGACACCTTGACACAAAGCGTGAACCCCGCGTAGATTCCAGTTGTTTCGCAAATTGCTCCCGGTTCGTGTTCCTAATTCAATTTGGAGACCAAAAACTGGTCACGGTCTTGATTACAGCCTCTCGTCTGCCGGAGCTTACGTCGTATGCGACACTTACGCCGCTCCCGGACTCACTGTCCGCATCAAATTTAAATTTAGAACACGCGCCAGGACACAGGCGAATGTCCTTTCCGAGTTGACACGCATCTTTTGTTTGCAGGTTTTCAATGCCACTGCTTACGACGGCTGCAGTCCTGACCGTCATCATTATGATCATCGGAGTCCTCGGCAACCTGTTGACGATCATTGCGTTGCTGAAGTGCCCGAAGGTTCGAAATGTGGCTGCTGCTTTTATAATAAGGTAATTTTTCAATTCATCAAATCCAAAACTAAAATCCAGCAGGAAAATTATATCATGCCATATAATAGAGGAGGCAGCGACTGAAAATTTGCATCGATTTCTACAAAACTAATTTTTATTTCGGTCAGTTTTTAAACGATGTAAATAAGGAAATTTACAGTCTATAAAGCTTTCAACGCTGTATACTAGCATTAAATTAAAATCCACAAAGCTGCTTATTTATCTACAATTAGTTTATGTTAATTATTGTTAAATAAACGTCATTTTTTTTCGATAGATGGTGGTTAAGGCTTCGTTAGACATGGCTAAAGTTATAGCGCGGGAACTTGATTGAAATATTGCAACTTTCAAAGCATTGCAATATTAAGTACATATAATATTTATTATAAGCTGCTACAACATAGTTCAGTCTTGTATTTGATGATTGTCTTGTGTTTGATTTTTTCAACATCATTGCGGTAGACTGTTGTTTTGATATTGTCAGTAAACGAAACAATGACAAAAGAATCAGCTTTATAGGAATAATTACACAAATAATGTCGCTGCCCCAGCACTAAAAGGATACAACGTTTTAAAGGATCTTGAATGTAAACAAATCTAAATTAGAATCATCATTATACTGACACATACACCAGTTTTGACGATGCATGATGGATTCATCAACCGCATGCCGATGGTTTTTCCTTATTTTAACACTGATAACAAGTAAATTGAAAATCCTGGATAATCACCCACAAATTAAACGAAAATAGAACTAAAATAAAAATATCCATATGATACAATACGGCGCTACTTGATAAATAAAGGAAAAATGGTAAAATAATATGTCAGAAGAAAATAAAGTAGGCTGATCACCAACCAGATGGATGGTTGTTATCACAACTTTCAAAAAATAGTTTGCATACTGCATGTGTGCGAATATGAATTTCTCAAATGCGCTTCCATTCTCGTTGAAATTGTTCTTTATTCCTTAAATATGATATTTTTAATGATACCTTTATCTCCACCATATTTCAACTGTTCTTGGGGTTTCCGGGTAGGTGTTAGACTCCACGATGCCCACTCATAAAACCCCAGGGGGGGGGGACCAACCCTACGCCGTGGACATCGGTTGAGCTCCTGAGGTAATGATGCGAAGTAGAGATGTGTGAAAGTAGCCTCGTCAGTTTGCTCTTCAAACGCAGCTGGGGTGGCCCAACTAACATGAGTTGGGTGAGCAGATCACCCTGTGTAGTATGGAATAGCCGATTACAGTAGTTGGTGGAGACTCCCTACTGGAGCTCACCACTATCCTCAACAGCATATGAAAACAGGGTAAAATGGTTTTAGGCTGTTCGAACGGCAACTGACGAGTTGCCGTTCGAACTTCCTGACGTTCCGTGGCTAGGTACTTTTTTTTTTTCCTGTGGGCGCGGAATCTTCCAAAGACTGAGTGTGAGATTCTCGCTGGTATTTATACAACTTCCATAAGGGATGTTGGCCAGTCGTGCCTGCTCACTAAACCGCCCCCTTTGTTCTCCTCTGTCCCGCTGGTATTGTTTATCACATTGCTTCAAGGGTGACAGGTAGTCTAGCCGTTTGATGGCCCTATTCTATTGTTGAAGAGGCGCTCTGCGCCTCTCTCTTTCACTGTCTTCTTTGGCGCTCATGATAAGGTAGGCTAAGTACTTAAAATGACCAAATCGGTAAGAGTACCATGGGGAAGGGGTAGCCCCTGCAGTCCGTCATCTGCTGCAGCCCCCTTCAAACTGAGGTTGGACTCGTGGTGGCAGTGAACCCGCGGAAGTAAATCCCTTGAATTTAGCATAACCTTAGTCCTTCCTCCTCCATTGCACCTTCGGGTGCACATGATCTGAAGCTGGTCTTTCCCGCGGAAACCTCGCCTCCTCTAGAGGGCGTGGGACAAAAGGAGTGGGTGCCTAAACGCTCCGCGCATAGCGTTTCTCGTGGAATTAAAGAATCATTGGAAGATACTCTTTGCGTGGCTAGTTCGAGATAACCCGGAACAGACCATACAGCAGCGCAGGAAATGGGTTCGACTTATAATAAACCCCCAATCCAGTCAGTCACTGCCTGAAGTCTGTCATCTTGTTCTTGGGGTTTGGTAAATATTCATTTAAATTGTCCATATGTCCATGATACGATCGCTCCTTCAGTCTATAATGTAGCAAAATTTAACGTACACGAGGCCCCGCCTAATATACGGGGGTCGCTATCTTCGTCGCTGCGACTTGAAGGTCACGTTGTTCGCACGTGAACCCACTGTTGAGGGCGTCTCGGCGCGATGCGTGATCGATTGCAGTGCAATCAGTAACAATGGTCCCAACTCACGAGTCAGCGGCGATGAACGACGGAACACGCTTATGATTTCATTCGCTCTTCTTCTCACTCTCTCTCTCTCTTGAAGTTAGAAAATCCGAAACTGATTTCAGGAAGACATAATTCTATGTTACAAACTGTTGAATTATTAATATTTTGGAGCCTTGGATTTTATATGATCTTTTTAAGAAGATTTAATTGAAAATTAATTTTCAAAAGGCTCAATCTTGCAGATTGTTATATCTAAATGCATTTGTGTATTTTTCAGAGAGAAACTTTGAATATTAATTTAAAATGCCGAATTTAAATATTTCCAATATTATATAGTATTCCGTTTTCAGTTTGTGTGTAGCAGATTTCGTCTTTTGTCTCGTTGTGCTGCCATTCGCAATATCCAGGTTCACATCGGGCACTTGGAGTCACGGTACGGCCCTTTGTAGGGCCATTCCATTTATGAGATACGGAAATGTCGGAGTATCATTACTCAGCATCGCCATGATCACAGTCAACAGGTACAATATGACCCATTTTAAATATCCCCACCTAATAATGTAACATTTGCAGCGACCCTCCAACCAACAAATATAATATGATTTACAGATACATAATGATAGCACATCATGGGATATATGCGAGGATTTATAAAAAAGGTTGGATTGCGTTGATGATCATATTCAGCTGGTTGTTCAGCTACGGCATGCAGATTCCGACGCTCATTGGAATCTGGGGTATTGTTATATTTTGATATCAATTTGCTGTATGATTAATATTAATAGTACAGGAGATAGCGCTTGAAATTTTGCACTCATTTCTACAAAGCTAATTTTTGTTTCAGTCAGTGTTTATACAATGTAAATAAAGAAAGCTATATTCTATCAAGCTTTAAATTAAGTCAAAATAACAACACGAGAAAAAATTAGCTTTATATGAATAATTACACAAATAATGTCGCTGCCTCCCGCACTATAAGTGAATACGTGATTAATAAAATGTTAATCATCAATAGGCATGTTCGGCTACGATAAGAAGTTGGGGACGTGCTCAATCAACGAGGACAAATGGGGTCGCTCTTCAAAGACTGCCCTCTTTGTGATCGCTTTCCTCGTGCCTTGCATCATCATCATCATTTGCTACGCGAGAATTTTCTGGGTCGTGCACAGGTTTGATTTTATCATTTATTTTATCTGAACGTGAATTTACAGTTATGGTTAAGCAGTAGATTATGAGCATGCAGGATGCGGTATCCTATGACATAAGAGTGGATATGCGTCATTTGTATACGTTTTAACAAAGGACATCAAAGATTGCGATTTTTCTTTGTCCATAATCCAAAAATCATTTCATATGCAAAGTGTTTTCATATGCAATTGTATGAAAATTATATTAAGTTACATTGGGTTAATTTAGGGCGAATTTCCATGTAGTTTTTCATAAGATCTAAAGTTTATTACGTGTATAAAATCACATCTTTATTGATTTAAATATTATTTCATTTGGTTGTAAAAACAACTGCGGATGATATTTAATCTGAAACTTCCACAGGGAAGATAGCGATCTTTAGAAGGTGGAACCGTTATGTTACCAGGTTTTATCGTCTCTGTCTGAAAACTTCGGATTGCTTCGGCATTCAAGGAGATAATTGACATTATCATTTTCGCAGTAATTTTCAATAGAAACGGATAGAAAGTTGCGCTACAAAAAGTTTCAAGCTGAATCTTGCCACCGTCACGTTTTAATCTCCCCTAAATGCGATCCCCGAAGAATGCGAAAAACCTTCCATAAGGCAAAAACTTGGCTGTAAATATTTGAAAACCTCCGTTTGGGATCGCCGCACAAAGCGAAAATACACAGTAAGAATTTCACCATCACGTACAATATTCACAACGATGTTATATTGTATCTTTAAACAAAGAAATTTGCCTCCAGATGAAATACTTATCCATGTTCTTTCATCTTCAGAATCATACTGATTACATGATATTTGTTTGCACACCGAATACATTATAAATGCATGATAACCGCTATTATTTGAATATTTTCATTGCCTTGAAGATTTTGTATATCGATGTAAATTCAATCAAATTGTATTATTGCTATTATTTGTTTCCTTTGTGGAAAGATTGAAGAAATACACGTTAAGATTATATAAAATCATATATAAATCAGTATGAAATGTAGCTTTTTTTCTAGGATGTGTCAGGATTATGAGACGAATATCAATCAAATAAGGGATCAAAAGAACTAATACGATTTTCATATATTTTCCATCAAATGATAAAATGTTTTTTTCTAGATCAACAGCTTTATCCGATTTATCGCCTTTTCACAAGGGTTTTTGATTTTTTTTTTTGCTTCATTGTTTCGCTAATGTACTGTTTTTCTAAGCGTTTCATCAACTATGGTTTTTAATTTCTTTAACCATTATTATAATGAACAATTCATCAACAAACCCTTCCACAAAATAAATTCTAATTGAAAGAGTCGCCATTGCAAAAATTGAAAAGGATATGTCACCGTAAGCTTAGAATTAATTTTCTTGTAATAACCGTTATTTTGAGATATTACAATTACAGATTAAAACGTTATGATAATTTAAAGATAAAATTTTGGATATTTTTTCAAAATGTTGAAAAAAAATTCTATTTCGACAACTCATCCACTTAGGACACAGTTTCTATGTGGAAACGCCGCAAAAGACTTCCCTAATACCTAAAAAAAAATGTTGTCAGTCCATGTGCAAAACACCCTGTATATATATTCTTTTGATAGATCAAAAGCAAATTTACTCTTCAGAATCCTATGCAAAATATATCATAGACAACCCTCCCTTAAGAAAAACTATTTATTATAGTAAATATACCTAATCGTTGAAAATTGCTTTTTAAATTCAAATATCTTGCGTCAAAATCTAAAAAAGGTGTGGTCAATGACCATATTTTTAAAAGTATATAGACTGTCAGAAAAATGTGTTAAATTTGTAGACAATGTTCCCATAGAAAGAGCTGTAAAAGTTCAATAAAAAATATAGTATTAAATGTAATCACAGCTGTAACATTTCTTATTAAAATGTCTTTTGCCTTATAGAGATAATAAAACTCACATCCACATAATAGTTCTTCCATATTTTCTTATGGTCCAACAAATTGATTGCTGAGATATTAAATTTGCGCAAAAATATTCATATTGACGCATGATTTTATATCGCAATGCTCTAAATAGTCGTAAGTAGGGGTCGTAAGTCGTATGTCGAAAGTCGTATTTAATCAAAGCGATACTAAATAGAACGTCTGATTCATATTTGGGCGCGTCGGTTAAATTCTGCGAGGATGAAGATTACATTTATTGTATCCTTTCCTTGCTTTGTCCCTCAACACTATTTATTCTTCCATCGTTCGGTCCAACAAAGTGTCTTTGTTCGATGTCCATCCGCCGTAATATTTTTATTGCTACACTTTATATCGTTTTGCCCCGAGTTCGGCAAAGTCAGACAATTTCTCTGCGCAATCGTTGCGGAGAAATAAAAAATATGCTTTGTATACAAAACGCTGAATGCTCTTCTATTTAGTGTCAAGTTGCTGAAGACAATTGCGGAATAATTGTGCATTTGAAGCCGCATATCATATTTATGTTCTGTTATCTGAAGCTTCCGCGAACAGAGCCGTCTAAGAACGATTTCATTCGAATTTTAGCTCCGAAGTCCGAATGAGGCAGCATCAGAAGGCTGCCCAAAAGGTTGCAGCGGTCTCCCCAGTGGCGACAATCAGCGGGATCGCATCCTTGGCGAAGACGCGCGATCAAAAAGAAGCCAAGACCAAGAGGAACGAGTGGCGCATCACCAAGATGGTCCTGGCCATCTTCCTCTCGTTCCTCGTCTGCTACCTCCCGATAACGATCATCAAAGTCACCGACAAGAACGTCAACTTTCCAGGTATCGATATGCTCATACTTCTATTCGATAAGGTGTGTACTCTAAATCGAAAATAGGTCAAACGCGTATAAAATGTCTCATAAGGACTTTTATGTCGCATCAAATTCTCTCGCGTGATGAAAACACGGGTTATGGGATTTTCGAGATTCAATAAGCTGCCTTTTTCATCATCTATAGGCTTATATCGAAAATCCCATGAATCATAAAACATACGACTATTTCGGCGTGACCTTATAAATCAACAGATGACCGAGCTGTCTGCATTTATTATCATCGACATGTGAACATATCGAATATGAAATCTAAGTTAAAAAAACGAAATGAAATATTAACATCTGATGAAGCATACAAGGGCGACATGGAGGTTTAATACCGCCCTTAAATCTGTCCCTTTAAATTCGATAAGTAATTTCACAGCTTGTCGAGACGTGTAACAAAGTTGACTCAAATGCATTTATTTTTTAAAGGGTAAAATAAATAGTTTATTCAAACTTTAAAGCGTGGATAAGAGCAATATTTAAACAATTTTTCATTTAAAAATATTGAAAATTCAGCCGTTGAGACTTAAATTTCCGAGACCCCCAAGGAAAAAGTATCCTCGCGGTAGTCATGAAAGTTTTATATTAAATCAAAAATAATATATAAAATTTTTACAAGGTTGTATGCAAAAAAATACAATTTTCGGTAATATCTACACGTATTGTATTGTCTTGTAAAATTAGTTGTGATGAAATAAAATGAAAAACGTGCATATCTAATATATCTAGAAGAAGTATGCAAAATTTCAATAACATGGTTCGTTTTTGAGAATGTATTAGGGTGTCCCATAAGTTTCTTTCGTTTTCATATTAAGAAAAAAATAAACAATCATTTGTATTACATCAAAATTTATTGAATAATATATGATCCATTCTGTTCTATTACCTTTCTTCATACCTGTGAAAGCCTCCTAATGCCTTCTTGCCAAAATTTCCCAGGTTTTTTGGCAAAATATTGATCAAAGTACATTTTTATATCATTTTTTGAATTAAATTTTTTACCACGTAAATAATTTTTCAATGAAAGTAATAAATAATAATCTGAAGGGGTAATATCCAGAGAGTATGGAGGATGAGTTAAAATATCCCAGTCAAATGATAATAATTTATTTCTGACGAGCAAATACACATGAGACCTGGCGTTATCGTGATGAAAAACAACGCCTTGTCTGTTCGCTAATTCTGGCCGTTTTCTGGCAATTGCATCCTTTAGATTGTTTATTTGGAAACAATATTTTGTTGAATTGATTATATCACCTTGCTGAAGTAGCTCATAATAAACTACTCCCTTCCAGTCCCACCAAATGCATAGCAAAACTTTTTTTGGATGTAGGCCAGGTTTAGCTACAGCTAAAGCTTATGTACCCTTGATCCAATACCGTTTACGTTGGGTATTCTCATAGAGTATCCAATTTTCATCTCCAGTGACAAGTCTCTTCAAAAAAGGTTGGCTATTATGTCGTTGGAGAAGAAGATCGCATGTTGAAATACGCTGAAGTTTATTTGAGTCAGTTCATGAGGAAGCCACACATCTGAACGATTGATGTATCCCAATTTTGTCAGATGATTATAGACGGATGTTCGTTGAATTTCTAACTTGTTAGCTATTTCGAGAACAGTATATTGCGGGTCTTCTTCAATCATGGCTAGATCTGTGTTCATTTGCGAAAGAAACTTATGGGACAACCTATATGCGTAAATATATACACCCAGGCATAATTAACATTTAGTTAGGACAGTCTATAGAAGACCATCAAAATAAGCAGGTAAGGTTCGAACCGGAACGAAATCGAAAACCGACAACTGACAGAATCGTCATTCATCCCGGAACGAAAACCGCACCGAACTGATACAAACGCCAGGAATGTCATTCAAATATCCTTTAAGTAGTCAGTCTGTAAATAAACATTAGTTAAACATTTTTATAAATGTAGTAGTTAAATAATAATTTGTCCAAAAATATATTCAGTTACATAGCAAAAATCATTCAATGGGCAGCCCTGATGACCTGATTAGAAATTATTAACAACCTAATGTTTTTCTATTCTGGATTTAACCCCAAACACTTTCAATATAAGTAGTCCAAGAACTATAATAGTAAAAAGTACAAACTTAACCTGCCCACTACCCACTAAACAAAATTTCCGATGATCATTTGATGAAGCATGATGAAGAAATATTAGTTAAATTGGAAAAAATACATTGTATACAAAGTCTTTCCACGGTATATTTCCGCCATGTCATCATATGCATAGATATTTTTATCTTGTGCTTTCATGGATCATTTTACTGGTTCGTATCGTTAAACTGCAGTTTCCCATCATAAGAGGCGGAATAATGCCCTTTTCGTTTTTACGACGCCCCGGTTCAACATCATTTTATTGCCCCTCGTATAACGATCTATTCGTTTTCCGGTACACCCCTGACAGAGTAATAATGCGAGACGCAACCCTTAAAAGCCACCCCCTCGCAGGACATTACGAACGTGCGAGAAAATCTCGGCACAGACAATCAAACAGACACTATTTCAAATTCAAACACGCCAAAAACTCTATTCGCCGGATGAAATTCGACGCGTCTAGGAACGCAGCGGACGCATTGGAGAGCGTCGTAAAACGAGCGAACTTCAAAGCGCAGAGATAAAATTTCAATGATTCTTAAATATGAGACGTAAAATTTTTATGCTCGATGAAATGTTCCGATATTAATTGTGTGTGTTTTTGACTTTGTTTTTTTTTTCGAAGTTCTCCACATCATGAGCTACATTCTGCTGTATCTGTCCGCCTGTATAAATCCAATCATATACGTGATTATGAACAAGCAATATAGGCAAGCTTATAAATCTGTCCTGCTGTGCAAATCTCCAAGACTGCTCTTCACTCCGGCACCGAGCAGTAAAGGAGCTGGTATGTAAACTATTTTTATTTTTTTTAATTAATCTAAGCCAATATGATCAACATCATTAATCGAATAGGGTTAAATTCAAGATAGACAACTGTTATATTCATTATCATTCATAAATTCTTGGTTAGAAATTGGTTGGAAATCGAAATTCATTTGGCGACATAATGTCGACTTACGAGTGGAGAGGGTTAATAATTCAATTTAAAAGTGCTCGATAATACTTTTTATTTTGCTTGTCCAAACAGAATTGATGATTTTATAGGGCGCACAACACTTTCGATCACGACTATATTTATCAAGCACCTTTAAACTTTTGCTACATTATTATAGATCTGAAAAGTTTTCTATGGAAATGGAAACTTTCCCACGGGAGATCATAAGTCAAAAATTAAATCGACACCTCTTCACAATTTCCGAAATAAATCTTTAAGTAATATCAACAGTCCTAAATTTTACTTTTATAAGAAGACTTATGTTGAAATTCTGCGAAAATATTTATCGAATTTAATCCTTTTATTACGGGAGTCGTTCCTATGGTCTCCCGCTCGTATATATATATATTTTTAGCGTTTGTATGGATTGCAAAATATTGCCAAATTACACTTTGATATCGTAAGGGCGCTCGTTTATGTATTGAGGGCCTTTGCCCAAGTCCCATGGCAGTATCTTAATTTTCCGGGTGGCGAGCAAACAACTTAATTTGCCGTACATTGGCGAAGCCGCTCATGGAAAAACTTATTTTATATTTCCGGTTTGCTTCTGACAGCAAAAGTCTAAAATACCTGACCATGCTCGAGCAAACCGGAAGTGTCTACCCCCTCAAACATCCCGGCGGAATGCTCAAGGATTCCTTAATTTTTCCGAGCGATTACGCATTCGAGAAATCCGCCTTCTATTTGAGTTCACTCAAAGCGGGCAGAATTTAAGGGAGTACGTTTTTCGCGCGTTTTTTTTTCAAGCTCCCTCCCCACAATCACGACTTACTCAATTAGCAACTGCTTAATTTTAGACAGGGCAGAGATTTTTACGGACTCCGCGCGAGCATTTTGTCGAAATTACGAAATGTAATTTATATCGCCTTCCGGTGTAATTTTAATTCCCTGCGCGGGATTTTCCGGATGAATTTCTAGTTTATTCCGGTAAATATGAATAGTTGTGCGGTTTAATTCCGGGTACGGATAAAGCAAAAGGAATTTACGTATCCTCAATGGAGTGCTCGCAATTAACTCCGTTCATTTATTATAATAAATATTTTGTTTAATATTGTACTTTAAGACTTAATCAAATTTACACTCCTGATGAGCATTATAAAAGTTTAGCGGTGTAATTAAGGGTTGATTTAGATTTTATGATACGCTCTAATCCAAACGAAGTTCTCGTTTGCCGTATAATTATTTTATACATAATTGCTATGATATTTAAGGAATAAAATCACATTTAAATCTATATATATATTATTCATTCATATGGAATTATAATCGAATGCATAGTTATATGATCAAACTAACGGCATATACAGGGTGCAAAACAATTTTTTTTGGGGTTAAGAGGGTCTTTTGCTACATTTCACACACAGATCCTATGTCATAAGTCTCAGGGTTATCAAAATAGATTGATTTTTTCAATATTTTAAAATAATATCTAAAATTTCACCTTTACTTTTGAGCTTCTAAAGTCATATAAAATGGGCAAACGTCAACTTCTAAATTCTTTAAACAAAAAATCCTCTAGATTATACCCTTTCCAACGATATACTACATGTCATACAGATCATTCAATAAGTCGTTAAAGTTAAAGAGGTACCAGTTTGCCAGGATTAAATTAAGAAAATACTTTTTTATGCTTAAAATGTTTTTATTAAATTTATCCACAAAAAATTGACCACCTCTGCTTAGTATGCACGCACGACTAGGGAATCCAATCGGGATCGGGATTTTCAATAGTTTAAGAAATTACATTGATAAATTTGATCAAAAATGTCTAATAAGTCAATTTGTTTAATATAAAAAATAATTTTAATGCGAATTTTTTTAATTTATTTAAGAAAATATAAAAATACAATTCCAAAATAGATTAATAAAACACTAAAAAAAATCGAATATTATTTTGAAAATATGCCATAAATGTGACTGATAAAATTCCTTTCTGCTGAGACACGGACTAAAACTCGCAAAATTCCCGATTTCCCGACAAATTATTTATTTCCGTCGCTGCAGATGAATACTTATATACTATAATACTTCGAAGTGATTCGTAATTATATTACGGAGGAATACAAAAATTCTGAACCCCGTATCTATTATATTTCATATCGATATTCCCATTATTAGAGTCGAGGTGTAGTAAATACATCACCGGTATGAAAAGGTTAATATAACAATTTGAAAAACATGTATGTACTGTATATATGTATACATAGATTAGACAGTTACTGTCCCTAGGCGTTGTCTAAGCTTGCCAATTAGTAGTTGCGCCACTGTTTCCAAGCGTCCAGATTTCGGCGATGATGTCTCGATTTAGTAGCCTTTGTCGTGCTGGTGAAGTGTACGATTTCTATTAGATAAAAATTTCAATCTCGATTTTTTCGGGATTACGTTTACTAATCTCGGGATTCGTGAGCACCTAAAACTGTCCGGGATTGGATTCCCTACGCATGACACATTTTCTTTATTTCAAGTGTAGTTGTCTGAAATAGTATTTCCTTTCTCTTTTTTTGCAAAAGCGGCGATTATTCTTTCAATTAGGATTTCTTTTGTGGTACTTCAGTCGTGTACGTTCATTCTTTTGCGCGTCCCTAGACAAAGAAATCCAGTGGTGTCAGGTCTGGAGACCGTGCGAGCCACGAAATAGGACACGTCCCCAGTTATATAAATCCAGTGGTGTTAGGTGTGAAATCTCAGTTGAAGAAATAAGTGCCACCTTTGCAAAAATGATAGAGTAAATGCTACGAAGCAGTGATTGCAAATTTGAATAAAATTTGTAACTAAATTGAATAAAAACATCTTAAGCATAAAAAGTATTTTCGTAATCCTGACCCTGGAAAACTGAGATACCTCTTCAAGTTTAACGACTTATTGAATGATTTGTTTGACATTTAGCATATCGCTGGAAAGGGTATACCCTTCTAAACTAAGTTTAAAGCAAATTCTATTTCGACAACCCTAACACTTAGGACATAGAGTCTATGTGTGAAACATAGCAAAAGACCCCCCTAATCCCAAGTTAGAATGTTTGAACTACGAATCCGACTCAGTTAAGCTTCGTATTTTATAAATGAATATTGGTAATAAATACATCGTTATCGATTGGTCGCATGTGAGCTATCTTAGCTTTCAAATTATAAGTATTGATCAAATTTCATACTAATATTATATCATCTTGACTTATAAATAAAGATAATATCTTGTTACGAAGAAATTTGAATTGAAGAGGAAAACTCTAACGTAAACATATATTGGATTTATTTTCGTATAAATTTGGTTTATTTTGTTGAGTGGTTTTTAATAAATTTTCATGGAAATAATACTTATATTTGTAATGTCGATATTGGCAACAAAAAGTTACTTTCGCTCTCTGATCCTCATATTTTCTATATTACGAAAGATATATTTTTTCCTCAAATGGATTCATTGACGGAAGAGCTCTTGTGTATTTCTAATAATAAACATATTGAATATGGAAGGCTGCTTCATTGAAATTCACCTCGAACACAATTTACGGGAAAATCTGCGATTGTGCACTCGCCATTGCGTGTATGATTGTTGCCACGGTGAATGATATCTGTGCGAAATATTCTTCAAGACTATAAATCTACGACAGATACAGGGCATAACGACTTACGGAAGAAAACGATTTATCTTTTCGCGGAGCGGAAACCGGAACAGATTGTTTGGAAACGAGGATTTCAGTCATGAATTTGTCCATGAAATTGTTTAGGAAATGGTTGCGATTGAAAACGCGCCTCATATTATATTACAAATTACCGAGCCATATTTCTTCGAGCGATGTGCTCAAAATGCGCTCTAATATCATCAATCTGCATGTGCTTTGTATCTCACAGCCGTCCGGAAGTAACATGATTCTGCCAGCATAAATTCGCCGCAAATAAGCGAAACCATGAACACCAACTGCCGACTTAATGCTCGTCCTGGAAACAGAAATAAGCCCGTTGTTCTCGCGAAGCCATTGTCTATGTACTATTATGAAAATTTTAAAGGATATACTCAATTACATCCTGGAAAATTAGCTATGCAGGTGCATTCATCTTCAACCTTAGCTTGCTAGATTGTTTCTTTCAAGAATGAAAATCATCGCGATGCATTTCGCTTGAATATGCCTAACGAGCATCATAACTCAAAGCAAAGCACCCTAAGTGAAAGGATCACATTTGTCACCGAATGATGTTTATGATGTGTTGATGCTTATTTATTACCACTTTTAGCATCTACTCCCCCTCCTTTTTCGAATTTATCACCAACTTCGCTCAGATGCTCCGGAATTCATCCTCGGACCGTTGCTTTGGACCTATGTATAGGCCGTGCGGCATTTCAGGGGCGTTCCCTTAGAATTTCTTTCGGCATTCTAATGGAATCATCCATCATGCATATTTGTCGAGGCATGGCCTATCATTTAGGGCATGCCTGTAAAATTACCATTTTCGCGAGGGCATTAATTCTTATTAAATGGAATTGTTTCCGATTGATCAGTGGATGAGTGGGGAGCCATCGCGCGTTTTGTTGTAGATAAATAAGTGGCGGGTGGATGTTCGGGGTGTTTTCCAATCGTCATTAATCAAATCCTTTCAGCGCCACTAATTGCTATGAAAAATTTGACCTCGTTTCGTTTAAAGCTCTGTCTTTATCTTTATCGCACTTTGGGAGAAGTCTCGAATCGAAAACAATGAGGATGTTTAAGCAATCGGAAAAGACATGGATTGTAAACTGTTTTTGGAAGATTTGCACTCTGACATATCGATTATTTAATGTACACAATTTTATGTATTGATTAATGAAATTTTGTAAACTTGTACAATAATAATATGAATAACAATTTCTTTTCTTTGCTTCAAACTTGCTTCAAAGTGGGTGTAAATAAATTAGCATAATATTTTTAGCAGGTGTTAGCAGAAACAAATTTTGGTATAATAAATTAGATTTTCGACTCTTGTTTTAAAGAAGCAGCTACAAATGTGTATAATGGGATGAGTATTGATATTTTTCAGATCGATCAATTCTCTATGAGTTACTGGATTTGCAAAAACAATTAAAATATCATTTAAAAATAATGATTATCATTAATAATCGCTACTCACTTATAGATCCACCCTAACTTTTTTCTAATTTAAAGTGGAAGAAGAAGAAATGATATAACTGCACTTTTTAGCATCATAACAATATTGATGGTGTTTAAAATTATACATCGACATATGATGAGAATATTTGGCAGTTATAAATAATATTTCATTTACACCACCGACAATAAGTTTGGAAACGCTTATTATTTCGCGAAAAAATTTACTATAACTCTTAAACATAAACAAAACTTAGTTAAACACATTCTCTTTGGCATAATCACATGATATAAATATTAAAATGATAACATAAATTGTTTAAAAAAAAAAAAAACAATGTTTGACTATATGAACGCGGATTGACTTTATCCGTGAACACGAACCCGACAGGAGGTTCGAAATATCGGATATAAGTAAAATTTTAACTCCAATTTTGCTTTGTTAAAAATATATGTATAAATACATAAAATATTCGAATACTTCACTAATTTTATATTCGTTATTCGAATAATTGATTTTACGAATATTTGGGAACCCTAGTGACAACTCTGAACAAGAAACGCTCAGAAGCGTAAATGATCCCGCAAGACATTATGTGATATACATATACCGTACACTCTCGATTATCCGAACCAATCCTGAAGAGGAAGTGCACGGATAACTGAAAAACACGGATAATCTTATAATTAAAGTAGCATCACTAAACTGTACCTCTTAAAAGTCTCCTCAAAATTTCACGCCTTCGTTTACGAGAAAACGAATAATTACGCGTTGCGCAACATAAGATGCTATTTATCGCCTTCTTTCTTCAGTGACGGGATTAAGATTAAAAAAGAAACAAACCCAATACGGGATCTTTTTTCTAAAGAAGAAAACTACATAGCAAAATAAGATACTCCATTTGCATTTTTATTTTGTCTGTCGATCAGATTGCACATCTTTCTTTTGTCATTGTTTGGTCTACGGCTGAAGCGTATGTCTTAATAAAAAAATTACAAAAACAACCCTTATTAACAATCAAAGACTTTGTTCAGGGCATACAACAGTATGCAGTACGAGTTTCATTAAAAAATTCGGCGACTATGGCGACTAAAAACATCTGTGCTATTTATGGTGAAGTTTTGTTGATTCTACAATGTCAGAAATGATTAAAAAAAATTAAATCGCGCAATTTTTCCTTAGTAGACAAACCAAGACGTGGATCTTCTATAGTTTTCTAAAGAAATTGAAGCCAATCCAAAGTTTTTCATTGAAGAAATGCATCCATAATCACCGGACTTGGCACCATCTAATTACCACTTATTTCGTTCTTTATATAGTTTTTTTATGGAAAAAATATACATTTGATGATGGCATCGAAAACGGTCTCTTGGAATATTTTAAATCGAAACCATCTCATTTTAAAAAAATGCCCAATAGGTAGAGATTTTGATAAGATTTTAAATATCGATGGTGATTATTTTATATTTAGTGTCTGTTAGCAGTTCAGTACTTTTAGCTGTAATAATCGACAGGAAGATTTTTCATTTTCGCTTCCTGATGGATATTTCTTTGCTTTCCCATCACCAAAAGTTTCATTTTACGTTACACATGACAGTTATTCTTGTCTTAGGTGATTTATATCCAGGAGCAGACCTTTTGATAATCGAGAGTACACTGTATATGATAGGATACACAAGTCATCTTTAGACAATAAAATAAGTCAAACAAGTTTTTACGTAATTTCTAATATCTCTAAAATTGCTGGCGGTTAAAGGGTTAAAAGGTCGACAAAAAAAGTCAATGGACTCTTTCGTCATCATGTCATTCCTGTTTAACTTTTTTTCAAATTAGGTGACGGAATATCGATGTCCCGGACGTCTGTCGAATAGTTGCGCAATCGGCGTCTTGAGGAGGCCGCGGGGTAATTAATTATAAGCCGGCGAAGGGTCTGGGGCGCCCTCCAGAGGGCTCCTCCGCCTCTCTCCCAATGAATAATTCGCTAGATTATCCAAGAGGAAGGCAGGGCCGCATGCTTACACAATAACAATGAGTGTCTACCGCCCGGGTACACCTAATTTCTCATCGAAGCATCGCCCATCAATCATCCGCACAATGTACCACGCCATCCTAACCGCCCGAAAACGATTTTATTTACGCCCGCCACTTTCAATGTTTCCCGAACGCGCAATTTCGAGCTGATCCCTTTTGTCCTGCCTAATTTATCAACGGCGGAATATTTCCATTCGGTCTCGGTCAATTGACGGTCGCTCTAACCCTCGATATATCCTTCCAAGCAATTCAATTGATGGATCGTCGCTAAATACCCGTGCTTGCGAATAAACGATTTGATAAATCAATGCGAGCCTTTGGATTAAAAGAAGCGATCGTCAGAAAGAGTTGCCATCTTTTTGTAAAGTCTTTGAAGGGTTAATGATGCGCTTAACTTGCCATAATCAAGAAGCAAATATATGATAATTGTCTAATATTTAAAAATGAAATAATGACAGAATATTTATTTTCTTGTTCCTCAAATGGTTAAACCTCAAGGGGTGTTCATCTTTTTATGGCTGAAGTAAGATACTTGCTACATATATCTTCACCAATATGTGCTCATTCAGTTTTATGATAAGCTTATACTCCATCCTCTATTCCCAGCTCATAAAACCAAAAAAATCAGAATCCCTCCACATCTATAATCAATAAATTATTTAAGGGGGAAAACCACATTAGGTGGCTGATTTTTTAGCGATTTTTTTGTATCTTTTATCAGGGAAGGAATGATTAGAATATGTTTAAACTTTGATAATAATTTTTTGACCTTTTCGTTAGTGAGCAAATTTAAAATCGATGAAGTCGTTGATGTCATAATCGCTTTACACCGATTACTTTCTGTCAGCTCCTAATCAGCGTAAGACAATCTTTAATTCGAGGCATAGTCAATTGTAAATGAACACTTGATAGTGCATACAAGACCACTTCATTTCTTTGCATAAACAATGCACAAAAAATCGATTCAAGTGCTCCTCCTTTAGAAGGAAATGATAATTGGACAAAGACTCATTCAACACGCAGCGAAGAACAGCAAGCAGTTAAATAAACAAACACTCTCGATAACACACAATATTCGATCGTTTTTTTGCGTAAAAAAATAACACACTTGAAATCGAAATCATTATAAGTGGATAAATTTGGGCTTAACGATCTATACAATCATGCGATGCATATGAAGAAGCTCTCCGTCTCAGTCTCCCGAACTGCGCTAAGTTCTCTTTGTCTCTGTCCGCCTCGGAGCTTCAATGCACAAGAGTGCTCTTTCTGAATAGTGAAGTTCAAAACGGATATTTCCGTAAGTACTCACGAAAAGGTTAATATATTGAAACACAGTTGAAATTTTTTTTTTTGGTAATTTCCGCCAGAAATAGTCAAGTTACAAGGTGCTTCCCATGAAAGTTCGCCGTTAGAGTTTACTGCTTTGGTGCAATGTGCTAATCACAATTTTTTATTTAATTCAGTATAACATTTGAATATTATTAACAATATAATTTCTAAATAGGTGAACCAAGTTTTGACTGAAAATAGAGAGTAAAATAATGTTTGAGAAGTGTTTAAACGTTTTTTTGCATCTTTCTTACAATAAAAAAAATATGTTTAACTATAAAATTATTCCAAAATTAGGTTAACATTGATCATAATTAAATAAAAAATCTTTATGTAAATTTAAAAAAACTTTTTGAGCTAGAGTGTACCAAAGTTCACTTCGAGAAAAACGCAAAAACAAATTTTCGATCCGTCTAAGCCAAATTTAAATATTATTATAAGTTTGTAACTATATCAGATAATGCTTATAATTAGGCATTCTGATTTCTCGAGAAATAAAAATTATCATCTCTCATTATTTCTCGAGAAATTTTGATAAACAAAAAAATATGTAAAATCAATAATGAATTAAAGAAATATTAACCCCTTAAAGAGGTAGGACACAATGTTGTGTCCGAATTCCAGTGATTCAGAAAGAGCATTCTCACTCAGAAAGAGACTCAGTACGATTGTATAGATCGTTAATCCAAATTTTTCGACTGATAATGATATGTGAATGATATAATTAATCGATTTCAAGTGTATTGTCTATGTTTACTCGTAGACATGACCGAATATTGTATGCTATTGACAGTGTTTGTTTATTTAAATACAAGTTTAATACACGCTGCGTGGTCCTGACAGATAAGTGGATTTGTACGGATGATAAGTGGCGGACAAGCAAATATAGCATCTAAGTTTATGATGACTTTAAATTACCCCACTATTCAAAGGGTTCAAATTTTAAAAAAACTGACAAATTTGCATAATTGCACACGAGAAATATTATTATTAAAACAGCATTGATGCAATTTTTGTAGTATACAATTAAAGTGTCAAGCACGCGTCAAAAATCTTCATCATGGTGAATTTTATTAGTTTTCAGTTATTTCTCAATCTTCCGACACAAATTCAGTATTAAATTCGATCATCTGAATAAAGCTATTAATTACATATTTATATTAATGGAAAGCTTTATTTTGTTCTATATTACATTATTGTCCATCCATATGGAGCACAAAGCCAAAGCACATCTTATATCTGGATATAAAATACACAATCGCATTCTATTCGTATTTTTATGGAAAAAACGAACTTAATACACATTTTTTGCAATTTTATTTCATCAGGTTCGAGGGTGGTTCAGCGCCCACCTTTCGCCATACGAAACGTCGGTAAAATCCCAAGCTAAAAATAGAGTAAAATTTCTCTTTTAAAAATAATTTCGACGTTGCTTTACGAACAAAGAGCCTCTCGAGACTTAAATGCTTCAATTTCAATCGCGAAAAAATGTCTTTTAATTCGAAAGAACGCTCGAAATTAACGGAATTGCGAGGATATAAAATCCAACCCGAAATAGAATTGTATTTGTTCACAGCTCTTTTATGGTAAATCTATTTGTGGACGTATCGATACGAGCGAAAAATAAATACATTGTTCCCGCTTGATCCTTTTCACATATGATCCGTGGGTGTTTGCAGCTCTCGAATGTATTTGTTTCTGGATATATCATAGGGTTTGTCGACGGTTTGATATTCCATAATATTGTAGTTAGGCTAACGCACTCGGGGGGTGCTTTTATCTGTTGTTGTCTTCTTTTCGTTCGTAGACTATCTTTGGCGCCCTGAGGCGACATGGATGTTATTTTTCAGAGACGTGCATTTCCGGGGATCATTTTTCATCACGCCGTTTCGGCAAAGCCTTCAAAACAGCCCCTCCTTTCCGGGGAAAATATTTATGCGGGTGACCCTTTAAATGCGGGCTGGATGTAGGGAATTCGATGAAGTTGGCGGAAAAAATGGGCAAAAACAGAAATTTAGCCTCTTCAGCAGTACGTTTGTATGTGACATAAATACAATTTATGATAGTAGTCAACCTTTTGAATGTGGAGATAAAAAAAAACTTTTCACCGCATGTTTATCATATGACGAGAATACTATCTCGTCATGTAACATTTGAATGACAAATGCAAATTAGACTTTTGGCATTACATCTTATGACGTATAATTTTAAAATATCTTTGATATTTAAACAATATTAAAAACATTTTCCATGCATTTAACAAAGAAGAAATATTGTATTGACGTACCTTAAAAAGAAGTTGCTGACATATGGTTTATAACACTGATATATTGTTTAAATTATCATGATAAGATTTCGAATCCATTTCGGTTTATTTTATCATCATAAGATTTCGAACCGAAACGAAGCCGATAACCAGTAAACCGTTTTTTTCCCTGAACGAAAACCATAACCGAAACCAAAACCGAAATGAGAAAATAACGGTTCGAAGCCATGAAAATAACCACCATCATATGAAATGTGTATTCCCTAGAAAAGTATCCGATATTAAATATAAAACCTCAAGATATATGGAAATCTATATAAATAAAAATCAATGTGTGTTTGTTTGTCCCGTATACGTTCCTATATCATTCATCCGATTGCAATGAAACTTTGGTGAATTATTGTGTGCACACGCGTTAAGATTATTAAATTAGTATAACTACTGTTTGTGTGCAGAAATTATTTTGCGAGACAATTCGTGACACACGAATTAGATCAACAAATTTCAAATTTTCTTTCATTTTTATAAATTTATGCCACCCAAACGACAAGCAACTGCTCGATTTTCCCAGATATCGCATAGAATTATAAACATCATCAGTGGCTCAGTACACGTATTATATTAGCAGCCAAAAACAACGTTGTTAATGCCATCAGTTTCAGCATTCAAAATGAAAACTGGGGTATATCCAGATATACTTTTATCGGACGACTGTCTCTCGCCGTGGAGCAACTTCTCGAGGAGTACCAATGCAGTTTCGGACCGAGCAGATCCACCGTGGACCGATTTTTTAACCTTTTGAGGAGTGAGCAAATTTAAAATCGATCAAGTCGTTGATGCCCTAATCGCTTTACGCCGATTCTTCAATTCGAGGCAGAGTCAATTGTAAATAAACACTGTTGATAGCATACAAGACCACGTCATTTCTTTGCATAAACAATACACAAAAAATCGATTCATTTGCTCCTGCTTTAGAAGGAAATGATAATTGGACAAAGACTCAACAAACTTGAAATCGAAATCATTATTAGTCAATAAATTTGGGCTAACTCTCCGTCTCTGTCTCCCGAACTGCGCTACGTTCTCGGGGAGGAGGGGTCCCAGGCCCTGGGTTAGTACTCCTTTAGGGGTTAACATAAGATTATTTTCACAAAAAATACGGGAAGCCCATATTGGAGATGGGAATCCCGGGTAAACTGGTGAAGCTGTCGAAGATGTGTGTGTCCGGATACAATAAAGAAATCGCCCACAGGTTGACAGAACATCAGAACGCAGTCTTGCAATTGGATTGAATGAATGAAGAACGATCACCACATTAATTTTGCTAGTACAAAAACCATAGCAACTTGTTGTAGTTTGGCTAGCAATTTTATCTAAAATTAAAGCACCAGTAACCAAACAAAATTCGAAAGTGCAATCAAGCGACGGCAGTACATGACTCGACACCGCGCAGTGGCAGCACAGAAGAATGCTCACAAAAAGCATAATCAAAACAACGACGGTCATTCCGCGTCCATGAGTCCGCCAGGAGACTCGAAATATCGGAAAAAGTTACATTTGAATGTTTAATATACTCTCAAATAATTACTAAACGTGATCGTATATCCATTTTTAACTATTTAATAGAAAACAGATTTTAATTTATTTTGTTGAATGATGCATTTGAGCGCACTTGCGTTAAAATGTTAATATAGAATTTATAGCAATTTGCATGTCTGAGTTAAAATCGTCCTATTTTTATGAATTATATGGTGTAATTGTGGACCATAAGATATCTCACAGGCGACTTAATAAAATCTTGATTGAATTTGAGCTTTAGACTATATTGGACGCATTGAATGAAAGATACGCGCTGAGACTTTTCACTGCAAATAATCCATCAAGCATTCGACATTTTTGAATATCATTATATCAAAAAAAAAAAAAAATGATTGAAACTTTTCGGACACCTGTACATAATGGACACGAGCTCATATTGAAGCTCAGTCCTGCCGCAGCTTATGATTGATGATTTTCCATTGACGTCCCTTGCTTTGTGGAGGTCTCTACGCCATCTATCAGCTCGGTCCCCGTACACAATATACGTGTTTTGCGAGTCCTTAATCCTAGATGCGAAAAATCATATTTAATAAAAGCCTGGAAGGTGGATGGAAGGACGTTGAACCTCGGCACGACGAAATGCGTCGACTCATCCCGGTTACGCAAGTATCGAACTATGTACACACACGTGATATTGCTCGAATTTATCATCCAAAGGACCGTAAACTTCGTGTAATATCAAATATATTAGTCGGATGTGGGGCAAAAAATTGGGTCGCTTTCTCAAATGTACAATGAAAAATTTAAGCGAAGCTCCCATCGGACGCTTCCGTAATGGCAAAATTAGTTGTCGGATGATAAATCGCCCGAATAATAGGATATTCATCACTTTTTCGACTCAAAGTATCAGAAAGCGAATAACTTGATTATCGCTTTAGGACTTGTTGCCATTAATCAGAATCAACTACATCCTTTCAGCGAATAATTTATTGTTTTCTATGGGGGAGCAAAAAACTCCGACGTCGTTAGCGAAATACCATGGCGAGAAATATTTTAGTTCAAATTTTAAACGGGCAAAACAGTGCATAGAAAAAGTCAGGGATGATGTTCCCTGTTTAAAAAATTGATAAAAATAGCAAAAAAGGTTATATATATATTTATATATAAAAAGGTCCTGACGCGTTGCTATCACAGAAGTTATAATTCTTTCTAATATTTTATTTTGTTGGTTTTGTTATAAATATGAATAAATATTGATTTTTATATATAAGATCTACAGTAAGTTGATTGCACTGTACCTATATTATTTGAGAAAGTGCAAACAATAAGTTGGCAAAGTTTTATTGCAATCGAATGAGCGGTATGGCAGCGCATAAAATACGAACAAACAAATTTGTATTTTTGTATATTAAACTATGCCTATGTCACTCGCGCAATCCTTGGCAATAAATGGACGAATATTTATCGCAATCTGATGAACGGTATGGCAGTGCATTACATACGAACAAAGATCATTTTTACATATTAGATTGTATGTATGTCTATCTGTTCGTCACATAGTCTTATATTGTTTGATTAAAGTTTCAAGGAATTTTATAGAGTTGTACTAATCGATTCTACGATAAATATAATTGACGCATCCTCTTCTATATTAAGTTATAATTTTCAGGCGTTTTTACTAGAATTCCTGCAAGCAGAATATCACATAAATTGACTTTATTTGATTTGACGATATTTGAGTAAAATTTAAATAATAACATATTGTTACGGTTCTAATTTATATATTCCTCAATTTTATTTGAATGGGGAAAATTAGGAAGAGATGAATAAGCATATTATTTTACGGTTGGTGATCGACTAGCCTCGGGGAATATGGAAAGTATTTTATAAACATGTTTTGTCATTGATTATGCACGGTCATGAAACACAAAGAATGGAACACTGAATTGAGTAAATACATCAAAATACACTCACTTTGAATGTGAACAACTACTACTAAAAACTACAAAATGAAAATAACAGGGGCACAAATACAGCGCTCATTTTTTGTGTAATACATTCCACAAATCGAGTCTTTTTCGATCCGATACGTCAACATCGAGTGTAAATTTTTACACCACGGTGTGATATAAAAGGGTCTGAAACCGTTTTTGTACATGCAAAGGCAATTTAACAGAGCAGCCCTGAAGGATTAATTAATCACCGAAACTCAATAAACCCCTTATAAATTAAAGTGTCTGTAAAAATTAGACGAGGGCTAAAGATTAATCGAGAAGAAAAAGGCATTGATTAGATTTTTTTAGTTATTCATTCTGAAATTATGTTTAAATTGACCCGATCATCACATATAACATATTTATATTCCATTATATTTAAATATATATATACATATATAGTGGATGTTCATGAATACATCTTGGTAAAAATAAATACATCTCCTTTGATGTTGCATCCCATCATAAATACTGAATAAATATATTCATATAGCGTTTCAAATATTTAATATATGCATCACAAAATGCATTTTATATTATGCAAAACTCCCTTTGAATTATTTTTCCATTACCATTTTCTTAGATGTTAAATTGCATTTAGTGGAAGAACACTTTGGCCATTAATCAACGCCTAATAATAGATTCTCATCACAAAGTAAATGGTTTTTAGGTTCATTTACATATAATTTTAGGTCATCACGAGGGTAATTCGATTATTCCACGAGATGAATAACATGAATATTCCTCATTTATATAAATTTAATTATTTTGTTTACTATTTCACATTCATAAATATGCATTAATCTCATTTCGCAAGTATAATCAATTAATTTTTGTTGTTTACGTGCAGTGTTATTTAGTGATATTTTACATTTGTTGTAGAGAAATCGAAAGAGCAACTCGGATACAGCTACAACCACAGCCGCACAATGGTGAGCCAAGTTTCGCTGGCTCCTATTCCGCTGGACAACCGCGGTCAGAACCAAGATAGTACGCAGGAGGCGTTCTAACGAGTCAAAATCATATGAGCAGACGCTTCCGGGAGATGAAGTATAACGAAGAAGTCACTGTGATAGCACTATGCAAGATATTCACCGCTCGAAGCTTGAAGGAAGACAACTGCAGTAGTAAAGCGTAATTGTATTTGCGTAAAGAACCAAAGCAAACAGATTAAAACATCTTTATTTTTATGTATTTCAAATTGAAATACTTACTTGAAAAATATTGATAAAGAATATAATAAAATCCAAAAAACACTTTTATTTGTTTAGTTAAAAATCAAATTTGTGATTAACACTCAATTTATGATTTATGTAGGATAACTATTTTCAGTCAATAATTATAGTTAATAATATGTGTTAATAATAAATATTGTTTGTAATCAATATTGCTAATTTTTTAGCTGTAAGTAACTTCTTCATTGCATTCCATTCTTATAAATAAATTTCTTTATAAGTCAAATTAAATGTTAAAAAATGGAACATCTTCCAATGCGTTTATATTGATAAAATAAATAAATAAAGTAAGACTGTCAAAGAGTTGTGTTTGCAAATAAATATTTTTTTCAACTTCATAACCATAATTAATTTCTCATAATTCAGGCCAAATGTTAAATTTAATAGTATGTAGATATAGTAAGGGAGGCAGCGACTGAAATTTTGTATCCATTTCTACAAAGCTAATTTTTGTTTTAGTCAGTAAATCGGGAAAGTTACAGTCTATCAAGCTTTCAATGTTGCATACTGTCATTAAATTAATATCTACAAAGCTGCTTTTTTATCTACAAGTAGATTACGTTATTTATTGTTAAATAAACATCATCATCTTTCGATACAAGATGGCTAGGGCTTCAGTAGACGTGGCTAAAGTTGTAATGTCGCTGCCTCGCATACTAATATAAATCTGTCAAAGTGCAGATTAATAAGGTTGTTTTTTATTTGTAAATAACACGTTCCAAAAATCATAAAATGTACTCATAGGATTAAAATAATGTATAAAAATAATTCCTATCACGTAAGGAATATTTATAAATTATTTGTCAATAACAGATTATTACATTTTTTGTAAATAATAATTAAATGTTCACTTAATATAAGAATCGAGTAGTGTTTGTATTTAAAAAAATTATAATAAGAGTACAAATAAAGTATTATCAAAATGTGTGGCTCATAGTGGGTTTTTTCCCTATCTGCACAAAAAATAAGATTCATTATTTTTATTGGATGATTATGTATAAGTAAAGTGTTATTGTGAACAGTTTTAAAGAAGAAAAAGATCTCTTAAAATAAATATATTTATTCACTTTGTCCTCTGTACACAATAAAATAAATTAATATGGTAATACATACCCTAAAACGCTAATGATAAAAGCCATCATCGAAGACATCATCGCACATTCTATTCCGAAAACATCTCTTTCAAATAAATTGTTAAAAACTACAATACAATACGGATGTAATTTTATCACAACTCGAAAAAAATACAAATTAGAAGCCTTTCAATTTACATAGGTCAAACGCACACAAATTACCAAATACTTTAAAATAAAAGAGAATAATCCTAATTACTAACTTATTTATGTTTACAATGTTAGCCTTAAAGGAAGCGATAAATATTGACAATCGAGTCATGTGATTAATAAAATGAAACAATACTACGATGAATGGACATATTGTCGTTTAAACAATTTTTCGAATTTAAATTACCAAAAGATATGTTCTTAACCACAATCTTAATATTCCTCTAAATTATTGGATCATCCGATAGACAATGCAGTCCTTATTATTTAGCTGGAATTAAATTTGTAATATTGCTTTAACGATGTTTTACCGTTAAAGACACATTAAATAAGATATCTGATTTAATGGAAGTGCTGAAAAATAATACAAGATGCACTGAACAATAAAATTATTGCTCTAATATTATTAACGTCAATATTTTCAGTCTAAATAATTTAGCTTTGAAAATAAACCAAAATAAGGATGTCCTTATTTTGTTTATTTATAAGGAAGTTATGACACAACTAAAGATCATATTTTCCGCTGCCTCTAAATCTCATTTCAAATAGTTCAATACAACATGATCGATTTCTTAAGCATTTAAGAATTGATAGTCAGTAATTAAACTTAAAAATTGCATTAATTATAGAATGATCCAATACATTTGCTGCTGCATACGATTGATCATATGCAATCTAATTTATATACAATTAATCGAAAACGTGAAGAGAAATCTATCAAAGTTTGTAAATTTATTATATACACATATCTTCGATTTTAAAACACAGTATTAATCCATTTTAACAATTTATCAACTATCACAGACTTATTTTTATATCACATTTAGAATTTTTTCAATACAGCTACACATCTGTAGGGAAACTTACCGTCTGACAAAAATTTGCCACATTATGAAGAACGAACAAACGAGTCGTGAAAATATTCGCGCTTACAGATGATTTATAAAATGTAAAAGTGAATTGAATCGTTTATGAATTCGAGAGGAATTAAATTACAAATTACACAATTTTCCACAACTAATTATCATTAAAAATTGGCAGTGATAGATATAAATTAGATCGTTCGCTTTGTTTAAAAGCCGGATCACAAAAGTGAACATCGTATGTTCGACGGACAATTTAAAGTTAAAAATTAAACGGTAATAAAATATTAATAACTTAAATAAGTACGCCCATCGCTCGCTCAACACGGTTTATACTACCTGAATAACGTTTAGTTTTTCGTTGTTTTCTCTCGGCAATCAGTCGTTAAAACCAAGCCGCTGATAAAATTGAGTTTTAAAAATACATATTAACATTTATTTAGGCCTATTAATTCAAATCTAAAATTTATCAGAATAATAATTCTTCTGGAGTAAAAATTTTGGATAGCCTTAACGCTTTCGTGGACACTTCTAAATTAGCCGGGACATCAATTATCGAATTTTTTGTTGCGGGCTTTGCCGTCAGTTTGCTTCGGGTTGCTGTCGAGTGAATACGTCACGGTTGGTGTCATCTTGAAGCTCTGTTGTTTGTCTTATTTCATTTGCGATCTTGTTTACCGTTTTTATTCGACAAAGGATTAAAAGCAAAAGAAGCTACCCAGAGCATCTGTGATACATATGACATGATGTATTGAATAGTCGAAAATGCCATAGATGGTTAAAAATATTCAAAAATGGCAACAGAGATTTGAAAAATAAATCAAAATCAGGACGACCTCCAATAATCAATGATGACGCATTAAATTCTCTGGTAGAATCTGATCCTCGAAAAACAATAAAATAATAATCGCTAGACATCAGCTGTCCCTGGTTGATAGTAAAAGACTCGGGGAAAAAACATAGACAGGGAATTTGGGTACCGCACGAGTTGTCATCAACGGCCTTGGAACAACGGATAACCATTTGTTCATCGCTATCGTCTAGGTATGAAACCGATCCATTTTTAAGTAGGATCTTTACTGGGGATGAGAAGTGGGTCCTCTACAATAGCCCGAGAAGGAAAAAACAGGGGCTTTCTTCGAATCAAGTAGCTGTTTCTACCCCTCGACCGTCATTATCTTTGAAAAAGGTCCACATTTGTGTTTGGTTTTTGGCATAATTAACGACGAATTATTAAAACCAAACTATCACATCAGAGCTACACTGTGCACAATTAGATAAGTTAAAAGTGGAAACGCTCAAAAAGTGATCAGTGTTAGTTAACAACCAAAGAAGAATATTACAGCATGTTAATGCAAGACCATAAACAGCAAGGATTACGCAGAACAAAATAAGGGAGCTGCATTTGAAAGTGCTGCAATATCCACCATATTCTCCTGATATTGCACCTTCAGACTATCATCTTTTCAAGTCATTAGAAGATTCGCTTTGCAATAAAAAAAATAACTTCTGTGGAACCAGTGAAAAATCATTTTGATTCTTACTTTTTACTTTTGCCGAATTTTACGAGAAGCATTAAAAAGCTACCTAATCTGTTGAGGACGATTATAAATAATATTGTATAGCTTTTATTAAAATAACTTTTTCAGCAATATGTTTATATTTCATTCATATTTCTAAAGAAAACTTATCCCTTCTTTTCATATTCTCAACATTTGTCAGTCTCGCTTTACACGGTTTCATTTAACGCGGTGATCTAGCAGAACGTATCTTCTGTTTTAAGCGAGGGATGGGCGTATTGTAGGATTCCACTATGATTATATTGCTATCAAGTATTAGAGGGGTGTGAGAAAACTTTAATGTAATATATCAGAAGCAGACGTTGATTAGAATTTAAAATAAATACTGCAAATATTAATAATAAAAATAAAGCCTTTCATACCATAATTGAAGACGACTTACACATACATTCAGTATGTCTAAAACTGGGATTAAAAAAATCACAATTTAACACTGTTAACATGTCGTATACTTGCCGTATACGTAATAATGCAGTATAGACCCCAAATCAATGCCTAAAATTTAACGTATATAACCTAGACATTCGTCAAATGTTCATAAGATTGTTTTTTTTTTTTATTACAAGTTACAAAAAGGTACCAATAATATCTACTAGGAAGAATTGAGTATTTTCAAACAAAAAATCTACATATCTTAAACAAATTTAGAAAACTAAATTTTACATAGAAAATGTATTTGTTCATTTTTCACAATCTTTTACACAATCGATCATGAGATCCTCGTAATATAAATATATATATTCAGTGTAAGCTTTTATAGGACCATAATTTCTATATAATACACGATCTGTTTTCTGATGCCAATGGGTAATAAAAATGCTATTAATATTGAATCGCAAGAGTGCACGATGTTAAAAGTTGCGTATAAAACACCTCTTATAAATTCCACACTGATTTTTCACGCAGGCATTGAAATATTAATGAAAATGGATTCGTTAGCAACCCCTTTAGTAAGTACAGAGCCCTTTAAACCAAAATTCTTCGGAAAACACATTTTGATCTACAAATGAGATATAATGAACTATGCACATGAATCCGCGTTGATTATTTTTACATAAACCTTACATAACGTTTATTTCCTTTCAATTAATTGACAGTACAAATATAGCGTATATTTATTGAATGGTATTTTGGCATTAATCTAAAATATTACACGGATACGAATTTATTCAAGATCCATCGCTTGAAAATCCACCGTCACTTTTATCGCGAGATTTAAGCTCATCGCTAACATCAAGCGGGGGAGTATTTCCTAAGCTCGGTTCAGAAAACCCCTGATCATAATCCTGAGACTGTGATAAATCATTGAGAGTGGGAGCTTTGGCTAACGTCACAAAAGGTTCCGGCGGAAACATTGAGCCTGACGTTGTCGACGGTCCACACATGTCCGGATCAATAGAGAGAATCGATTGCTTATTTACATCCATGGAAGAATGGCAAACATCAATGGATACCCCGGGAAAAATTTGATCCGTTCCGCAATCAGCACCATAGCAGCGCCTCTTAAACTCGGATAAAAATCTTTGTCGATGCAACCTCGTATGCTCCACGCATACTGAATGTATGGTATTGCTGAAACATCGATAAAATGATTAGTTATTTATGCAACGTAAAACATATTTGTAATAAAAAGATACGTTAGAAATTCAGTACATTGTCTTTCTCAAAACAGGTTGACCAAATTCTATATCCATTTCCAACGAATATAATTTCGCCAAAGAAGCCAACTTTTCCCTCTCTTCTTTATCGTGAAAACACGGCAATTTTAATTCATTCTGTCGAGGATCTTGCAAAAACCTCGATAGTTGTTCATTAGCTGCACTCAATATAGCGAATCCGGGACGCTCATCTCTTAGCCTTCGACACCCGGCTCTAATCTGTCTGATGACAGGAGGACCAAAACACACCGAGTATTCACTATAGCAGTGATCACTCTGCGGCGACTTCTCGCTCAGATTGAGATCGCTCGACGACGTCTTTTGTAACGTAAAATTTGTTCGCGGCGTGTACTCTTCGTTCTCTCTGTTCATATTCAATCTCGCATTATCTTGGAAGCTTTGAAACGAATGAAAAAATGCTTCATTCGCGTTGTTATTAAGCAATCCGGCGTTTTTCACATCGGCGAAGCTCGTGAACGACTGCGTTAAAGTGGACGAATCCACTGTGTCTAAATTGGCGCACGCAGCGCCGTGCGCAAAAGTATCCAATACCGAACCTGAATCTGACATCATCGTATCTTCGTCCATAAGCTGTACGTCGCCTCCGATATCGGCGGTGCTCATTTCAGTCTTCTGCGATGTAGAATCAGTCTTATTTTTACAGCTGCTTAGCCCTTGCTTTGGTAAAAACTTGTCTTTTTTTGAATTGGGCTTTTGCATCTGCTGGACGGTTGTTTTTGTTGGACCGTTAGTCGAAGGTCTTTGAGATTTGAGATTTAAGTTTTTGTTAAACGAAGAAATTTCTTCGTTGCCGGGCCAATCGGTTAATTCATCATCGCCTTCTCTGTCACTGTCATTGGTTACGACACCTTCAGAATCGCTGCTGCTTATAGAACTCGAACTGAGCAATTCATTCACCGAGCAATCCATATCGACGTTAGGATCATCAAACTGAAGTGGATTTCTCAATTGGGGTTGATTGTGTTTATGAGATTTATGCTTTCGGTTTTGTTTATCGTGCTTTTTAGATTTTCCATTATTATTTTTGCTCGAGTCTTTATCAGGCGAAAGAAAAAATGGAGCAGAAAATATTTTAGGAGACGTTTTACTATTAGACGCTCCGAATAGCGATATATCTTCGTTTTTAACGGCAGGCGACTTGTACACAAAATTAAATGAAGAGCTACCAGGTAAAGACGGTTGAGCTGCTATCGAAGTTAACGTGATATTTTGAAGAGCTGATTCAAGCCCGTTTTTTACAACTAAGCTTTTTACAGGCGTAACAAATTTATCCTTCAACTTTGGCACTTTGTCGATTGGTAAGTATTTTTTTGAATTCTTAAGTTCCAAGAAAGATTTAGAAGAATTCTTCCCGCAAAAATACGATTTTGATGCACAACCACCACTAAATGATCTTTCTCTCATTTCGCCAAGCTCGCTTCGTTCTCTGTGTGACCATTTCCTTTTTCCGCAATACGCATTTGAGCGATAACTGTAATGTTTTGAAAAAAAAAACATTTTTTAATAAGAAATACATTAAATAAATAAATTTAAAAATCATTCTTAAGATAAATTTACCCATCTTGACATCCATGTTTAAATATACGTTTCTTCTTGGTTATCATAGTGAATGGCGAAGATCCTTGAAAGTGCAGTAAAGAACAGTTTGCTACCACATTAATCTAAAAAATTAAAACACATCTGTAACAGAGCCTATTTTGGTGATTATATAAAGAATTCTAGTTATGATTTTCAACAAAATTAATCATACATGTGGTGGAGGTCCAATCAACAAAGGAGGCGATGATTGTCCATTACAATTTTCGGAATATTCTATAGCCATTTTTTTGAATTTCCTTTTGCGGCGAGCATTAGGCGGTTTAGCAGGAGAGAAGTTCTCGTTGAAAGAGTCAGACTCAAAATTACCGCTGGGACAAAAATGGGATACTCTATTCTTTGAATTACCTTGATGTAGTTGATTCAATTGTGGATCATCAGAATCCGATATAACCTTTAAAAAATACTTTTTTGAAAAAATAAACTATCAAATAAATACTTGTTCACAAACAATTATAAATACATTAATAATTTGGAAAATGTTATAATTTACTTTGAAATTTTATAGAACAGTATTCAGAAGAGCAATAGTATTTAGAAGGACAATAGTCCATAATAGAGTGTACGATTTTGAGTGTTTTAAGAGGATTGCAATGATCCATGAGACGATATTTCTATACGACATTAATTTCATGAAGCGAGAACGTTTATCTATACCGTAGGAATATTATTTATTCTGTTATTTAAAAAAATTATTATACATATTTCCTCTTATTTTACACATTTGTGTCAAAAAATAATTTACTTAGAATGATGCCATTTCAGATATGAGCACTTTGGTCGAGAACTTTCATATATAATATAAATTTTTTACCACAATTTAATCTTATGTTAAATCAACAACTCATATAACATAGTAAAAGCTCATAAATCCCACAGCTTTTGTCCTAATCATATATCTAAAAAGCCCAGTTTCCCGATCAGAGGTTAACCTCTCTTCACCAGCAAATATGATAATCAATACAGCAAAATTATAAATGATCGTAATTGTAAAACGTTGCATTATCAATATATTTTCTAATAGTTACCTGTGAAAAAATCAGAATTACCTGTGAAATAATTGCACCTTGCGGAGGACTACTGGAGCTGCCATCTTCGTTACCATTACCGAGACAAGATATGGCTGTAAATGAAAATGTGAATATTACAAAGATTGTATTTTTATAATGAAAAATTAATTTGATGCAACCTGAAAAGAAAACATCGCTATCTTGTTACATTTCATTTGAATTATGCGGATTTCATCTAATATATAAAAAATATTTTTTGTTTGTTCGTATTTAATGTGCTGCCATACTGTTCATGCGATTACGATAAAACTTTGTCAACGTATTGTTTACACTTGTGGGAATAACATAAATATAGTAAAAATATTATTTGTGTATGCAATTTTTTATGGGAGACGTTTAGCGTATGTTGACGCATCACTAGTTTTATATAAAAATAACATACACAATACAAACACCATCAATAATCGGCATGTGCTAATATTATAATATAGAATATTTGCATTTGTAAATATAATATATGTAGAAGTTTTATCATGTTATTAATTTTGCAACTTGTTTATTTCTATTAGCGAATTTATGAAAAACAGATAAAGCGATTTGGGTCAATGGAACACAATTATTAAGACTTGCTAAAGATAAAAATAATTAGAAATGAGTTAAAAGGAACTATGTACATTATGTAATGGATTCCATTAAATTTATTTTTATAAACGTACACTCTAATAATGACATTGTGCATTGAACATTATAAATGAATGAATGATTTAATGGATGTCTGTTTAATTCAAATTGTTTTCGGTACTTACTTAGCTCTAACTGTAAAATCTTAATGCAAATATTGGGTGTGTGAATAAGTTCCTGCCGTGTCAACATCAGACGGCGGTATAACAATATACAAAAGGAAGGATCTTGGGTGCCTTACGACTTGAAGTCTTTTCGCGTGTGAACAGCTGCTCCGATGACAAAAAAGAAAAAGTTTTTTACATTGTATTATGATTGAGGATGAAAAGTGGATATACTATAATAATCCCAAGCGTTATGGGTTGAGCCCGGCCAAGCTGAAGCATCGACGCCAAAGCAGAATATCCATAGTTCCAAGCTCATGTATTTGTTGGGATCAGCTGGGCATGGTGTATTATAAACTGTTCCAACCCAACCAAACCATCACAGGAGATCTCTACCGAAAACAATTGATGCGTTTGAGCTGATTATTAAAGGAAAAGCGGCCACAATATGCTCAAAGATCCCGACATGGTGATTTTGCAGCATGACAATGCTGGCCGCATGTCACATCATTTCATTAATTTTACTTTCACGAAAAACGGCAAGAACTTATTCACACACCTAATAGTAATACAATCAAATATCAACAATTCACTGATTTTATAATAATATACACTAATCCTTTATTTTATATGTTTTGGATGAAATTCTTTAGTACAATTAATCTTTCATTATGATCTATTTTATATTGAGATACTTGAGCGTCACTCGTGTCTTTGCCTTAACCCGGCAAAGCATTTGAGAGGAAAAGAAACTGGACTCTTTGTACTTTTCAGTAAAATCAACAAGGTCATCTTGAATAGTTTTCATTATTTTCCGAGGAAAGCTCGGAAGGCGATTTTTTATTTGATTCCACAAAACGTTGCAAAACCCACATATATAGCTCATTTCAATTATGCATGGAACACACCTGATACTGTCTGCCGAATTACACCACAATAAAATAAATGTTAAGCCGACAAATACTTTATTTAGCATTAGAATAACCTTACAAAAAATGTCGAATAAAAATATCTTTTGTGCTGTAAGTTAAATCTGTGAAACGAGTAGAACTACCCGTCCTGTTTAAAATGTGTTAAAAATACAATTAGAAACATATTTTGCATATGCATAAGTCTGAATTTGCATAGTGATTTAATGAATCGATCTAAACGTGTATACGAAAAGACAATATTTCAAACAATTCACGCCAAATTCATAAAAATATATAATTACACCGACTTTTCAAATGCATTTTATTGGGCGACAATCTTAACGTAGAAGTGAGCTGTTGCAAACTGAAAATATCGCACGGAACAGATTATCAATTCTGATATGTAACGTTGGTATTGGTCGCCGTTAACTGATATCTTTCGTAACATATTACGTGAAAAATCTATATGAATAACATCATTGTCTGGTTATTTCACTTTTTTATAACGCATACCGGATTCCTTTGTATAATTTTTAATGATATCCGCGATCATTTAATATTTAACATAGATACAATGATCTAAAAGTGAATAAGGGTACAAGTGTTCCGGTCTAATCTCTACAATTTGAATAGATAATTTCGGTATGATGATATGAAATTTTTCTTATTATTATTTAATTTAACGATATAGAAATAAATTTTAAGATTTCATACGCAAATTTCCTGTTGATCTCGTTCTTCTACGTAAGCTGAACTTTTTATTGCCCTGTCGTCCGCAGTTACTTTCTTCCAAAGCCAGGTTTAAATCGTGCGATAAACGTTCCATTTTATATCACTGAAGACAAAGAAAACACAAATTAATAAATATGTTACACAAGCTTTGATTTGTATATAAAAAAAAAGGACATATGATTGACTATGTTTTCTGGATGCACATCATTTATAAATACTGTATATCAACAAGGACGTTGCCATAATGTCACATATTTAGAAATCAATAAAAATAACTCAAGGATTAAATGACAAAGTGATTTTATCACATTTACATTTTCTCATTGAAATGGGAATGTATCAGACGATGATCATCTTTGTAAATGTGAGAATTTAACATTAACGAGTCAACACGTTTTATTATGCTCCTTGTCACCTTTTAAGGTTGGAAAAAAAGGCTGAATAACGTCATAAATCATCCAATTACCTGTGCTGCGGATAGTATCAGCCATTAATGGTTGTATTTTCGGTGGAAAAAGAAATTAGAACACTACTACCATGGATAATTTGGTGAAAGCTAAATAGATACGTAAACAACAGCCTGTTTACAATGACGGCAATAACGCATAAAAAAACGGCCATGCGCTTGTGTATTTAAGATTATTTTCCGGGCGCGACTAAATCTTTTTAAATTATTATTCGTACATTAATAAGGTTGATGATATTTTAAAAAATATATTTGGACCGTCTGAGCTTGAATAATTAGAAATGCAAAGTTGATGCCAAATTATTTTTATTAGGGGTTGAGATTTTTTATCAAGGTTATATATTAATTTAAAACGTGTGAGGAATTAAAAGTAAATAATCATAATAAATTAGAATATTACTGAAGATAACTCATTTCAGTTTTTAAAAAAAACATTTTTTTAAATGTATACATAAAAATAAATTTTTAAAAAATATTATTTTACGATTATTTTCTTTGTATGTAATAAAAGTATATTATGTTTTAAATGGGCATTCAAATTTAATTTGATTATATAGGCTGCATTATATTCTTTTATTTTCTATGTTTAAAAAATGTCGTCACCTGTAATACTTCCTGTAGATTTGAATCCAAAATCCAACTGCTTAACTGCAGTACATTTTCTATTATTGATGAGTATTCTTCTGAATGGGTTTAGATTTATTTGAAAATTAATATATTGAAATAAAAAAGGAATTTCAAATTAAAATTTATTCATAAACAATTCAAAATACAAATGGTTTAATGTTACTAAGCGTAAATAAAAAAAAGCAACATCGAACAATCCCTTAAGACAATAATATTGCTTCTATGCTTATACATTTGGATACATTTTTTTTTATTTTTTTCATTATTTCAATAACATCATACAAATAAAGATAATTAAGAAGTCAAATCATTTATAAAATTAATAAGATGCAAATACAAATGTTAATACAGTCGAGCAAAATCAATATGTAAGGATTATGACACTACATATGGCCGTGAAAATTACTTAGCTCAGACGAGCTACAACTGAAACGTAACTTAAAAACATTAAGCTAACAATGAACGCAACCGTTACGATAAAATACTGCTTTTTAAAAAACACTTAGAAAACAACATCAAATTGAATTAAAATTTAACAATCACATATAATGAAAATACACAAAAGATCAAAAAACAAAAAGCAATCAATCAGTACTCATAAAATGCAATTAGACGACGACGCAATTTTAAAAGAATAAATATGAAATCGAACGATTTATGTCACGGGCTTGTATAAAATGGCCATTATATTTATTTTTTAATTGAAAGGAAACCTCACTTAAAATATTAGAGCTATAATTTAAGGCACTATAAGTATTAAAATCAAACAAGGCACAAAGTCTTGAGCATACTATTTTTAAAACGATTATGTTAATTTGTTTAAATATTAGGCTATATTCGTATACAGAATTGAGAAGATGAATGCAAAAATATGATCGATTTCGGTCAAAACGACCCGATTTTGAATGTGCAATTTAATATCAATCAACTAGATTACAGTCTGCTCTTTCGACGTCTACAATTCAAATAAAAGGAAGCTTATCTACTAAAACAATATATTTTTACGCCGCGGCATTTTACATAGCTCAATGCCGGGCTCACATTCGTACATTCTAAAGTTATAAAACTAATCAGTATTTTAATATCTTTAACGTTTCATTGAAAATATCATCGAATAACATTTTATTTTTTTACACCGTAACTTAAACATTGTAATATAAAATAGTAATCTTATAATATTAAGCGTAATGGTTCTATCGGTTATGACTCTTTTGTAGTACATATTAGAATTTTCATTCAATTAAAAATTTACACACATGAAATACGAGTTATCGTTTCACATCAAAACGAGAAGAAACATTAATACAAATTAGAATACAATATTCACCACAACAAAATCTCTCACGAACCATTACTTTGAGGTGCGGTTTTTATTAATTTTTCAATATCAAAATATAACGGAGCTATATAATATACGGGTGCGTTCAAAAAGTAATGCGTACAAATTATACAGATGCGACGATACACCAAAGCGCGTTTTAATTTGCTGATTTACGTTAAGGCGAGTATTAGCTTTAATAGACGCCCTTTAAAAGTCGTCTCTGAACTACCAGAAATTCAGCGTGCATGATTGTTTGAACTATGACCGACGATTGAGCCTTCAATGGATAGCACAAATGCTAAACATGACGAAAACAACCGTTTATCGCATTTTAATCGGAGATTTGAACACAAAAACGAATGGATACTTTATCACGATAACGCGCCAAACCACAGCATCTTCGTTATCAATGATTTACTTGCCAGGATCCACACCCATTTTTATAAATTTGGACGCATTACTTTTCAAACGCACCCTGTACGTATATGCACTTCTAATCTATTTTTTTTTTCATTATGAAATTCAACGACATGAACACGAATTGTCTATCAAAAATAGGATATCACAAGATTAAAATCAATGATTATTTATGGCACTCGTATAATTGACAAAGAAAGGCCACAAAGTTGAGCAAATTTCTCTACATACCGAAATGTTAGTTACCTATGTTAGTATATATTTAATTGTATCCGTGATAAAATTTAATTTTCTCATAAGAATGAAATATTTCATCAAGTCAAATCATTGTAAATAATAAGCTTAACTAATCTCACAATCGCGTAGGCAAATCAAATTAAATCGTAGCTGGTAACTGCTTGCAGTTATTGGGTTCATCGCGTTAAACACAACATGAAAATTGGATCATTAAAAATAATTATTACTGGGCGTTCCAATTTTAGAAAATTTAAATCCAAAAAAATTCCAATCAATTGAACATTTTGTCTATATGGAGAAAAATACACATCAATTCCTAATTTGTACGTCAATCCATTTCAAGCATGATTGAATATCATCACTATCGACTATCATACCTTCCATTATTTCAAAGACGTCTTTGAGTAGGGATTTATCGAAATGACCCTTCTTCAGTGCGCTCATCATCAATCCGGCTAAATATTTAAAGCATTGCTTTCTTATCGCGTTATGAGGATGGTTATCCCAAAGCGGTGTCGCTCTTACGTACGTCCACGACAAAACTGCATAATCAAGAACAGACTGCCAATGCTGAGATTCGACGAGTGTACGACCCTGATCGATTAAACATTTCTTGAAGGCCAAAACGTGAGTCGCTGCTCTATTATAGGCCGGAGAATCTGTTTTTGAAGTAAGTCTTGAAGTAGGAAGACTGCGAAATATGTTTCTTTTTAAATAAACAAGTCTTTCTTCAAGTGGCTTTATATCCGGCAAAGGTAGATCGTTTCTGATTTCTTGCTCTACTTCGGGATGCTTTTGAGTAGTGCCTTTAATTATGTCAATCAATTGTTCATGACTCATTCCTTTCAGTAAAACTTCAAGAGGAATTTTACTATCGGCTTGGCATAACTTTATCTCAGTTCTTACTCTTTTCGGAGCGGGAGATCCTTTTGTCGGGCTTTGATTCCTTTGTTTAGTGGGAGTCGAAAAATTTATCAACTCGTTTTTCTTCGGACTATTAGCTTTTTCCAAATCGTTCAACAACAAACGCTTTTTGGGCGAAGGACGCAAAACAATACCGTTTTTCGTTGAGTTGAACAATGCCAAAGGAGATTTTGGTGGCGTGCGATTTATCGGCTGAAAAGGCGATTGTTTTCTCTGATCTATATCGGGTGACCACGTCACGGGCATTCGTTTACGACCTGCAATAAAAAAATGCACTTGTTGAATAAAAATAGAAATAAGCATAAATATTTTGAATGTATAAAGGTAAATGAGTCTTTTACCTCTTTGCTGGATGACTTGTTCATCGGGAGATGGAGTCGGGCTGAGGAACGCCGATGACGACATGTTGGTTGGTGTATTATCTCGTGTGTTTGGGGTGAGAGCGTGCCGCGGAGTTAAAGGCGTATTAGGATTCTCGAGAGGGCCGGGTGTGAAGGTAAACTCAAATGGTATGACTCGTAAGTCATCGTGTCTATGTGTGATTTCGGTTAAGGCGGCCCGTGTGTTTCTGCGAGTTAAACCCGCTTCTTCCATAGTAGCATTTACTGTAATAAAAAAATACCATTCAATTAATGATTTTGATTAAACAATTAGATTTTATTTACGTTAGTATTTATGTATTTTGAGATCTTATGTTTGAGACTAAGCTCATAGTCCGACCGCCAAAGGGCTGTTTCGACTACTCCCATACTACAATCTTTTGAAGCATAGGAATTTTGTGAATTTCCTTTGAACTCTTTCAATACAATGAGACGCATAGTCGAGTTTACTTCTTACATAAGCACAGTAGAGAATTTTTAAAGTCTTTGGTCGTTCGTAAAAGCTCGAGTTAGACATTATGAATCCCAATGACCTCGTAGCTTTTGTAACTATGTCGTTAATATGGACATCGAAGGTGACCTTTGAGTCATGGATTACATCAAGATCAGTTATGTCATTCTTTTTCGTTAGTGTGTAATTTTTCAAATTATATGTTGTCTGTATATAATTATGTTTGTGGGCAAACGTGACAGAAAACATTTTTTCAGATTGAGGTCTAATTTATTATTTGAGCACTATTCATCAAGGCGGGGTAAGTCAGTTTGTAGTACATTAGCATCCTCGATAGAGGCGATTTTAGCATATTGTCGACAAAAGTTGAAACATTAGAACTGTTGAAGCAATGGATATCGTTTACAAAAATGTTATATAATAATGGAGACCCTAGGTTCGATCCCTGGGGAACAACACTAGGTATAACAATCCAGCTAGATATATAATTGTCGATAACAACCGCTTGGGATCAGTTAGTGATATATGAGTAAAACCACATGTGTTGATCTCCTCTGATTCCTATGAATTCCTACGATTCAGAGGAGATATACACTGGATAATGTAATGTTTATCATTACAAAATATTATATTATAACCATGAATTGAAGACCTTAATATGTTCAATAAATTTGTACAAATTTTGATAAGCAACAGATGTAAAAATTATTTATCTTGTTCAATTCATAATTTATTATTCCAAGCAAATATTTCTGCGTGTGTAATTCAATATTTATTGATAACAATGTTCTTGTTTTATAATTATTAACAAGCATATCATAATGAGAATAATAATTTATTATTATTGTTCCCTATTTATTAAATTAATTCAATTGTCGAAAATATTCAGTTTGTTAGACGAAGATTAGAAGTAATTTAACCCTTTGCACTCCGTTGTCCCCTCTCAGGGGACATCGTAATTCTAGCATACTACTCGGATGTCCCCTTTGATGGGACATTAAAGTTTATTAGTGAATACGGAGAATTAACTTATTGTGTGTGCGTGGAAAGACAAGAGAATCATCACACTACTCCCGTAACAGAAATGCAATCTACTCCCACTAACACTGCGTGGTGGAAAATGTTGTATCAGTCGATAAGTCTAAAATGGTTTTAGATTATATAACAAATATGGATGCTGTGGATCATGCAGATCAATACGCTTCGAAGTATTGTTTACTGCGAGTCATTGAAATGGTAGAGAAAGTTAATTTTTGGGGGCTGGAAATGTGTATTATCAACATTTACATAATTTACCGCATCTCAAAAGAAAAAAAAAGATGTCAAACTACTTATTATTGTCAATCGTACGCAAATCAGCTTACAAATAAGTTTATAAAACTGTACAAAATCATTATAATAACTTACTTGGCTTTAAAAGTAAACTATATATTATGAGAGTTTGTAAATGCACGTTTCTACGATAAAGTGGCGCCGAGAAGCTGATAGGTAACGTCCAGAATGGTTCGGAGTGCAAAAGGTTAATAACAGTACGAAGGTAAATTCTTCTTTTATTTTCAAAATTCTTCATCTTTCTATCTACTGTTCTAAGAGGAATCTAAGAGATTTCCATGGAATATTTCATCGAAGAGGTTTTTGTATGCTTTCCTATCGCCTTTCATACACGAGGCATATCCACAATGTACGAGTACTGACGCTCTGTGGTTTTTGTTTTAGACAGAGTTGGATAAACTGCATTCAAGGCCAAGACGTTGAGAGAAGAACATGGGGTTATTTGTCTCAATCGATTATAAACTGTTATTGTAATGACGTGTTGAAATGAGTGTCTACTCCAAGTTTGGCCAGCTAGTGAGGACCATAATCCGGTTCCTCTTTGAAGTCGTTCATGAGTGGAAAAGGTTTTCTTCTGACAATGAGATCCAAAACACCTTCAAACAATGGGCTAAAACATCGGCGGGGGACTCAGCAGGAAAAGCGAACCTTTTTAATAAGAGTCTAGATATGTAAAATATTTTTAAAGTATAAAACAAAAATGATTTAAAAATATACGTATGAATGCTTGTTATAACAGATTAGATAGTTAATGAAATGTGCCAATTTGCCAAATTTAACTGCTTTGTGATTAATTTTCAGTAGCATTAGATAAGATACAATGTTTAATGTATGTAAATGAATAACACATATTAGAATATATGGGATTTTTAAGATGAAAAGCATAAAATAAAATTTACAGAGAAAAAATCTCATCGTTATCCAGTGCCGGATTTAGTTACATTAGAAGTTTGAGACCCTCTGGGACCGAAAATGTTCCTTGTACTACACAAGACTACCTTAGCAAACCCGGTAGACACAATCGAAGCCTAATTATTCCTGAGAGGCCTACAAACTTACATGATAACTGGCTCGTATCTAGTGTTAATTGATTTTGAGGTGTGCGTCTTTATTTAAATACGCCACAGTTTTTATCAATCTAATTGATGTTTGTAAATAAATAGCAACCATAGAATTTGTTCAGTATTTATAGAGCCCTCCCTAATTTATGGCTGACGTCGAATGTTGCTTACACACAGAAATGTTTCTTTGACTATATATAAATTGTATTGTAACCGATTTGAAACAATAGCAATTCAATAAGAGCAATGAGAATTATCAATTTTACGCAAGTAAACTTTCAATGAATTTGAATTGAATTTCCTACAAAGTCACCCGGACTTCGAGCAAAGTTTAGTTTGGAATATCCAGACTTTGGGTGAAGTTTAACGCAGAGCACTCGGACTGCAAAGTATTAATATTAAAACCGAGTATTGTTTCTTGACGTTCCCAAGAAAACTTTAGCTGTTTGTATTTGAGAAATCTACTATAAATTATAATAATTAAACAATCACTACGATCCTGAATATATTGTAATTTATTTTGCAATTAAATCCTTCATCAAGATACCCACTAAAAAAAGCTCAATGTAAGTTATAAATACAATATATTATTGTGAATTCAATGAACAATATTTCCATAAAAGATCAATATATTGGCATCAAAAGTATCAAAATAATTAATAAATCAAAGACAGGTTTAGACCTGTCAAAGTCTTCATTCAATGCATCTTAAGAATCAGTTACTATTGAATATATTGTTAGTAATATAGTTCTTTTTGTCGTGTTATTACATCATGTAAGCTTAAAAATAAATTTAAAACATAAATCAGTACGGCAGACAATATTTAACAAATCCTCAATTAAATTGATCATTTGTAATACCTCGTTGTATGTAAACAAGTAATGATTTATATTTCAAATACTCTTAAGATCAAGCATTTGGAATGTATCATTTTATTAAAGTGTAGGTATAATTTCTACATAAATTTAATAATTGCATTGAATAAAATTAATCATTGACTTATTTAAGGGCATGAAAGATGAATTTGTATGGTAATAATGCATTAATATAGGCGTTGAAAGGCGGATTTGTGAAACCATCTTTTTTTTATATGGCGAACTAGGATCTTATTTTATCACACGTCACTTCGCCGGCCAGGGGGGCCCCGTTGAATGAATCTATTCAAATAAAATACCCTAGTATGGATCCAGGAAAAATGATATTTCAGCCGGGCACTCGGCGGGAAACTGAAGCTAGACGTCAGTATGCGTCAACGCATCAATGCATTGCGCGCCAAAAGGAATGTCTAACAACCTAAATAGCTAATTTTCGCGACAAAAACGATATTATTTTGCACGCCGAGGATAGAGCGATAAATAAATAAATCACCTGTAAACGATCCGGTTCGTATTTAATACAGAAATTCGTTAAAAAACCGTCAAAACACAGGCAGGCGTTAGCACGCCGCGACAGCTGGACGGACTGTTGCCTCTATGACACGGCAATAGCTCTGTCCTTCTCTAATGGCCTTTCGCAATACGCCAGTAAGAGACAGGTATGCTAACGCCTGTTGATCGTTTCGCGCAAAATTCGTCGGGTAAGGAAAGTTTTTTTTTAACCTGAACCGGTCGAAGAAACGAGCGAATCTCTACCATATCCCAAGATAATTAAAAATTCAAACGAAACCATTAAATCTTAACATCTCGTTTAAATATAACACAAAATAATTTAAAATGTGAATTTATATATTTAATGAAATATTTAATACAACAAATGGCATAAAATAGATTTTAATATTGTATTTTTCAACAAATTCAGAAAATGTAAATAAAAAAATATGAAAGTCAATGTTAATATGATCATATATTTTTCAGCACATTTTGCTATAGTAACTAAATCCCCTAAGCGTATTTAAATCCCCCCCATTTCATAAAAGGGAAAAATACTATTGCAAATGATGAAATAATATGTGTCGTAATACGATAATGCATTACTTTCGCGTGACTCAATATTTTTCGACGATTGGCCATTACAACATGTTTAAATGTCATATTATACAAATGTACATATTGACGACGCGTCTGTGTTGCCTGAATATTGAAAAGCGCAACAATCATAAATGCCACGTCGATTTAGTCATTCAAATCGAGAAATCGAAACGATCAATCGTTCGGTCGGGCGAAGCGGCCCTTTAAAAGTTTTGGTCGCTAGCCGTAAAAACGCGCCCCATTTCGACCGTCATCTTTTACAATCCCCCTTTTTGTATTCGCCTATCGAATGCGAATAAAAGCTGAAGCGTTCGTCGTTTATCCGATACATTTTGAACAATAAAAAACAGATAAATTCGAATTTATTGAATCTTTTATTATCTTGTTTAAAATCAAATTTTAATATATAAAATATGAGCGCTGTATGATGCTCTTTTTTATTTGCGGCCTTCGAATTTATTTTCTTGGGAAATTATTCCCTGATTTGTTTGTTACTTTAGTGGAAGAAAATAAACAGCTACTTCAAGTATATTTGCTTTGATCGTGCGATCGGAAAATATTCATCTGTGAAATTGTGAAAAATTTAACAACCTGGAATGGAAAATATTTTTTTATGCATACGAGTGCTTTTGCATTTACTTCTACATCAATGATTTTGATTGGTTCACATATCATAGACAAATTTTCAACAATTTGTTTAATTGTGCGATAACCTTTGATTGGGCGATTTTTTTGACCCAAATTTATTGATTAAGAAATATTCATATAGGGCTTATCAATTAACAAACATCTGCGAATGTATTAGATAAACCCAATATTAATGTCAGATTTTATCAAAGAAACTTGATCTCAATTTTTCAACAATTTATTCAAATATTTTTATATAAAATAATTTCCATTATTATCTTGTTCCATCTATTAACCACTTACTCACCGGTGGATCACTATGTTTTTTCACAGAAAAAAACATATTTTTAATACTTAAAAATTATTATGCTAGGAACACATATTGGTGAATCTAAAAACTTCTTCAAATTTTAATAGATCTTGATGTTTCTTGGTGTTAAATGATCCCGCAGGACAGCATTTGATTTACACGAGGAAGATTCAAATATAACCCTAATTTATTGATAAGTATCTTATTTTTCTACATAGTTCCCTTCATTAGAAATACATTTATTTCATCGGATAGCTTCTTGATCCCGTCACCGAAGAAAGAAGGCGGCTGCTCCGAAAACCAGTTGCGGACGTATTGTTCGACCGCAGCGTTGTCTTAAAATCGTTGTCCTCCTAATGCCTCTTTCAATGGACCAAACATATGGTAGTCACATAGGGCCAAGTCTGAACTGTAAGGTGGGTGTTCCCAGTATAATTGGGTGAGTTTATCACGAGTTACGGTTGCTGTATACGGCCGCACGTTGTCATGCAGAAGAAGGACATTGCCGACGGACAGACAGCATCTTACGGATGTTCAGGATCTTCTAAATCAGACATCATTATCGACCGCGACATTATGTTGAGGATAGTGATGATGCCTTTGATACAAACTCTACTAACTTCTGTAATCAGGAGCTCCACACATCTAGGGAATTCAATCCCGGGATCCAGGACAGTTACCGATATTACCCATTCCCTACCGGTGATGTATTTACTACACCTCGGCTCTAATAATGGGAATATCAATATGAAATATAATAGATACGGGCTTCAGAATTTTTGTATTCCTCAGTAATATAATTAGGAATCACATCAAAGTATTATAGTATATAAGTATTCATCTGCAGCGACGGAAATAAATAATTTGTCGGGAAATCGGGAATTTTGCGAGTTATAGTCCGTGTCTCAGCAGATAGGAATTTTACCAGTCACATTGATGGTGTTATACGATAATGGGGACTCACCCGATCATGCGATCATCAACTCGAACTAGCATTTAAATATCTGATGACGATACCTCCAACGAGTGTGGAAGCTGAGCGTGCATTTTCAGCAGCAGGTTGCCTACTAAAATCAGTTCCAGACTAAATGACGAAACACTCGATGTTTAATGTTACTTCGGACATATTTTCAAAATAATATTTGAATTTTTTTTCCGATTCATCACTCTTCTTTAATTATTAGCCAATAGACATTGTTTGATTTTCTTCAATTTGAATTTTTAAGACCACTTGACTTGACTACGCCACCCTCTTCCAGGTTTGTCTTCCAAGTCGATGTTTGAAGATTTAATTTTTTTTCACCAACGTTGGCATTTTTTGACATCCAATATTTCAACATAAATAGCAAAAATATTTCTTATGATTTTGCTGGCGATTTTTCATATGAAACTGCATCAGCAAGCAACTCCGCAAATACTGTCCCCAAATACTTGTAAAAAAGAATATTTTTTTAAACTCAAAACAATCTTCGAATAGTATACTATTCATTAAAAATGTCATCTTATACCTTTCCTGAACGACGAGCTGTTTAAAAATAGCATTTATGAAAATACGATATTAATACTCGGTTTACCTAAAATCAAGATAACAACAGTATTAAAATATGCCATTCTAACGAAGAACCGAAAAGTTTATCGGCTTAGAGAAACTCGAGGATCTCACCCCATCAAATCTCCCTCTTTTCAGTCTCGTTATTTTAGGCTGATTCCAATTTATTGAAAATGAATGACGGTGCCGAATTTAATGTGATGGCGCGACATCACGACGATCATGAATAACCTTTGTTGGTGTAATGTCTGCCGAATTAACTCGGAATATCCATTATAAGTGAGAGCCTCGGATGATTGATGGTGCTGTGGTTAGGGCTGAAGCATGTTTATGTTACAAAGGTCTATGTAACGAGAGAAAATAATTAGTTATCTTGCTGTTAACAATGCTACTTTATCACTCGGACATTGAATGATCAAATCGCCATGGCGAAGACGAGGACGACAACACCGTTTTAATGTCATTAAATCCTTCCCGACACAATAAAAAGGCGATCTGTCGTCGCTGTTCTTCGCGATACACCACATGCTATTTTTTAATAACCCCAGCTGCGAATCATCATCGCGATGTCATCATTCGAGCATATTGGTTGCTTTTGATCTTTTATAAGATTGACTCAAAATGCCATTGATACGTTCAATTATAAATCCAGATTTCACAACATAATCTATGTGTGATTTTAGTATATTTTCATTGCAATCAAATTACCATATTCATAAAATTATCGTGTTTGAGTTCCATACGAATTTATACTAATACTTAGTCGATGTACGACACGCCATTTGAGATTAATACGTTTTGATAAAATATGTTATAACATATGAAATTGCAGAATTTAGCCCACTTTCAGATTGAACTCGATTATGAAAAGTTCAGTAGAATACACGATTTCCTTTTATTAATTTAAATTAAGGTGAATTAAATATCAAAAAGATATAGAAATACAATGTGATCATAAAAGATTCCAATAGATATGTATATTGATTCTTCGGAAGACAAATATTCTTCGTTTTCTTCGATTTTTCAATAAATATAGATTTAATACCTAATCATATGTAAATGAAGTCGACTGAAATTCAGCTCGATACAAATTTGAAGGCAAAATTCATTGATATGTACTTGAATTTATAAATATTTACCAGTAAGATTGGAAAATATACGAAGATTTGCATGTGAAATCATTTCCATGTTTGGAAGTACTTATCGGTGCAAGCAGTTATTTTCACTTATAAAAGAAAATAAGTCTGCTGTCAGATCCAAAATTAACGACAATCATCTTAGGTCAATTATAATAGTAATCACTGCTAGCAATAAAATACATATAAGAAATGCCAAATATCAAGAAGAAAACATTAAATTACACTCGTCCTTTTTTATTATATTTTGCTTATAACTTATTTTAATTTTATTTTGGCACATGTTAACTTTTGAGTTTGACACCCCTAGCCTACACGATAACATTCAGAAACGAAAATCGTAACTTAACTGATATAAATATTTGAAATTGAACCGAAACAAATACCAAAACGAATAAAATAACAATTCGAAGCCCTGCCCTTAAGTTTAATGTTTTTGTATGAAATATCCGATTTTATAAGACGGTAATGAGACTAAAATTATTGATCAAAAAGCATTTTTCTAGAAATGTTTTGTCTGTTAGTAATTCCTTCAGGGTAAGTGTTAGACTCCACGAAACCCACCCATAACCCCTCCCCCCCTAGGGCGGAAGGGAGCCAACCCTACGCCCGTGACACTGATTCCTGGGGTAATGATGTGAAGTAGAAGTGTGCGAAAGTAGCTTCGTCAGTTTGCTCACCAAACGCAGCTGGAGTAGCCCAGCTAACATGAGTTAGGGTGTGCAGGTTACCCTATGCTGCTTACCCATAAATGGGTGTGTGGAACAGCTGATTATAGTAGTTGGTAAAGACTGTGTCAAAAGCTCACCACTATCCTCAACAGCCTAGGCATACAGGGGGGAACAGTTTTAAGCTGTTCGAACGACGACTCGTCTCCGTGGCTAGCTACAAATGACCGAACCGATACGAGTGCCATGGGGAAGGAGTAGCCCTTGCAGTCTGCTGCAGCCCCCTTCAAACTGAGGTTGGACTCACGGTGGCAGTGAACCCGCAGTAGTATATCCTTGGAATTTAACTTAACATTTGTCCTTCCTCCTCCATCACACCTTCGGGTGCATGTAGTCCGAAGCTGGTCTTCCTGCGGAAACTTCTCATCCTCTGGAGGGCGCGGAGCAAAAGGGGACTGGACGCTCTGCACTTAGCGTTTCTCGTGGAGCCAAAATATCAGTGGAAGACATTATCTGTGTGGCTAGTCCAGGGTAACTCGGAAAAGACCATGCAGCAGCGCAGGAAATGGGATCGAATATTATAATGATCCCCCAATCCAGTTAGTCGCTGTCTGTTGTCTGTCATCTGTTAAAATTCCTACATTGTTAAGATTTTAACAAAGCAAAAAACTTTTAAGCGAATTTAACCTCCGATAGCCGTGTAAATTAATTCTTTTGGCGCCCTTATTTCGTGGTTCGCATGGTCTCCAGATCTGACACCATTGGATTTCTTTATTTATTTATTTATTTGTGGAAACCCAACAGCTTTACATATATAATTAGCTGTAGATTAGAAATATTACAAGCCAATAATAGGATTTCACATATAGAATTAGTTAAAATTAAAGGTAAAATTATAACATGTACTCAAATTTAAAATTTAAAAGTTCGTAACCTTGTAGTTATTTCGTTTTTATTTTTATTTATCTTTACCAGGGGACGTACCCTATTCCGTCGCTCGTGCGGTCTCTAGATCTGACACCAATGGATTTCTTTATCTAGAGGCGTGCAAAAGAATTAATTTACAAGACGGAGGTGGGCACAAAAAAACCTTATTTGAAGGAATAAGCGCTGCCTTTGCAAAAATGAAAGAGGAAATGCTACTTCAAACAACTACAGTTGAAATAAGGAAAAGGTGTTGGTCGTTCATACGAAGCAGTATTGAACGAACTACTTATTGAATGATTTGTATGACATGTAGCATATCGTTGAAAAGGGTTATAATCTAGAAAACGTTTTAAAAAACGTTTAAAAAAAACTAAAGTTTAAAAAAGTTGTTGATTTTTTGTTTAAAGATTTTAGAAGTTGACATTTCTCATTCGTTCGCACATTTTATGTGACTTTGGAAGCTCAGAAATAATTTTCTTTAAATCAATTGCATAAAATAATTATTTATTTATATCAAAAATACATTGCAAAATATTGCAAACAAATTTTATTTCGGCAACCCTGACACAAACAGCATTATTTCAAGTCTTCTATAACAAAATTTTGATTTGATGACTTCACCAGGTTGCTAAGATGATTCATGCATATGTCTATCGGATTACCATAAAGTCGACATGATTTAAAGTTTATAAACAAAGACATCAATTGATGTCTTCTAAAAAAGGATCGTCTTCGAATAGTCATTGTGTTTTTTTTAATATGGAACCCATATTTCCAGTTTTATTTCACTTTTGCATTTCAACACTGTAATTTAAAGTAGTTATACATATAAACTTATCGCAAGATATTTGTAGAATAGTTGATGACGTCCGTTCAACTTTCTCCCATAGCTCCTCGTTATCAATGCTGCCGATCAATAATCAACATGGCTCATTTTCTAAATCATACATTTATTTGTTCAAATTTGTAAATGATTGATACATTGCCCGTTTATTGCAGATCTTAAACCTAAGTAATTATTGTATTTGAAAATAAAAGTGCTCGTTGAAGGCATTTTCGTAATAGAAGTAATGAAATGCTAGCAAATAAACAAACAACCCTTGACCGTAAACAAATATACCTTCTTGCGTATGAGTAAATCTGATACATTGATCAATCTGAATCTCTTCGTCTTCTGAAAACGATTACACCACTTTCATATTCGTTAACCTCCTCTTATGTTTATGCCACTTCATTTAATGAAAAATATAATAGCTCTCTTTTATATAAGTGTTACACTTTTGCCGTTATGGATGACACATTGACCCTGTGTCCTCTTTGGCAGTAGCGAATATTAGCCTGGTTTATTTGGATAAAGATGCAGTTACAATTCAATATCATCATCAATATTGTACAGCTTTTGTATGCCACCTCGAACATTGGAGCACGCAAGTTTTTCTATGTACTGTATATTTAAGGGTAATTCTCGTCCTTTGAAATACGCAATTTCACTTTTACGCGGTATGCAAAATATTACCAGCAAAGTGTCCTTTGTCGTGGTGGCAATCATCACTAAATAGAAGGGTACCGAATTAACGTATGGTCACTGCAGCAATCGGCATACTAGTCATCATACACATGATTCGCGCTATTAATAATTCTTAGCCCTGCCTTCCATCAAACATTGATTCATTGCTTGAGAATTTTTATAGAGGTGAGCTTTTAAAATGAATATAGGTCGATCATGTGGATCGGCGAATTAATGAAATTTGTATGAAAACTAATTTTAGCTCCGAGCAAATTTTCCATATAGATTTTGCGAAAAGGGAAAACCGATACGGTTATTTTTTTCAGAGAACAATAAACGAGATCATATCCGGGAAAATAACGTGCCGAAAATAATTAAGGCTCTATTTATAAACGAAGTGTATTTTATGTTCTCGAAATGCTCATTTTTCATCCGATACGTTAGAGATTAAGCTATTATATTACCTGGAATGTAATGACGTCAATTCTTTTATACTATTTATAACGGAGAAATGCTACTAATTACATTTCACTATGGTGCTTAATTAAATCAACATCATTCATCGTCTTGCTTGAACTAGAAGAGATTAAAAGTTAGTTCTTGGAATACGTCTTGAAATTATCTCAAACATTTTTCTTTGTCTTTAAGTAATTTAAATTTGCAGATAAATGTATATCTATCGATAACTATTTAAATATGGATGTTTGGTGTCTCAAAGCTTTGGATGTGTATAATTAATTAAAACTGGAATTAAAAAGCAAATTTATATATGTAAGGGTGATCCTTATTTGGGTCAAAAAATTTTTTTTCGAATATTTAAACCGCCAACATCTCATTTGATTTTCCACCCTTAAACACTATTTCAGTATTTACTTAAATTAAAAAATAACTGTGATGAAATACTCAGTATCTGGAAAAATCGTAGAGTTGCTAGTCACAGTCTTTTATGCTTTTTTAGGTGATGTGTTCTACATCAATGTTTTTTTCTTTTTAGGCAATCTTCTACATCTTCGCTTCTTAGTACATCTACTATATTTTTCTTATCTTCAACTGAAAATTCGTCGTCAAAACATGCAAAAGACACCAACTCTTCCGACAAGTACCATAAATGGCCCAGTATTTTTTCATGGCGACTTAGGACATTGTTTCGTTTATATTTTCAAAGGATGCAAGATCTTTTAATTATTGTAAGTTATTTCTCGGCGCTGAACATCCGACAGGGGCTTGAAACCAGTATTTTGTATATATTCGAGGTCTAGGGCAGGGCTCAATTTCAATGCGTTCCTGCAGGAAATAATTCGGAAAGGGGGAAAGGGAGGAGGGTTGACTGTAGTGAAGTAGTGAATCTTACTGCGTGTGATTCCTCTTCAAAATAGACTAATTAACATAACAGAATCAATAAGTCAGATTTATAGCTAAGTGGCCCTATAACGATTTTTTCTGAAACTTTGACCTATGGTAGCCTAATTTTACCTACGACCTAAGGTGACCTAATTTTAAACTAAAAATAAGATTTATTATATCTAAATTATTACAAAAATGAGAAGCAACACTCGTGGCGCCATCGCCTGGTACGCCCTCCGAACTATATTTTTATTTATTTTTTTTAATTTAGCTAATATTCAAACCACTATAATATGTAGATTTGTCACGTACTTGCTAAGCTTTCGGTCTTCGATGGACTGTGCTGGGAGGCGGTAAGACACAAGCGTCATAATTTCAATTCAAACCTGGATCAATTCATTTGGAGCGACAACACCTTTGTTGTAAATGTTTGGCATTCATCACATCGTTCATAATTATTTGTTTATGTCAAAAATACACAAATGAATAATGACTGTATTTTTTTATACTTTTTAAAAGCGAGTGCCCGGCATACTGCCCAATATTGCAAGAGTTGCGAGACAAGCGAGTGCCCGGCATCACAACTACAAAAAAGCTACCTATTTATAAATAATGCATCCACGAAAGACTACTTAATATTTATAGACATTCACGAAATACTACTTATTTTTTGAAGGTCCGCACCCCTTCTGGGCATTTGCATTATGTGACACCTTTCATTCTACACTACTGACCCAGCGGCTACAGAAAAAGTTCGAGAGGAACAACCAGCAAACGGTCCAGAAAAGCAACAAAGGAAGAATATCGCTTGGCAAACGATAACATTATCTTCCGTTGCTTTCTATATCTCTTTGTAGTCGCCGAATTGGGAAGTGGGAAACCACCCAGTCTTGAATTCGCGGGAATAAATTGCTCGTGGACGGGAATACAGGATACGGAGAGACAAATTGGATGTAATCCCTTCCTGTGAATAGATATCGAAGAGGTCCTAGTCCTGCAGTGGACTGTTTGTGGCTGCACTATGATTAAATCAGCTAATGGATTGAAACTAAATTTTAGTGGTGCCTACAAAAGAGCTTACCGTATCGTAGACTATATCTATTTAGAATATTTAATTATTTGTATAAATCCAATACTTCAGATTTATTCCGTTATTTATCCGTAAGATAATTTTCTAAATGCATACATGAATTTATTAATATACTATTTGAATCTTTAAATCATTCATCTATTGATGAAATTGCAAGATCCAAAATGATCACCCTCCTTCGGGGTTGTAAAACTACCGTCAATTATTTATACGTGCTAATTAGCATAAATAGATGTCTACGTCAAATGTGCATCCCCTATTTTGTTTTTAGATTTAAATTCCTTTCACTGTCTTCGATGTTATCTTCAAAAATGCATACAATAGCATTTATTTTCTTTTGTAGTTTGTCTTAATCATTTGGAAATGTATTTAAAAGAACAATGAAATAACCTACCGTTAAATCGGCTTTAAAAAAGTTTAACAATTCACTCCGTAACAAGAATAATAAAATGAGCCCTTTTAACGAATTATTTTATTCGTCTCTCGGATGGACTACCCTGGGGGAAGTTTTACAACTTTACCTCCTTTGTCGTAGTTTAAAATTCTTTAATGAATTAATATAAAACAACTGTTCGCGAGGTTCTTCGGAGATTTCTACGCCATTATATTCGGCTCCTAGCCGTAATATTCCCACCGGAATAAAATAATTCTCCATTAAATTATTCATTAAAGATTCCACCCCCTATAAAGATGTATCCGCACCATGCGATACTAAAGTATCTTTCTCTCTTCCACTGAAAGCCTCATATTCAGCTGTGTGACGTCACTACTCGCCAATGCGGCAAAAGTGGTCCAGATGCACGAATTCTTTCGCTCTTCTCATTTTCCACAATGTCTCAACATTGCATCGTCTAATCTGTATCTGTCAACAAGTATTATGAGTGAACTTTGAAAATTTATGCAGCAAAAGAGACTTTGTCCGATGTTTTCAGCGCGAGAGTGCAAATCCACACGAAGCGACAGATGAACTTGCAAACGAGGGATGTAACAGTTTTTAATCATGCCATAAGTTCTGTGCTCGCTATAGAAAATATGCACAATTTTTTAATCAGTCATTCTCGAATCATTTGACATTATATAAATAAAAATCAAATAATCCAAGCCTGAAATCAACGAATTTAATGACTAAAGTACCCGAAATTTCATTGTGAATACTTTCTCAAATCCCTATTTGGATAAAATCTACGCCAAACAATCGCAAAATCTTATATAAATATGGAACTCTAAGTGATCAAGTGTGCTATCAAGAGTGTTTATTTACAATTGAATTCGACTCGAATTGAAGATCTACGTCTTTGCCATTTTTAAATTAGCTCATCACACAAAGGGTTAATGATATAATTTTAAAAATATAACAAATATAAAGTTTAAATATAATTCTGTACCATGGAAAATATAATCAAATTAATATCTCCTATATTGTTTGTGTTATTCATTTTTAAAATAAGGTAGTTTCCCTGCCGCACCCTCTACAATATATCTGCAAATTCATCTCAATTGGATTGTTTGTTGTTTTGATAAGATAAGCACACTAGAAGATAGAGCTTGAAATATCGCACGATTAATCTAATTCTATCTCTGAATATTTATCAGTATGATTAATTTCGGTATCCATTGTATCATCGCTTCAATAATAGAAGCAATTTATAAATATCATAGAGCATTAAAGCACAAATTCGGGTCGAAATTCCTTTCAAATGATCCTATTCTCGGTGTCCGTGAATGCGGAATGCTAGGTGTCTTCCACATAATTTACCCTTGTTTCAATTTTATTCTGCCGTAATTTAAGAACCCTATCTTCCATTTAACCCCGGCAGGGGGATAGGACTCTTCTGGTTGGACTTTTTATCTCGTCGTTTGTGTCTCCCTTTTAAGTACTACCCTTTATCGAGCAAATGAACACTTGGAGATCGTTTGACATTGGGTCACTAACTAATTATCTATACGGACCTTTTTCGGAGGGCATTTTCTCCCAAATTCGATCGGCTTCGTGGTTATTTTTACGCTGGAGAAAACGTTAAATTCCTTTTCGCTATCGACGCTTTCATGCAGCACGACGGTCGCACGTTTGAGACCTTTGAGCTGAAAGCCGATGACCTTTTGATATCCTGTTTTGTAGAATAAATATAGGACTCGAAGGGGGTGAAAATAATTTCGCCTTAATAATAACAAATATGTAAAAAATCATATATTAAAGATATTTTTACATTTATTTCGATGGCGCCTAAAAGCCTCAACGATTCCGAACTAGACACTATGCCGCCGCAAGACATTAAGCCTATATAAAATTCTTTGGCATTGTGACAAATTATTGGTCAAATTTATATATATTATATAGGCAAATATTATATATTATTATGATTTTGTTATATAATATACTTAATTCAATAATATATATCATAATCGACTTATATATGTATTATACAAATGTCATCTGAAATTATGTATGTATAATTTAATTACATAATTGTGGTAAAAAAAACGCCTTTATCTTTATTAAAAGAGGTAATAAGAGGACCATGTAAAATAAAAGGATAACGACAATAATAATAATGATGAATACCCCTGCTCCAAAACTTCAGTCCCAACGAAATATAAATTCATATATACAAAAGTCAACTTTTTTTTAATGAACATGGGTTTTCAACCGTTTTTGGAGCATATGCTATTTGGAGCATAATTTTAAGCTCATTAACTTATGCAAAAATATTTATGCAAATATACCCACGATCCATTATTATAAACATAATCGAGCAATTTGCTGACTTATCCGAGCAAAAATATCTATACAGCTAAATGTAGGATTTTGCCATAGTACATTTTAATGAACGACGAGTATTAAATTAATATGTAAGTCTACACCGCATTAAGCCGTAGCAAAGCAGACTTCATTTCATAAGCAAAATAATTATACATGTTTCTTGGGGGGGAAATTGAATTATTTATAATTAAAATATAAATTATTTATATATTTTGCATTATTATGGTCGATTTAAATGGTTGGAGGTTCTTATTAGATGCAAATTAGCAGCATCGAGGAATTAAACAGTCAAATGTGGCTTTAAAACCACACATGCAAATTTTCTTTTTACAGTTCGCTAGTACTTTAGTACTTTTCACATAATTGCGTCATTATATTGATCAATATCGTGCAATACAATAGCAATTATTTACGTTCCTAAATTTATATTATTAATTAGGATTTAAACGATTCCACGAGCTCGTTCAGGTTATCAATCGATCAGCATGCGTTTAATTTGAAGTGGCAATACTACCTTGTAAATATTTTTTTTGTATTCTTTTATTGGCCTAAATACTTCTTAAACTGTTAAAAAATAATATCCAAAAGGTTTTATGTCGGGGAAATTTTTGAAAGTGATCGAAAAATTCGATTTTCTAAGTGCAGTCACGGTGCTGTTGTGCTCAATTTAAATAAAACGATGCTTCGTATATAAATACGTAAGTGACGGTGATTGTAAGGCTTTCAAGGCAACAGGACAGGTTGAGCAGAATCTGTGTTTTAATAAAAATATCAAGCAAAAGTCATTTATAAAACTACAAAAGGGCTAAGCTTTTAAGATAAATTAACAGGAAAGTTGATAGACGAATTGAGTATCTATTATGGTTCGGCTATACGTAGACACTGTAATTCTATCGAGGACATGAGGAAAGCCATTTGAGTAATGCCAAATCCCAAAATTTCAACTGACTTATGCCCGGAAGACCCAAAGTTGTAGTACGCTTGGAAGATACAAAAAGCCAAAGAGCAGTAAAGTGTTTAAAATAAAACCGACTTCGATATTGCTGTAAATTTTGCAATCGTATATTTCGACGATGATTTTTTTGCTTTTTCAGTGCAAGCTACGAAGCAAATGGGTATAGCTATCGGACCGAGTTGCTATAATTTCTGCACAGAAGCTAACAGCACGCGTATCGCACCATCTGATCGCTCCCTGTCCGTAGAGGCAAAATAAGCCTTTTCAGCATCACTATCTTCGAGGAAGGATAAAAAGGATAAAAACCTGATATTAGAAAGACTATTGTATGGCCCAAGCATCGTCGATTACTGGCAAATACAAAATTACATAGAAATACATGTACTTGAAGCTTTAACCTTTTAACTGCCAACGACGCACCGGCGTGTCGAATTTGTATGCGCTGATGAGTCATTGGCAGTTAAAAGGTTAAACGCGTTTTCTCGAAACCATGTTTTTCAAGCTTGCCGTACCGTTAACTCCTACAATTTTCAACTAATTGACTTAAATTTTGACCATAGCTCAAAAATAATAAAATCAATATTTTAAAAAGTTCTACGGACGTTGACTATATTTTTTACAAGGGAGGTCATGAAAAAAACCCATGTATCATTTCGAAAGCTGTTGGGCCGCCATTTTGTTTTTAAATGACAAAATATGTTTTTGTATACTTTAATCCCTAAAGGAGTACTATCCCAGGGTCTGGGACCTCCCTCCTCTTATTCAGAAAGAGCACTCTTGTATATTGAGCTTGGAGATAGAGACAGAGAGAGAACGTAGCGCGGGAGACAGAGATGAAGAGCTTCCCCGCATACATCGTGCGATGGTATAAAGCGTTAGCTCAAATTTATCGACTAATAATGATTTCGATTTCAATTTTGTTTGTACAAAGAAATTACCGAGCATTGTGTGCTATCGACAGTGTTTATTTATTTAATTGCTTGCTGTTCGTCGCTGCTTGTTAAACGAGTCTTTGTTCGATTATCATTTCCTTCTAAAGCAGGAGCAAATGATTCGATATTTTGTGTATCGGTTATGTAAAAAAATTACGTGGTCTTATATGCTATCAACAGTGCTTATTTACAATTGGCTCTGCCTCGAATTAAAGATTGTCTTACGCTGATAGGAGCTGACAGAAAGTAATCGGTGTAAAGGGATTATGGCATCAACGACTTCATCGATTTTAAATCTGCTCACTCCTCAAAAGGTTAAAGCAGTGCTCCGCAACCTTTTCTCATCTACGACACATCAAAGTTCTTCACCATTTTTACAATAATTTTTCATCTTTTATTTCATAGATATACATACAAGGGATGTTCAGAAAGTAAGTGTACTAGATTTTTTCATTTTTTAAAAAGAGTATATTTGAAAAAAATGGATACTATTAATACACTTGTTGACTATTTTTCCACATAATTGACATCCCGTTCAATGCATGCGATGAGCCATACCACAAGCTTCTTTATGCCCTACTCGAAGAACTTTTCCGCCTACCCCTTTTCCCCATTTCTGAGTCTCTTTCTTCACTTGCTCGTTGATTGAAAATGAGGTGAAAATATAAAGATATCAAGTCAGGGGAATACGGGGTATGATTCAAAACATCCCAATCAAATAATTCCAAGAGCGCTTTTGTGGTTCGGTGGCATGCAACAAGCCCACTCCCCTTGTCAGCATCCCCTCCTTTTGTTTAGAATGCTCCTTTTGGATTTTTGTAGGGTCTCAAAATATTGTTGTGCATTGATGGTTTCCCCCTGGGGCAGAAATTCGACCAACGTGATGCCTTTTCGGTCCTAAAACACTTGCAATTGTAATTTTTATTTTTTTGCTAGAAGAATTTGTGTGACGTCACTGTGACGATTGTTTTTCGACTCAGACATGTAATGAGTCACCCACTTTTTTATCTCCAGTCACAATAGAACTCAGAAAATCCTCACCTTTCAAGAAACTCCACTCAAGGAACTCGCGGGCGCTGTGAACCCGCTCGCATTTGGCGGGATTTCTTACCGACATCTTTCACGCAACTGGACACTACAACGTGAATTTACGTACTACCGTGTTCCTGCTATGCTCGCTTTGTCAGGAGATCTTCCTCCACCACTCAGTATTGACAACCCTTAAAAAATAAAAAAAACACAGCCCGTTATGGTCACAGTACACTTACTTTATGAATTTCAGAAAAACAATCGTCAATTGTCAATTTCTTCTACTTATTGTTATGTATTTGAATTTATCAACAATAAAACACTTCGAAGCGACTCAAATTTAGCCTCAGTTTAGACTCAATATTTAAAGGCAATTAAATTTTTCTTATCCACAATAAATTTGAGAAAATGACCCTTGATTTGACTCCACAAAATAGTAATATTGTTACCTCTTAAGCCTTGATATTTTGTTCATTTTCAAAGACCATAAATATTAATAAACAGAATATGTAAATAATAAAAAAAAATCTAAGCTAGAAAAATACCGAAACGAGTGCCTTTGATCATAATCATAAGATTTGTTGAATGAATCTTATGCTGGATGTTTAATGTTAATTGAAATAGAAGTTCACACGACGATTAATATTATGCCTGAGGATTAAGGATTCATTCGCACGGTCTAATGACGGCATCCTTATCTTCGCCGGGCAAGTATATACGGATAAAGCTCATAGATATGAAGGGATTCTGTTGATTTAGATATGGTCAAACACTTCGCTTTGGTGAATTACCAAATTCCGACCACAAACACTGTCCAACCAATTTAACCACCCTCGACTTGATGTTGTCCTTTGTGTTCGGAACTTTACTCAGTCCACCGTGTGTATATTTACCCGCAACTTAACCATGTCCTATTCCAAATTTTCATCCGGGGGCATCGCTTAAAGCTCACTAATGAGAACTTTCATTAGTTTGCCCGTTTAATCTTAATGTATGTATTTATTTACATTACGCTTATTGGATGGGGCGAGTCTTCGAGACACTTGCTTTCGGCCTTATAAATTTGAATATCTCGCCTTTAACATCGAGACCCAAACTGAAGAAGTCAAACCCGGCGCCGTGCTAATAAGAGCTCAGCAAACTCACGACTAATTAAAAGCTCCATCGACTCGAGCACATCTATTAAAATGAATCATATGTAAATGTCATCCGATTATTAATAAGCAATCTTCAAATTTCACCATCCCATGAAATAATATTTGTTCAGCGTTATACGTTTGTTTTGGGGTGAATTTATTTGTTCGTCAGGCTGCAAGGGTGCGTCTTCCGCAACAAAGACTTTGTTGGGAACTTTTTCACCGGGCAATCCTTTTGTTTGCGTCTTTAACGATACCATGCTATGTAGTAAGGTGGATAACGGAATTACGGCAGTAGATGTTTATTGTCTTCATCCGGAAGTGTTAGGAAGCGTACTGCGGAAGACAGTGGTAGAATTTAATGGCAGGAAGTCATCAATTACTTCAAATGGATAGAAAAGAGGAAAGGTTTTCAATGACGAGCCTTCAAGAAATACTCAAAATTTCAAAGCCACCATATATGTATTTATAAATAGTAAGTAAATTATAAAAAATCGTACTTTTTACTAATAAATCATTTAACATTTCTCGATAGAAGTCATTATTCATACTGTTCATATCTCATTGGATTAAGACGATAAATTTGATTTTTTTAAGATATCATAACTCTTTAACAAGCAAGCGATTTGAATCCAAATTTCTGATGTAGTTTCTTATAGTTTACTTTTAAATTTCATAATGATAAAATTAATGAAAATCAAACTGTGGGTCGTACATTATGTTTAATATTGAAAATAAATTTAGTTAGTTTCCATTATTTTCGAGCAAAATTTTGTTTAGCTGTGAAGCTCATTTCACAATGGGTGGATTCGTCAAAAAACAAAATTGCCGTATTTGAGGTGATGAAAATCCTCGTGCTATTCAAGAAAAATGTCTACATCCAAAAAAAGTTACTGTTTGATCTGCATTTTGGACAAATGGAATCATTGGGCCAAATTTCTTCGAAGATGTGTTTTTGAAGTATTTTAACCAGAGCCGTATCGAGGGTATGAAGCGCCCGTGACAAGTATCTAACCAGCCCCCCACCTAATTTTTTTGTTTAAAAAATTTAAACAATACATGCAATATATTAAATATTATTAGAATTTATATTTTTAAAAAATATGAGAAGATAGTTCCAAAAGTACCCGACCCAACGTATAGATGTCGGAGGCCGTACGAGCTACCAAGACGAACAACGCTCGATCAAATGAGGTAACCACTCCAGAAATGATGAAGAAAATCCACACAAAATGGTATTGGATAACCGTCGACTGTAAGTGTGCGAGCCAGCAGATATGGTTGACCTTTCAAAAAATGCTGTACATCATATATTGACTGAAATTTTGGACATAAGAAAGCTACGCGCAAGATGGGTGCCGCGTTTGCTCACAATATAAGAAAAACAGCATCGTGATGATGTTTCAATTGTGTTCATAGCAATAAAGCCGAGTTTTTGCATCAATTCAGGATGAAACATGGGTTCATCATTTAACATCTGAGAGTTAGTGGAGGGTCCCTATCTTAACATGGTACCCTCCACTAACCCGAGTTGTTAATTGATCCCGCAGATTTTGTAACTTAAAACTAAAAAAAAAACTAGCCAAGATAGTAGCATAAATTAGTAAGATAGAAAAATATCGTTTGCGACCTCATTTGCCATTCCGTGATCGTACAGATCATAGAAAATACCGTAAAAGCCCCTAAAAGAGACCAGAGTGGCCACAGGGTCTGTATGTCCAACTGGTCCGTTTTTCGGACCGCTGATATAACGAATGAGTGCCTATGTACTATACTTTTATTGTAATGTCGGACTACAGGGGGTGCCGGTTTAAATTTCAACGATTCTGCTGTACAGGGATTTGATCCCAAAAGCGAAAAAAGCTCCATTACTATTGTAATATTTTAATTATAATCGCCATTAAGCGAGGACGTTTTCATATTTTACAATCGATCGAATCGGTTGTTGTCTTTATTATATTTGAGCGATAACGAAGAAAATAGTAAACTTTAACGAAGTAAATTTTGTCTGTAAGATTATTTCAATGTTTGCCTTCCTTTATGATTATAAGGATAAAGATTTTAAGAACTTTATTGTTTCCATCTTTATTATCATTTTCTGAATTTAGCTTATCACGGATGTCATTTTCACGAAATTCAATGGCAAATCATGAATATTTCTGCGCTAATATCATTGAAGCCTTTTTCATTGAAGCATCAAAGCATAAAAGATAAAGGGAAAACAAAGTTCAAAAACTTTTATTAATTTTGGGCGATGGGTATTGTTAATGTCGGTGAGCGCACGTCTGTCCGCGAATGCAGGCGAAGTTGTGGTGGGATGTATCCTGGATTATGTGGGATTATATAAGGGCAATAGGATAGGTGAGGTTGTCATGGTTACGTGGGACGCCGTGTGTCCCCGGCGGCGCAGTGCGCAGGCGCGCCGAACGCGTGCTCCCTGCTGCAGAACTTCACCAGTTCAGGGCTGGCACTGGGGTGTGTCGCGCGTCCCACCCGCGTTGCCGCCCCCTACAACACGCTCGCGACTTCTGTAAATAAAGAAACAACTTTCCAACTGCAGATGTTTTCGCCAATCGCGAAACAATGATACGACAAATTCCCCCCGGGAACACGACTCCGAATGCATCGACGAAAAACAATTAAACTTTTCCCAAACTTCCGCCAACTAATTCGGGGGGGATACAATTTCATTAAGGCACTGTAGTACCATAACGAGTTTTGTTTTCCCGTTCTGAATTTCATTCGATTATGAAGTTAACCACGATGTTAACGTTCCTCGTTAATGACTTTTAATCGTGTTTTGATAATACGCCGTGTTTCGCACAACCGTTAAATTATGATTTATACATTGATTGCGCCTAAATATCGCAATAAATCAATTTTTAGCGTGCATTGATATAAAAAATAAAACGAAATTAAAAATTCGCTTTTATCCCGAACGCAAACGACCGGAGATGGACATAAATATTTCAGTTATTACCGCAGCTGTCAAATCGAACGACCGCACGTCATTGGTCGAATTTATTTAAAGATGTATTTGAATTTTAGCGCGTTCGTAAATAAATGTGACAGTGCAGTTCGGCTACATGTACTATGGTATTAATATCGGATTAAAATGATGTCACTCCATAACAAACCATGATGACAACAGGAGGAAGCATGGAAAATCTCGAAGAAAATTCCGAAGATCAGGTAAGATCGATAATCAATCTGACGTTGAGGTTATGTCATATAACTGCCACAAAGTCAAATGTCAAATGTGTGCCGTAACAGCATTACTGTCGTGCATAAATGTCATTCGCAAATGTTACGTCCAAATTTGTCGTCATAAATCCGATGCTTTATTCACCACTATTCCATAAACTATTATGTAGGTTTGGTATTAAGTCCCACCCAGGCGGTCGAAAGGGGAAGAACCGCGTATCACTACGACATGATAGCGCCTCATATAATATTCAATAAGGCGACGTAAGTGACGTTTTTATGCGATAAACTTGACGGGTTTCGTCGTTGGATAAGATCTCAAATTTTAGGCTCGTCATATATTGCGCCTAACGAGTTTGTGATTACTTTCTCGGCTTTGGAAACATGATCTTTTGTATTAAATAGTTTCAAAGTAGCGGATGACCGCTAAATTTTGAAAAGGCGCTTTTGTCGACGTCCCAAGTTTCCTCGTTACTGTTCGACGGCGCAGACGAAGGAATGTCAGGATATTAATAAAAGCCCTTGACATGAAAAGGCTTGCATCAACAGTTTGATCGATATGGTGTTATTGAATTGTCAGACTTTCTATATTTAAAGTGACCGTGATGGCCGTATCGAATTTTCCATATCGCAACAAAAAAGCTCATTTAATCGACGGTTTTATATATTGAAATAAAATAGAACTTCCAGCGGAGCAAAAATGCTAACTGTCAAGGATTTAGACGACAGAGCTTATTCCTTTTAAAACGACTTTTCAATTCAAAAACACAGAATTCGCGCTAAGTAATGTGAAATGCTTGTTATAAATTTCGAGGTCTGTTTTTGTTTGACATTGTTCGTCAAAATCATAAGCATTTTTTCCCAAAGAGCTCGGGTGCTTGGAAGCCTTCGGAATTACATCCGCGGATTAAACAATCTCCAGTCGAGCGATCCACTACAAAAAATACATAATAAAATACCGAAATTTGCTAAAACCCAGCTGGAGACGAATTTGTGCCAAAATGTCAAGGTCGACATCATTATTGTTGGCGTCTTTGATAATTTGCTTTGTCAATAATGTCAACCATCGTATCGTTACATCGTTACACGTCTGAATTGATGTTTACATTCTTGACATCAAAAGCTTCAAATACGCAATCAAAATATAGTAATATAGTAAAATTATTTTTGACGGAATGAAAGCCGAAACTGAACCGATTTAAAAATATCGTTTTTTTTCGGTTCGGTACACGTCTTACACAATTGAGAGTTTGGTTAATCTTGACTTGACTGACTCAAATAAACTTCAGCGTATTTCAACATGCGATCTTCTTCTCCAACGACATAATAGCCAACCTTTTTTGAAGAGACTTGTCACTGGAGATGAAAATTGGATACTCTATGAAAATATCCAACGTAAACGGTCTTGGACCAAGGGTACAGAAGCTTTAACTGTAGCTTAACCTGGCCTCCAAATCCAAAAAAAGTTTTGCTATGCATTTCGTGGGATTGGAAGGGGGTAGTTTATTATGGGCTACTTCAACAAGGTGAAACGATCAATTCACCAAAATATTGTTTCCAACTAGACAATCTAAAGCAGGGGTGGCCAACCCGCGGCCCGTGGGCCGCATGCGGCCCGCCTTGAATATTTTTCCAGCCCGCAAGATTTATTACACTTTTACAAAATATATTTTTTCACTTCAAAAAAATGTCTATAGTGTATCTAAATCTAAAATGGGGATATATAATTTTAAATGCGGCCCGCGGAGCTATAATGCATTTCCTAAGTGGCCCGCAAGATCATTTGGGTTGGCCACCCCTGATCTAAAGGATGCAATTGCCAGAAAACGGCCAGAATTAGCGAACAGACGAGGGGTTGTTTTTCATCACGATAACGTCAGGCCTCATGTGTCTTTGCTCGTCAGAAATAAATTATTATCATTTGACTGGGATGTTTTACCTCATCCTCCATACTCTTCGGACATTGTCCCTTCAGATTATTATTTATTTATTTAATTGAAAAATTCTTCACGTGGTAAAAGTTTTAATTCAAAAAATGATATAAAAATGTACCTTGATCAATATTTTGCCAACAAACCTGGGAAACTTATGGGACACCCCAATACAGGGGCGTCCAACTTGTCTTTTATTCAAAATTATATTTTCAAAATGGTAATAGGCACATGTAATATTTAACATAATATAGTTTTGATTTAAATTGAAGATTTATTAATCCTTATTTTAGGTATCCGATTTCCTCATTCTAACTTTATCTTCTATCATTCTTCCAACAGTCTTCCATCATTCTAACCATTTTCTTCATAACTAATTTGAAATCGTCTTCCTCATCAGATGAACTGGTCAATTCAATTTAAGAATTAGCGGAAACATCCGAGCTTTCATGGTTTTTTTATAAAAAAAATCCGTGATCTTTGATTGTGTTATATATTTGGTAAGGTCTTTATATATTTATTCATATTGTGCACAAATATTTCGAAGGTTTCTTTGGAAACTGAGAGCACATTCTGCGTTTGAGTCAATTTTGAACACAATATTTTCCAATTTTCTTACTGGGTTGAGAGCGTCATCTAATTTTTTTGCAGTAAATAGTGATGATTCGGGAGATTCATCTTCACTTACATGATCCGTTTCGGATACTAAAATAAGATCAACTAATTCCTCTTCGGCTATAACGTCATAGGTAAATAATTATTCGATATCCTTACATTACAAAACGCATCAAAACCAATAAAACACTAATTTTTTCGACCGTGTTAAATCGAAACCGCGCAAAAAAATGCCGTGTAGACAGGGATTTCCAGATTTAAATTTGCTAAAAATTAGGCCCATACTTTAATATGACGTTATTATAAGGTTACGTGGTTTTTTTAAAAGAAGAATTCAAACTGTTTTATAGTAAATTTTGAATTACTTTATTTGCACATGACGCATGTCCTTCATATTAACAAAATAGCATGCATTTTGAGCGATTCGCTAAATGTATTCAATAGAGCCATTCACTACGATGTATCATCGCGTTGTTTTATTTTCCCCGTACTATATTTTTTGTCAATAAAACTATGAAGGAAGGTGATGGCTGGGGGCGGTGGGGTGAGAAATACGGTGGTTTATGTTAGTAAACGTTTTCTGGAGTGATGTGTTCATATGTGGCGTAATGTTCTAATTTATTACGACGTATCTCATCTATTTTTCTTGACGTAAATGTATATATCGATGTATCATAGTCGGAAATTCTCGAAAAGAAGACAACCGGCAACAAAATGTTATATCTCAAACTCAGCACACCGTCGTCTATTATATGATGGTCGATTCCATCAAAAATATATTTTATTCAATATTTTCAAATATATGTCGTCATATTAATAATTATTGGAATGTTTGCATAAAGATACGATCGTTAATATTTTTGATAATTATAATTTGGGTACTACAGTAGATCCGCAGTAATCCGACAAACGTTTTGCAAGGCAGTGTCGGATTGTCCAATTTGTCGGACTATAGAGTACTGCCCCTGACCCGTTATAATCAGAAATCTTTTGAAAAAGAGCACTTGTAATCCGAAAACTTATGAAAATAATAGACAATACAAGGTTTCATATTATATAATTGCTTATTTTCACAGTCTTTCGTAAAGAAACCAGATATATAAAGCCTCTGGATGTTAAACTCACTTGAAAGTTTGCCTCTTGTCTGTCCCACGTCGTACTCACTTGCCAACTTACAATAAGATTAATTATGATTAGGCCGTTCGAGAATCACACATTTGCATTTTTTACATTAACGAAGCTTTACCGTACATATGTACTATACTTGTATTGGATTGTCGAGCTACGGGGGGTGCCGGATTAGACTGGGGCCGGATTACCGCGGTCTGCTGTATTGTGAATTATATTCTAACCACTATTTTCCCAGCACGATGAATGAAACATCACTGTAAACATTTATTGTATGATTGCTTTCAGTGAGCATCAATGTCATTTTAGGTTCAATTCCAAATAAACAGATGTCAATTTTGGTTTAGGCGGGTCACATAAACTACAGATTACCCCTAAATCAAGACGATCCTCAAATTTTGATGAAGATATTCCGCAATCTTTAATTGAATCAGATCCTCGTCAATCAATAGAAGAGTTATGAAAAAAACTCTCATCTTCAGCAAAATGATCATTTAAATGTCGAATAACAAATCAGAGCGAAAAAACACATTGCTATCAAAACAAAGAATTTTTTTCCCCGTAAATTTTCACTGGAAACAGAAAATCGGTCGTATATTATTGGAGCTACTGGAGTTGTTAAAAATGATTTTTTTAAACCGGGCAAAACAACAATTGTGGAATCATATTGTTGTTACCGTATTCTCCGTCTTTGATAGATTTAACACCTTCTGATTACTACCTATTTTGATCTTTAGATCATTCATTAAAAGACAAAAAATGTGGTTAAATTTTATATTGATTTGTGTCGATTGCTATTAATAATTTAAACATTTCAGATAGTATAATTTTGCCTCTTTGCAAAAATTTCCGTCGGCCTGCTCGTTATTAAAAAGTTAAATATTTAATCGCGAAGTTTTACGATGCTCGAAACGAATAAACGATTCCATTGCAATCCACCCCACCGATCCCATTGTTTTCTTCACCCTTAAAAACAAACGTCGGCGTATGATAAAAGGGCGAACCCGAAGAGATTCCCTTTTTCTGTGCTAATTCAAAATCCAGCCTTGATAAAACACAACCCTCGGGACCTTACACATCTAAATTATCAACATGGCCAAGAATTTAGCTCCCCCGAATGCGATGTTCGTAAAGTGAAAAATACCCGAGAAAACACCCTGCAAGAAGTTATTTTTTCATCAATGTTATTCCATTGCGTGGGGCAAAGATCTCGCTAATAAATACAAAGTGTTTACTTGAATTGCGATTTTGTACTTGCATCAATAGTATTTTGTATACCACGACCACAATTTCTAAGGGCTTTTATCGAACAATTTGTGATTTACATAAATAATATTAGAAGAAATTCCTTTGTATTTGTATTTGAAACGTTGATTTAAGCGCAATTTACGAAAGCATTATATTCTCGCCATGTTGATAAAAAAATTAAAGCAATTGTAATAATACACATCAATTATTGATCAATAAGAAAAATCAAATTTATGCGATTTTATAACATTTCGCGCAAAAAGATTCCCAAATTTTACATCAATTTTATATGATTTTTTAAAACTTTTTGACTAATCATTTCGACATGGTTTTCATATATTTCTATAGATTTGAAGCCACGATGATTGCTTAATTGCGGAACTATTACATGCACATTTTAAGCATAAAATTTTGAATTATTGGAACTCTATTGTATTTACGTGAGTGAAATAGAATGTGGTGGTTATATTACGATAATATTCATAATTTTGTTCAAGGACCTATTCAAAACATTGTGGGCTACCATGAGCTTTAAAAGTTATTCAATGCTGAAACAAGGTCAAGAATATTTGAAAGCTGAACTTTTTCGAGCAGTTTGATAGGGCAAAAAATTCCAACGGGTTGGAACTGGTTTTAAATTTACGTTAATGGTAGTGATTATTTTTTTGCAGAGTTTTAAAATGGGAGATTTTGGTTATAAAATATATTTATTCATTGGTAAAAAATGGAATAATATTAACGAATACGTCTTTTTTTTAAGGAATATCGATTGATTTTAACCATAATCAACGGAATGTCTTTGAAAGTTTCCTTTTTAATTATTTAAAAATATTTATAGGATTTATAGGAATTTCACGCGTCTCTGTGGTTTTAGTAGATGAAAAAATCATAAAACCAAATGTAATTAATAAACGAACTGGAAACTGATAACTGACCCATGATCTGGCAAGAATCGGGAAGCTAACGAAAATAAAAGGAGATCAATACCCTTTTATTCTATCGTGTCCAAAGTCACTTACGAAAAAATGCGGGGTCTAATTCGACCTCGCTTAACTTACGTAACACGCAAATCACGGTCGTCTTCGGACGGTTAAAAGAGAGCCAGTTTAAAAAATAATTCGGACACATATCATCGATCCGTGTACCACATTTGGTGCATTTGATGTTCCACTTTTCGCAATGCAGTAATCTTCAAGGTCCACATTCCACCCTCGAGCTTCGCCATCAGACAGACGCTTACAACTCGTTTCGTAAAATAATCGATAAAACAATGACCGCGAAAGCCTCCGACAAAATTGTATCATAAATACACGGGCACGCAACGGCCTTCAACCCCTATTTTCGATACGAAAATCGCACCACATAAAAAAAATCATGGAAATCGAACCTTGACCGCTCGCCCCGTTCGCTTTTGTTAGCCCCGTATTCCCATTCCGTGATCGCCGTACATTTATCTTGCGATGCCATAAGGTCGGCCGCGGGGATCACAGCAAATTATTAATGGCGCAAATGAAGAAAAGGTCCGAATTAATTTGTAAAAAGATGTCGAACAACTGCGGGGTACGGAATATTCAGTGGGGCTTTTAATATATTTGTGATTAGACACGCCAACCCCGGAAATGTCGGTGAACGTTAGTATTTTTCACAATACCTGAAGCTTTTACGCATATTGCCTGGGCGAGAAAGTGAAAAACAAGGTAAATATTTGGATAATGAAAAATTCTTTTCGGCGATGAACAAATTTAATATAATAAGAAAACTCGTTAATTTGTGTTTTGAGAATATTATGGCGTGATTTTTTGCAGACTGAAGAAATTCTGCTCAACAAACCGTGTATAAATTCTATGATATCTTCGACGCTTAAGAAGAAGGAATTATAATCTATCGTTTTGTTTGAATCGAATAGTCCCTCTTAATTCATCTAGAAAGTAAGATTACAAGAGCTCAGATCCAGAGATGTCTTTTTGTATCAAAGTTTGTTACACGTTTGTCGGTCATTTTGTTCAGTAACAGTAAATTCTTCCTATGGAGAGATCGTCTCACGCTCCCGCTACCTCCCGTTCGTATGAGATTCGTTTTTTAGCTTTGCAGAACAATACCACCGCATATATCCATCGGAAGCTCGTGAAAGTTTATGATAGTGATATAAAGAGTCGACAAAACGTCACTAAGTGGGTTAGGTTAGAATAGGATACCATCTTAACGATCCGCTTAACGATCTTCACTAAGAATTTCCTGAAATTTCTCGAAGTCTCCTTGATAATATTATGTCGAAAAAACATGGTTACATGAAGATGTGTACGAAATGGATGCCCAGAATGCTCACATCGGAGCACCGTCAAAATCCCGTGAATATTTGTATCATTTTACACAGGAAAGAGACGCTTTTCTGGACTTTATCATGACGGGGGATGAGACGTGGGTGTGGGTTACTACACCCCAGAATCCTAAAACATCTAGCGGCTGAGATATCCTGGTAAATTTAATTAAATATAAACATTTTTCAATCTTATCTAAATATCGTAACCTTACTAGTTATAGTTGTAAACTTAGCTTAAAGTGACTGTCGATTTGGCTCTGGATTATAATGATGGATCCATGTTTCATCCATTGTCACATAACGCATGAAAAAATCATTTTTATTAGGCCGAAACAGCTCCAAACAGCGCTCCGAATTGTGGACGCGTTGTTGTTTACGACCGACATTGAGCATACACTTCGAACAGAGCTTTCTCGTGGACAAACGTTGATACAAACGATGAATGCACTACTTTCTGATATCTTTAAAATATCAGCTATCACATGCAACTTCAATTTGCGATCAGTCAAAACTATTTTGTGAACTTTTTTATGTTTTCTGGAATAAGTGCCGAATTTTTACGATCAGAGCATTCAGCATCATTAAACATTATCAAATCACTTCTCTAGCATTTGTATCAATGGAGCAAAGTTTGAATAACACTTTGCAAGCCTTTGCTTTGCTTGAACAGTATTTTTCGCCATTTAAAAGCAATGCTTTTTCGATAAATGAAAATTATATTTTTGCAAATTTTCAAATTATTATGAAATTTTGATACGTATTCATCGTTGAAAATCATATGGATTTGTATACATCATCCTACAAACTTGTTGAGTGATGTATTATTTCTTATTTCGTACATAAAATATGTATGCCGCTTATTTCAAATTGGCATAAATCCATGTAAAGTTTCCGTGTATACGTTGTAAAAATAAGCGTCATACGTGTAGCTGAAATTTATTATTCCTTTGTAGCAATATCATACTATTTCTATTGTATTCTTTCATTTCCTGCATTTTGTATGACCTCTGTTTGCTCTCTTTGAGAGATTCCAATCCACACCGAGGGCGTACAAAAGACCCGTACGAAGTTAAGTCGCTTTACATGTAGATACGCTGAATTTTAAAAGTTCTTGTTCAAAGATTTGAAAGGGTCGGCTTTCTACGCCCGAGGATTTTGTATATCTCAGAATGAAGACACTGATTAGTTAATCATCGCTCTTAGAATCTACCATAGAAAATATGATAGTTTATCTTTGGCTTGTTAAAACAAGAACGATGTCTTAGTTAGATTACAAAATCAACTTTCGAACAAACAAGCCGGAGGAAGTCAACAATAGTACCATGTTTATAACTAACAAGTACAAAGATTTGAATCCATTAACTTTATCCAGCCTTCATAAACATCTCAAAGTCTCATATTAGATATCAAACACATTTTTATATGAATAAATATTATGTTAAAATTCAGATACGGAGATCAAAGCGAGGTTTGTTATTACGCGAAATAAATTCTTCATCCTGACGGGTCAAGGACTCAACACGCTCGCATGTTAACATCAAATTAATCTTAAAATTTCCATGATTAGCACCCCGATGACACCTGACAAGGCAACTCGCTTTGTACATATGAGATTCGAGTAATCGCTTAATGAAAATTAATATGAGTGTAAATGAGGAGTAAAAGGAACACGGGAGAGGACTCTTACATAGTAATTTGTAGAACCTATTTCCGTTACATTATTCAAGATATGTGTATTTTAGATCTTAGTTGAATTCGAAATGATTTGCTTCTATTGTTCGTGTGTTGCTTTGAGATAATCAAGGATTGAGATTAATCTAGATGAGAAGCGTACAGGGTGCTCCACATTTTATACGTCTGAAATGGATTGAATCTACATACGTAAATACACATCTACGATCATATCATTTCGCCCTTTGATATGCAAATTGAAGTTTCACATCGCGAAAATGCACTCAAAATTGCACTTTGTATATGAAAAAATACTGTGTACTTATGCAGCGAGGCATTGGTCATACGGACGTTCGTTCAAAAAATAAGAATATTGCCTTATTTTACATACATGCAAATTCATTTAAAAAATATATCTTTTAGCAATGTGAAATAAATGCAATATATTACATCGCCTTCATTCTGCCGCCTTAAATTAATTACAGTTACACGATGATATCGTTGGCAATAACAATAAGCCTTAATCCTTTTGCGCGAGAATCCATAATTACAATGTGTTAACTTCATAATGAACAATGACAATATCCCAAATACCTTCAAATTAAGGATTAATCACTTGCCTGTGTATTCAATTCAAAGCATTGACACAAGAAGCGAGGTCTCGTGAAGTCAACCTCACTTGTCTGTGATATTAGATCGAATTAAATTCGAATACTTCGAATAATTAAATAAATCAAGCAAAAGGGACATATTTATAAATACGCTCGCGAAATTATCTAAATATATTCGGATTAGTTGATTGACACGTTTGGACCAAAATATTGATCAAATGTCAAATCGATTCAAAAGGGCGTTAACATAACCTCTCTTGCATATTCAAATGAAACCTCCCACTAAGCCAAGGGTGCCCAACCTTTTTTGCCTTGGGAATTACTTTTCAATTTTAAAAAATCTTGGGATCGACTTCTAGTATGATTCTTGTAGGAAATTTTATTTAAAGTTTTTTAAAATGTTTATTTTAAATGCAAAATATTATTAAATAAATATGTGCTTACAAAGTAATTTAAATTATAGTAGTATATTTTTAATACATTATTTTTATTATAATAACAAATAATAATTCGGCAGCGGATATAAATCCTTTTTTTAAAAATGTCACCGAGAGATTTCTTGTGCCACCGTGACGGATGTGGATTTGTTACAATTTTTTTTAAACAATGACTGAATGATCGACTTTTGTACTAGTTCTCTTCTTATTTTTGAAGTTTGAGGACGGTCACGATTAGGGAATCCAATCCCGAGCCAAAATTTCGATCCCGGAACTTCGAAAATATATCCGAAGTAACATTAAACATCGAGTGTTTCGTCATACAGTCTGGATCTGATTTTGGAAGCCAAGCAACCTACTGTTGAAAATGCACGCTCAGCCTCCACAGAATTGGAGGTATCGTCATCAGATATTTAAATGCTAGTTCGAGTTTATGACCGCATGAGTTCCCATTTTCATATAACACCATCAATGTGACTGATAAAATTCTTATTTGCTGAGACACAGACTAAAAGTCGCAAAATTCCCGATTCCCCGACAAATTATTTATTTCCGTCGTTGCAGATAAATACTTATATATTATAATACTTTGATGCGATTTCTTATTATATTACTGAGGAATACAAAAATTCTGAACCCCGTATCTATTATATTTCATATTGATATTCCCATTATTAGAGTCGAGGTGTAGTAAATACATCACCGGTAGGGAATGGCTAATATAACAATTTGATAAACATTTATGTACTGTATATATTTATATATAGATTAGATAGTTACTAGGCGTCGCTTAAGATCGCCAATTAGTAGTTACGCTTACTGTTTCCAAGCGTCTAGATTTCAGCGAGACTGTATCGATTTGAAAATTTCGACGTGCTGCTGAGGTGTTTTTATTCATCGTGAAGAAAAATTCTTCTTTCAGACATTATTAAAATATGTTTTAAGTTTCTTCGCAGCATTCATCTTCAGAGATATTACATTTGTTTAAAAACAACTGTAACGTGGGAGAGCCCTAGCTGAATGCTCTAATTATCTTCATCGCGGGCCACTCTCTCCAGCCTTCGAACAAGACTCTAAGCTCATTCGGAGCTGAGCAAAAGCGGACTCGAAGTTTGATTATATGACGATCTGCACCTCTTTTATATTCGGCTCAATGCTCCCCTTCGCTCGTAGCGATCACTTTGTAAGGATAATTCCATTGCCCATTTGTTATAGAAATGAATGTAATTAAGATATGGATCGTTGCTCATATCACCATCTGGAATGTTATTGTATTATGCTTCCAGAAAGTTCGATCATTCGCATTGTTTTGAGTCGTTATTTCGATCATTAAGAAATGTCGAATTTGTTTGCAATCTTGACCATGGGATCGTTTTGATATATTTCATGATAAATCCACAGAAATTTTCAAAATCGCTCCAAATTTAGCTTTAGGATCGACCGGTCGATCGCGATCGACCGGTTGAGCATCCCTGCGCTAGAGCTAACAATCCAGATGCATATAAGACACGCCCACTTATTATTGATTGGCTTTTGATGTCGATTAAATAAAACAAATGAAAATGATTTATTCAAATTTAAATTATATGTAATGGGCGCTCATTTGTTCCATATAAAATGTCTGCCTTCGATTCTTCGTCTAATGCCGTGCGTGATTGAATTATTTTTATGATGACATGAAAGCGATCGCCAATAATAGTGCGATATAAAATTTACCATGCATGTAATTTACATCGCTACTCTATTATACATCAACCTTGTGGTGCGTAATTGGTTTTTTTTTAATGTGTGTCATTAAATTGTGGAAATACTCGTCTTGACAACTTGCATAATCAAAACTTTGAAACGTCGACCGAACGGTTACGCTTTTAAATTGTAGGATCGTAAAAAAATCAGCTAGATATTAAAAGCACTTAAATATACGGCGTTGCGTGACGCCATTTTTCAATATGTCGTATATTTGCACAAATAATGAAATTATTAAGTCTGCCCGCGAAGGAAACTAGTATGAATATTAAACTTTAAGTGCATCATTCTGGAGGCGAGATTTCGTTATATAATGGCGAGCTTTTAATGCTGCTGGAAGTTCAAGGCATACAAATTTGTAACATTGTGCTGATCGTTTCTCATATCCATTACTTTCGGCAAATGGAATGATTGATTTTTGGGCTGAACGTTCGAAAGTGTCCTAGTTTATAATTCATGAGACTTTCGATAGTCAACACGAACGACCCGCCTCCTCTGGGAGCGTTTGATCAATCGATCTCGATTTTGTTGCACGGCTTCTGGCTGCAAAAAGTGACGTCTGTAGCTTTAACGGGACGTTGCTCTAAATTAAGAATTTATTAGGTTGTCCACAAATAAATTTCTCACTTAACCCAATGTGCACAATTTAGGGATCTTTCTTTTTATAAATCGAAAACGATCATTTTGGATAACTCCTTCGTCGTGCGCCAACCAGTGCGGACGTGTGACACATCTAATTCGACTCGCCGCCGAAATACAGACCGACGACAGGAAGTGCAATCCAAACCCGCCGGCCGCCCGCCGGCGCCCAGACGCCGACCGGACGCAGCATTTCCGTTCGACGCCCGGCAGCCGACGCGATGAGCGTTAACCATAATACATCAACACAACCGCTAAACTGCAAACAACTCAACACCACGATGACCACAGCCCTCCGACCTTCAGAAACCATGGCAGACCTTGAAGCAACAACCCCTGACAACACTAACAACATAGCCACCCAAGCAATCTACGATCTGGAACAACAATTCTTCGTCGAACAAATCGAGTTGTTCAAAAACGAAGAAGGAAAAAATATCACAAGACCGATGCACAACAAAATACTAAATGTCATGCAAGATCAACGAGAAGTGATATACGCGATAGTGAGAGCCCAAGAACAGGCCATCAGAAACCTGGAAGCCCGCCTGTCGACCCTGGAAGAAACCAGCACACAAAAAAGGAAGGCCCCCAAGAGGGCCCCACCATCACCGACACCAAATCCTACAACACCATCAACAAACACGAACAAGCTCCAAAACAAAATGAAAGAAACTTCAGCTCCGCCATCTCCGATGCAACTATCGGAGACCTCATCACATTCAGCACCTTCATCCAGCGAGGAGGACACAATCGACCCGGACTTCCAAACTGTAAAAAACCGTCGCACTCAAAAAAAAAGTAAGCGAGCTCAATTATCATCGAATATAATCAATGCACCAATCACAAACACTACTCACCCAATAATAAACACACAACCACCCAATCAAACCCAACCACAAACTCTAATACCAGCCATACCACCGCGCACCCCACGCCCCCCCCCAATAATAGTACGATCATGCAAACTCACATACACAGACATAATAGCCATTCTTAAAAACAACAAAATAAATATAGAACACACCAAAACAGTAGCGGACGGAATACACGTATCACTCATCACATCAGAAGACTACAGACTAGCAATCAGAACACTTAACGCGAAAAACATACCGCATTACACATACAAACTTACCGAAGATAAAGACCTTAAAATTGTACTACGTGGGATCCCCCTTAACCTGCCCACGGAGGATGTCAAAGAACAACTCCGCCAGCAGGGTTTCGACGCCATTAAAATTGACAGACTAAAAATCGGTCCCGAAAAACGAGAAATACCACTGGTCCTGGTAAGACTAATTAAAAACGACAAAAATAAAAGCCTATTTGAAATCACAAAATTAGGGGATCTCTACGTAAAAGCAGAAACACTCCGCCCCCCCCGTACAGTTGGCCAATGCCACCGTTGCCAACGGTTCAATCACACTAGCCAGATGTGCACAGCACCGTTTGTCTGTGTCAAATGCGCAGGCGACCACCCAACTCAAAACTGTCATCTGCCGCAAGGCATTGTAAACATAGTAAAATGCGCCAACTGCGGCGAGCAACACACGGCCAACTACGGGGGCTGTAAACAATACCCAAAAAAAAAAAAACAAAACACATACACACACAACCAAACATACCAGAAAACTACAAACACCAACAACCAATACACCCACTACAGCCCAGCATTCCCCAGTCTGCCACAAACAACAAACATCATAAAAAAAACACCCACCACCACACCAATGATTAAAACATATGCACAACAAGCACAACCCCAAACTAAAACACAAAGTCAAGACCCCCTCACATTCGCACTAAAAACTATTACAGACCTAGCATCAACAAACGACAAAAACACTAAACTACAAATTCTACTAGCAGCACTTCCAACATTTATACAGAACTTTCTCTAAACAGCATAGAATCCCTCACAATAGCCTTCTGGAACGCCAACAATATACGCAACAAAATACACGAACTTCACATTTTCGCCACCGACTACAACTTAGACATCATTTTAATAAACGAAACTCACCTCAAACCCACCCAAAAAACACACCTCCCTAACTACACACTATACAGAAATGACAGAATACACGGTCCAATGGGAGGCACAGCCATCTTCATCAAATCACACATCAAACACTATCACATACCAACACCCCCCCCTCACCTATGCGGAAGCCACACAAATAGCAGTTCTCACTTCACACAATAAATACATCAAACTCGTAGCATACTATCACCCACCAGCCAGAATCAAAGCACAATACGACACATCAAGCATACAAATACTCACCAACGACAAACTCCCCACTATCATAGCGGGAGATTTTAACGCGAAACACACAGAATGGAACTCAAAAAAAGCAAACGCATGCGGACGTTTACTTCTAAAAACAATCCACAAACACGATCTAGCCATCCACGCACCTACAGACCCAACCATTCTTCACCATTTAAACTCATCAGACATAATAGACTTTGCAATATCAAAAGGCCATAACTGGAAAATCGACACTTATACAGCATCAGCCCTCAGCTCGGATCACAACCCAGTAATTATGCACACATACCTCACATCAATCTCCCCCACCACAGACGCACCACTTAAACCAATCATACACTGGAAATACTACGAACAATTAATTCAAGACGCCATCACAATTCCCATTACACTAAAAACAACATCCGCAATCGACGAAGCCATAAACACCCTCACCCAACAAATAACCAATACAACACAAAAAGCCTCACACACACCTACAAAAAAACCCCCCACAATATCAACAGAAATCAGAACTCTCATAAGAGACAAAAACAGATTCCGGAGGAAATGGACAAAATACGGAGACCCCAAAGATAAACGTAACTTCAACAAACTACAAACAGAAATCCGCATTAAACTAACAGACATACACAACCAGAAATGGGAATCACTACTCGAAAGCATCACACCATCAAACACAGTGCTTTGGCAACTCGCTAAAAAACTTAAAAACAAACACATACGGACCCCACCTCTACTCAAACCAGATGGCACACTAGCATATACAGACGAAGAGAAAGCAGAGACACTAGCCGACGCGATCAACTCAACATGCACATCACCACAAATTAACAATAACACAGAATCAAACACACTTACAAAACTAGTCGAAACAACTCTACACAAAATAACAAACACAGTAGCAACCCACAAACTTAAATTCACCACACCACACGAAATACAACTAATCATCAAAAACATCCCGTCAAAAAAATCACCAGGGCACGACACCATACACAACAAAGCTATAAAACTACTTCCCCATAAGGGTATCCTAACCCTTACAAGCATCTTCAATGCATCACTTAGACTTAACTACTTCCCCAATATATGGAAACACGCTCACATCATAACACTCCCAAAACCAGGGAAAAAACTCTCTGATCCACAGAACTACCGTCCGATAAGTCTCCTCTCCACCCCGGGAAAAATCTTTGAGAGGGTTATTCTTAACCGTCTCAGGGAGATGACCCGGGAGCTGGGGGTCCTTCCGGACGAACAGTTCGGTTTCAGAGACAACCACTCTACCATCGCACAACTACACCGCACCACAGAATTCATACACACTGGTTTTTCCCACTCACATAAACAAAACACAGGTGCAATACTACTCGACATTACTCGTGCATTTGACAAAGTCTGGCACGCAGCACTCACCTACAAAATGTACACATTTGGCTACTCAACAGAACTCATACAAATAATCAATTCATTCATCACAAATAGATCATACAATATCAAACACAACAACACATACTCAACACAAAGAACACTACAGGCAGGAGTCCCACAAGGATCCTGCATATCACCCCTACTATACAACATCTACACTAGTGATATCCCCAGAACAAACAACAAACACACAATGATATCATTATTCGCAGACGACACAGCCATACTATCCAAATCACACATTCAAAATAAAATCACAAACGAACTACAATCATACTTAAACAGATACACAGAATGGTGCGAACGATGGAGAACACACATAAACCCACAAAAAACACAATTAACACTATTCAGTTTAAATAACAAACAACTAACCAAACCAAACAACATAACACTTCAAAACGAAAAATTAAAATGGTCCAATACAGTCAAATATCTCGGAATTACACTAGACAAAAAACTCAACTACCACGAACACGTTAAAAACCTAATAAACAAAACGATTGCCGCTAAAAAAACACTATATCCTATACTCAACAAACACTCTAAAATGACACTAAAAAACAAATTACTCACATACAAAACACTCATTAGACCAATCATTACATACGCACCCATCACATGGGGAATCACAGCCACAGCCGCACCACACATATTCCGAAAAATACAAGCTCAAGAAAATAAAATACTCAGATTAATCACAAACTCACCCGTTTATGTCACCAATAATACACTACACAAAGACCTAAAACTAAACACGCTTCATGAACAAATTAGAAAACTCACAACTAACTATTTCACAAGACACGACGCAAACCCCTCACCAGCATTCAACATCATTCCATCATACAACCCCAAAAAAAGAATACACCAACACCGCCCAAGAGCAATCATAGAAACAGACAAAACCAAATACAATTACAAAAAAAGAAGACGTAAAATCTAACACACTCACTCAATCATATCATCTCATATATATTATAAATGAGCTCGCTCCCTAAATATTAATCAATAAAAAAAAAAAAAAAAATAATAATAATAATAATAACAATAAATAAACAAATTTTAATAATATATAAATACAAACATATGTACATAATTCAACCAAATATTTGTTAGCACTAACCTAGATAATAAACACCCCACTAACACTACTGTAACCCCACCAAACAATCAAAAATATCTGTTTTAAATTGTAATTGATAACTAAATATGTCATAAATCCATGTAAATTGTATTCCGTAAAATAATATGTCATAATAATGTAAAATATTTAAAAAAAATGTATAAAACTATGTTAGGTTAATCAATATGTAAAACTAGCTCATAAGTAAAAGTAAAAAAAAAAAAAAAAAAAAAAAAAAAAAAAAAAAAAAATGGACAACAAACAAAAAGTCAAAAAAAAAAAAAAAAAAAAATGGACAACAAATAAAAAAAGTCAAAAAAAAAAAAATGGACAACTAACAAAAAAGTCAAAAAAAAAAAAAAAAAAAAAAAAAAAAAAAAAAAAAAAAAAAAAAAAAAAAAAAAAAAAAAAAAAAATCTCCAAGCATCACATAGACAATATAGAACAAAGGAAAAGGCCCACCAGACCGTGGAGTAAGAGGACAGAGTCCTAACTCCAAACATCAATCCACACAAAGCACAAAAGCATTTTGGATAACATACGCATTTTATGTATTGCTTTTTTTCTGTTTAATAACGGAAAACGCTAACTAAAAGAAGTAGTTTTGTGTTGTGTAATATATAATAAAATAGGCGCACTTGATATGCAAGCAAATTTCCTCTACTATAGAAGTTAGATTTCAAAATTTTAATAATAATCTAACAAATCTGGATATTTTTTTTATATATTTAATTTAAAATATTTTCCTAGATCAAAATATTGATATTTTACTGCAAATTACTATGAAAATTTGGAAATTTCAACAATAAATTTTTCAGTTTACGAAACGCTCACTGATCCCATTATTGACCCAATATCTTATGTGTAGCGCCTTATTCTACTTGTATGAAGATCGTAACAACCACTTACTTTTAAGAGGGTTACTATTTGCTGAACAGCGTATTTAGGTTGTATAAAGTTTCTCTATAGTATGGCTTGTATATTTTTGATACTTTTTTGGGGAATTTTGGCGAAATAATAAATGTTGCTTTGAATAAGCGCATCCTGCGATACATCAGATAAAACCTTTTCAATGTCAAAGATAACGAGTATATATTTCTTTTCAAATTTATTATTTTCGAGGAATGTTTAAATAATATTACGAATTGATATACAGAACACTCTGTATAATACAGAGTTTTCTGCAAATGGACCGTCTAATTTTTTTCTAGATTATACCCTTTCCAACGATATGCTACTTATCAAATATAAATCATTCATTTAGTCGTTAATCTTAAAAAAATACCAATTTGGCAGGGTAAGGGTTAAGAAAATACTTTTTATGCTTAAGTTGTTTTTATTAAATTTGTTTAAATTGACCACCTCTGCTTTGTATACACGTATGATACATATTCCTTATTTCAACTGTAGTTGTCTGAAGTAGCATTTCCTTTTTCATTTTTGCAAAGGTAGTGTTTATTATTTTAATTATGATGTCTTTTGTGGGCACCTCTGTCGTATAAATTAATTCTTTTGCACGTCCCTAGACAAAGAAGTTCAGTGGTGTCAGGTCTGAAGATCGTACGATCCATAGAATAAGGTACGTCCCCAGACAAAGAGATCCCGTGGTGTCAGATCTGGAGACCGTGCAAACTACGGAATAGGGTACATCCCCAAACAAAACCAGTTATCCAATCCCTATTACGACCACAAATTAAAGAGGTATGACGATTTAAATTTGAAATTTTGGGTATTGGCTGGCTGCAGGAGGGACGACCTCCCGCAGCCAAGGCTAACCGACCACTCTCCCCACTCCCGGCTCCTGCAAGTCACTACTCAACGGTGCACGCGCAAGAAGCGATCCGTCGGTATGCAGATGCAATGTATCCGCAGGGCCATAAGAGATGGCGCTGTAAAAATAACACATTGCACCTGAAGAGAGACGGAAGATGTCGCTGTTAATTTGGCGAATTAAATCTGCTCAGATTAACAGCGCTACTGCGTGGGGATGATAAATCGCCCACGTTACAATAGCAAAAGACCTTCTTAGCCACTAAAAACATATGGTCGATCCATGTGCAAAATACCCTGTATATTGCATTATTTATGTATTAATTTTTAACTTCCAATATTCGTATATTTTGGCTTTTAAAAAGTTTAAGGATAGCTACCCTTAAGTAATATATTGCTCACCCCAGTATATTCATTTATAAAAGAAAGATTGAAAGCAACGGATTTACATGACATTGTTACTATATAAAAAAGAAATCGACGAGGGTTTTGTTCTCGGCAATACATTGTTCCGTTAGTGATGTATCATTCTCCCTATAAAAAATGTACAGCTATTTATTACTTGATAGATATTTAACGTCCAAGGGATGGAAAAGCGCCCGTTTCAATTATGATTTTTATATCCAAAGTTGAGTTTGTGATTTTCAACATATTTATGATTGATTTGGAAGTTTATTATGAAAAAATGCTTTATGCAGTCGTAAAATATCTCATTACGCCCTGGATGAAAGTCGGTGATTCTTTTCCTGAAATGGAAAATTTATGACCCGTCGCATCAAAAAAGTTATACACCCACAGCTTAGAATATTAGAGCTTCTCTTTACCCAGGACCGCAATCGTAACTTTTAATCCCAGTGTATTAAATTGAATGGGTCTTAAACTTAATCCATGCCGCCATTCTGGCAGAATAAATTTAACAGGAAAACATATTCCGAACAAAAACATCGACGAAGTTAGAGCAACGGAAAGTTTCACTTCGCAGCCATAAATCGATTTTGGAAAAGCGTTTTAAATGATAAAAATTTGAAACACTCAGTACGTGAACCGAATGCCGGCAGAATGGGAAATCTATGGAGATCTGGTTGCTTTTCGAACGGCACTCTTTATCTCCTTATGACAATGAGGCTCTACACTTTCAGCAGCAAAATGGCATGCAAGGCCTAGCTTTCGCACACATCCCTCGCTCTGAATCTTCCCTGTTCCGGGGATGTCTTCCCAGATACACAAAGGTGGGCTGGAAAGTTTCGTTCGAAGTTGGGTCACGTCCCAAGAACGTTTGTCCACACAAACGCCGTATTTTCCTCCCCGTCTTTTAAGCGAAAACATTGCGCTCGTAAAACAATATTTCCTGGAAAATAAACGACAATGGGCCGAAGCTTGCATTTAGCAATATGGGGTCGCAAATATTGCACAATTTCGAATTTCAATTAGGTCGCAGTCAAAATTTAATAAGCCTACCTCGTCTGATATAAGCTCGACTTTTGTGTTTCTTCATTGTTAGCCTTCAGCAAAAGTTTCGATTGCTACGAATGGCTAAAATTAGAAATTGTCAACTTTTTCAATCATATCAATAATGTTCGGAAAAGCAATTCTGGTCTTTAAATATTTGTATTGAATATGAGTAAACGATTGTTAATGTATTGACTCGACTAATTGCGTCAAAATACGTCTTATATCATCATGAAATGTCAAAATGTTGTTGTCAAGCATCGACTACCAAAAAAAATCTGATTTATTAAACAATCAATAGCAGTTTTGTAAGCTTTTATTCGATAATTTAATTCAATATTTCCAAATACGTTCCATTAGAACGTTCACAATACTGAATACAGTGTGCCCATTTTTTATTAAGCGTCTGTTTATTACATTGTTTGAATATTTTAGGAAGCATTTTGATTGAAAATTGATTAACTGAATGAAATTAAAAAAGATTCAAACTAAATAGTATGCTTGCCTCATATTTGCGCGATGTCCTTCCAGAGGTTCTAAAAAAAAAGAGAAAACTTCGGATTTTTCCGAAATGAAACTTCAGGTACTTTGAGGGGCGGGGGGGGGGCTTCCGTGATCATAAAGATGACCCCGGGTATGCATTTATCCGCAAAAAAATCTAAAAGAGGACGGAGTGACCACAAGGTCTGCGTCCAACCAGTCCGCTTTTCGGACCACTGGCAGGACGAATGAACGTCTCGCGATCAGACGCCATACCCGAACATGTCTACAGAACGATTACGAACTCTCATTACAAAACGAAGTTGTCCGAAGAAGACTGATCGCGTGGGTTATTTAAATTTTACAATCGGTCGAATATATTGCTGTCTTTATTAAGTGGAAACGATGACGAAAAAAAGAGATATTATAAAAATGGACAGACCATGTGCAACTCTCGATTGGTATTCTGCGTTTTGCACCCGTGACGGGCGCCTGCTTTGTTGCTCCCTTGTTACAGCCCTGAGTGTATGTATCGTTTTGTGAATCTCTTCATACTATTAATCACATTTTTATTAAAATAGAAAGCGCTGTAAAAAAGCAAAAACACTGAAATTCTTACAGGAAATTGGTGTATATTAGAATCACTGCCAAGAAATGCTAAAAACTAGTGTCAGTGCATAAATAATTTTATTTCAGACGTCAAAGTGAACATTTTTGGCTTCCTTTCAACGCAATAATGATTGAATTCTGTATTCACTAAATCTGAATTCTGAGAATTTAGCACCACAATGTAGGTCAAAGTTATATTATCATACGTTTAAACAAGCCGATTGAATTCGGCTCTTTATGGTTCAACACGTTTGATTAGAAATTCATCATCAGCTCCACAACGGCGACATTTGTCAAGTTTGGAATCATCTCGTGACTTGAATGCTGTGTATTTTTGATTCGCCAAAGCTTTCTCATTTTTGTATCGCAACCCCTGAGGGAATCTGGATCCCGGATTGTCATTATATACGTGCACAGCATCTGTGTAATTGCCGGAGCAGCAAACATACGTCCTCTTCAAAGCGCAAATTAAAAAGGAAGATAGAAAATAAATCGCATTACCATTCTTTGTATTTCGGAGACGAATCCGTCCCCTTGACAAGTTGAAGTTAAGCGCGCTCCTTATATTCCGTCGATTGGATCTTATATCAGGCATTCGTACTTGTGCAAAACGACATGGGCCACTTGAGAAATGCCTTTCTCTCTTGATGGATTTGACCCAAATCTAATCATCTAATGTCAATATTTCCGAAAGCTCGCATGCTGAGATTCCTCAAATCGACTCCTTTCATCGCAGCGAGAAATTTCAGGATATTTTTCTTATACGTCAAAAAAACATCCCCCGCGTGGAAATACACGTGTACGCTCAATTCCTTGCCGTTACTCTTAAAAAGTAGAATTGCCAGCATTTTATTTACATCAGTTCCAATTAATTCTTGGGCGCATTGTGGCGTGTTACTTAGGGCACATAAAAAGCGACCTTTTATTTTATGGTCAACTCGAAAAAAATCGTCTTCTTCGGTTGTGTTTGTACGCTTTGTCGTTTATATCGTGTCATCAAAAGTAAAAAGGTATGTTTTTCACTGAAGTGTCCCCGGCAACGCTTAACCCATTAAATGTCACTACCTGTTTCTGATGATTTGGCGCTATTGAAATATTAATTTCGTCTTTGCAGAGCGTAAAATAATATTTTTATTAGGGTAATAAAACGTTTCGCACGTATTCGTGGGATGAAACAGCCTAAGTATTTGGTGACACTTGAAAACCACAAGGTGACAGCCCTAAGCTTGGGTGACACATGCGTTGGAGTTTTATGGGACATGTATGGATAAACTTCCCCATAAAAAAATATTGCACGCGTTTAATTAAATTTTAGATAAATTTCATAGCCATATCAATTATTTTAATGGAGATAGTTCAAATATACTTTCCAGTCATATTTAAGAGTAAGTTTCTAAATAATTTTATGAAAGAAAAAACCTGGATTATCTATTATTAGAACCTGTATTTTAAAAATGGGTAATATGTATTTTACTATGACATATTTATGTAAAAGATGGTTCATACGTAAGATATTTATCCGGGTAAAAATCAAATTATTTATTATGCATCCGTGAGAAAAATATACTTTATTACTATAAATTAAAGCGCTATTTAAATCTTCGGCGTATGAATTTTTTGCGTAGTTTCCAAGACTGTTAAGTATAAATTTATAAAAATATAATAAACTGAAACGAAGGAGTGCAAAATTTTTGTTACTGTTAATTTTTGCTAAAAAACCGACGTAAAAATGTGCGAAATCCCAGAAATTTGAAACATTAGATGACACACTCGATAGTAAATTGTTCATCCGATTTCATCAGTTCATCCCATAAAGGACCGAATTCAATCGGTCTGTTTAAACTTATGAAAATATAACTTTGACCTACATTGTGGTGTTAAATTCACAGAATTCAGATTTAGTGAATGAAGCCAAAAATATTCACATTGAAAATTTCTGACGCCTGCAATAAAATTATTTAAGCGCTTACACCAGTTTTTAGCATTTCTTGGCAATGATTCTAATATACATCAATTCCCTATAATAAAAAATCAGTGTTTTTGTTTTCTTACAGCGTTTTCTTTTTTACAAAAATATTTTCGACCGATTGTAAAATTTAAACAACCCAACCGATCAGTCTTCTTCGGGCAACTTCGTTTTATAATGAAAGTTCGTAATCGTTCTGTAGACATGTTCGGGTATGGAATCTGATCGCGAGACGTTAATTCGTCCTGCCAGTGGTCCGAAAAACGGACCGGTTGGGCGCATACCTTGTGGTCACTCCGTCCTTTTTTAGGTTTTTTTGCGACATTTTTAAGTATGCGTACCAAACGACCACATTGAGTACCTCTCCTCCAATTTCTACAATTCCCTTAAAAAGGTACCAAATCCTGTCATCAAGTCCCTTTCCTCATACACGGAGAGCTGGAGTTGCCGCCCAAAAGCGATCCTTGGAGTCAATTTAAAAATAATATATGCGAAAATTCCGATACTCAAAAAAGGGTATAATATATATATATATATATATATACAATACTATATTCTGGTTGATTATCAGCGTTACAGCTATAACGAAATGTAACACTTGATCTGGCGAATTTATATTCCCAAGAAATATCCCTTTTAATAATAAAACTCATGGTCTTTTAACCTTATTTAAAATTCTTTCGTTTTTAAAGATTGATGCAATAAACAATGTATGTTTATGAAACATTTTGCTATTATTTCTTAGGTATTGCGAATAATTCAAAATAAATAGATAGCAAAAAGAACTTTGCAACCATTTAACTGTAGAAATATTTATAGATGTTTAAATTGCTGTATCCAAAAACTTCTTTCTCAAAGAGCTAATTTCATATAACATGCAATAGCGTTGAAAATTCCTTTTTCCTCCGTTTTAAATACGAGTTATTCCTTAATTCTTAGCGTCTTATCCCGAGAGTACGAAAGAAGAGCTACCGATAAAAAAAAAACATGCAGTTAAGCTGGCAACAATTGACTGTCAAAGTAAACTAAGTAAAAAAACGAGCTTTATCTAGGCAAAGAGCACGCTGTAATACAAAGTCTCTCAGATGGCTTCTATTTAACGGCATCCTGAATGTATATGGCAAATTGTATTTTTTTTATTCCCAAGAATATATTTACTTCGAATAAATCCACAATATAATTTTTTACAATATGTCTTCAATAATAATTTTCATTAATACAAATCATTATTCCCGGACGGATTGAATACTTATCATGATGGCGTCAAATCGAGCGAATACGGAATATGTGAGAATCCCAGTTTGATTCCTGGATGTTCATACAGGATTGGGACGTATACTTTCATGATGGTATATATCTACTTATCAATTAATCAAACTTGTTATGTTGGTTTTACTTTGAGTTTCTATTTAAACCTTTCTAATTGATTATATACACTCTTGCTGTAACAATTCAATTTGTTTGAATATTTGAAAGTGGATGATTCGTTGCATATTCCTGTCTAGCGAAGAAATGGATGGATTTTCTTTGTTGATTATAATGAATTGCATATATTATTCCCAATGTCAAAAAATGGAGCTTACAATACCTAAAATGGACTTTATTGCAAAATAAAACAAAATCTTGCTTTAAAACTAAATTAAAAAGCATGTTTTACTTTTCGTTTTCCTAAAACGGTCATAAAGTAGTTTTAAATATAAGCGAATGTACGGTTTTAAAGGACTTTCTAAAACATGTTTTTTAATGAAGTCGACTGAAGATTTAATTTTCTTTCTCTCCGTGTCCTGTTTGGCTTGACATGGACAATCCCTCCGGTTAAAGAGCCTCGATTCTCGACTCGTCCAGATTCCTGTCCACTAGTGAATGTTGCGGTATCATGACGTGCCTTTTTCTTCGGAGTCGACCTTATATATTTTCCCCATTAAAATTAACTACAGGAAATGGTATTTTCTCTTCTCATGACGTGACCCAGATGGGAAATTTTACGGTACTCTGTGAAGCCATGGGATTCTAAGCATTTTTGTTCTATATCTTCATAGTGTTTTTACTTTAGAGAGCAATATTCTTTATTTTATTTATTTTTTCTTCGTCTATATTTTAATGCTATAGTCACTTTAACATATCACGTCTTTGTTGAAGATGTCTGGGACGACGACCATTAAAATTATTATTTTTGTAAAGTACATGACATTGATGTCGGAAATCCTCGTTACTTTAAAACTTTCAACGCTGGGTTAAGAAATTTATGACGGATGATTAAAGTCTTGAAGATGAACCCCAAAATCCAGTAGAGTTAATGAATAAGTTTGGCACTTTCTGGCCATGCATACAAAAGAAATTAAAACAGCTTGTCAAGTTTCTCGAGGAGCTTTTTGGGAGACGTAATATTTATTAAATGTGCCTCCTGAAGGAACGTATACTTTTTTCTTAAAAAAATCAAATCAAATTTGAAAGAATGATGAATGAAATCATAGCCATGACCATTCTATTTACATTAATCACTCATATTATTATCAAAACAGAATATAACCACTGATATAATTTTACTTTCTCTCATTTTGATGATCACAAATTCTCTCATTTTTGATGAAGATCTATTCATATTATATTCTATGATTTCATTTACTTTTAGCTCATTTTAACGATTATTTTTCTTTTAATTTGATCAGGTTTATGAAGTCTTCATAGATTTTTTTTCCGGGAATACATCATTTTCATGTGGGGGTTTCTCATCGCTTTCCGCAAATAGTTAAATTATAATAAAATTATTTGAATAGGAATTTTAGATTGGCGAGGATCTAAGAGTAAGTGGCGGTATTATCATTATTTTTTAATTATATTTTAGTAATTGTTGCAAATAAATCAAGCATATTTGGCCCTGCCCGACTTTATTAATCGTCTCCGTGTGTGTTTATTACTAACAAACCGCACGAAGCATAAATTTAAATAAAATTATATTATTATTGCAAAATTGACATCTTAAATCGAACAACAACTTTGTTGGGTGTATTAGAAATGTGAAGACCCCAACCAAGTATACACTTCATAGATCATGTTCATGATTTGGGTTACATTAGTCGCATTATGTATTTACAGCAGACCCGCAGTAATCCGACAAACGTTTTTGTCAAGCGGTGTCGGATTGTACAATTTGTCGGACTATAGAGTACTGCTCTCGGCCCCTTGTAGTCCGGAACCTTTTGGAAGGGAATACTTGTACACAAAGCTTCTTCCACCTCTAGATTTTAAGCTTACTTAAAAGTTTGCCTCTTGTTTGGCCCACAAACAATGGTAGAGATGAACTTTCGAATGTTTTCGCGGTTCTTTCTTGTATCGTAAATTATGGATCGTCCTACGCCATACTCACTTGCCAACTTACAAAAAGATGAACTACGATTTTGGCGGTTCATGATCACACTTTTACATTTTTTACATTGACGAATCTTTACCGCACATATGTATTACACTTGTATTAAGATGTCGGACTACAGGGGGGCGCGAGATTAGACTGGGGCTGGATTACTGTATGTCAAATATTTGTTGTGACATTGGTGGAGAAGGTTTTGAAAATTTATTTCGCGCACCCCTCTTGAGACAATTTTTTTTCGGTATACCTCATCCCAACCCTTGTGGCTTAATTTTTCAAACAAACACGGATTTATATTACACAACGTTCTTGCGGAACCATATAACCGTGCTATACGAGGCCCGAGTGTATTATTAACAAAATTGACCATGTCATGAAAAAATTATAACACTGGCAATTAATATAAAATCAGCTATAATATGCTCAACAAATCAACGGTAGAAATATCGCCGGATACGATCTGCACATAATTTTTGGGTATCATATGATTTATTAATACTATTTGAATTCTTTTCGCATATCGCATAAAACAGGTCGTGCCCGAAAACGCGAGGGGGAAGACAAAAATGATGCGTTCGCGGATCCGCTCGGCGGGAAAATCAAGAACTTACGATTCGGTCGCAGGTACGCACAACCCCCATCAATATTTTACTCGCATAAATATTTTAATAGATGATTCGAGCGTAGGAGCTGTCAAAAATCAACATGACGAGAGGGGGGCCTTTTTGTGCGGAGCCCCTCATTTTTACGAGGCCGGGCCCGGGGCGATTTCGGATGTTCTACGTAACTCGGCGACGGGACGAGAATACAGAGTTACATTTGCATAATTTATTGGGCACGTAAAATAAAGAACGTATCGCGCATAGGTGATCCTTCCATAATCGTAATGCTTTGTTACACGTAATACATTTAAAAATCTATCCCAAATCCTTCCCTCTGACTTTAATTCGAGCTCAGAGTTTTGGCGGACGTTTTTAAAATAATTCAATATTTCGGCGCCTGAATAGATCATGGAGATTAGGCAATTAAGGTGCTAAAATTTGATTGATTATGTCGTGCTATCCTAGATTAAAGCCGAACAATTTATTCAAATTTATAACATATTGATTTTACAATTAGCTCTTATTTAATTGCTAATAATTTTAATAATATTCAAGCTGAGGAGCTCGTAATTGAAAAAAGAGGAATGTTCATATATTCGATAGCCAGAGGCGGATCGGTGGCCTGAGACAGGCTATTTTCCAGTCAATCGACCCAAATTTAGTTTGCAATAATATACGTATATTTTTTTATAAAAATATATAATTTAATTAAATTTAAAACTGTAATAAAGCCTATTTTGATACTTTTTGCAAAAACATATAATCCAGCAAATATATTTAGAATTAATCTGAAGCTTACAATTTTATGCTTTATACATAATTGTTTGAGCTCAGATTGTGACAAATTAAAGGTCTATAAAAGAGTTTTTATTGTGCTATTAGTTATCTTTATTGTTGCGCTATGATTATTTTTATGATATCAAACTCCAAGACTGACGAAAAATCCATCAGACATTATGGTAGTTAGAACTAGAGCTTGTTCCTTAGAAAGCCATTATTTTTTTAGTTTGTGGGAAAACAGTTACTTTGTGTTCCATCGCTCTGCTATGTTATCCGCAGACAGTTCGTGCGGCATTCAAATATTCATCCTGCTCACTTTATCAATACGTTATAATTTATCTAACTCCTCTTTTCTTCCCTACCGCTTAAACATTGGGCTGACCCAGTTAGCATAAGCCCGCAATAAATTAACGACAATAATATTTTCGACCAATTGTAAACTTTAAACGACCTACCCGATCAGTCTTCTTCGGACAACTTCGTTTTGTAATGAGAGTTCGTAATCATTCCTTAGGCATGTTCAGGTATGACATCCGCTCGCGAGGCGTCCATTCGTCATGTCAGCGATCCGAAAAGCGGACCGGTTGGATACAACACAGACCTTGTGACCACTCCATCCTCTTTTAGGGTTTTTTGCGGCATTTTCGGATATAAATGCGTACTTGCGATCCCGAGTAGCGGAACCAATAAATAGCTCGGGATATTTGAAGGTCTCCATTTTCCTTTGTCTCAGAAATGAAGTGACGGACCCATGTTTCATCCTAAATTGATGCAAAAACTCCGTCTTTATCGCTGTGAATCATCGCCAAACACTCGATTGAAACATCATCTCGACACTTGTTCCATTGTGAGTAAACGCGGCACTCATTTTGGCAAAGATTTTTTGTGTGCAAATTTTCAGTCAATATGTGATGTACAACATTTACTGAAAGGCCTACCATGTCTACCAGGGAATCTTGCATAAGACACCCTGGGTTTTATCCCAGGGAAGTACCAGATTCTTACTGACTAAACCCCTCCCTTGTCCTTCTCTGCCCCTTGGTATTGTTTTCCACAATGCTTCAGGAGGACAGGTAGTCTGGCCTTGAGTAATAGACCTTATTCTAGTGTTGGAGAGCTGCTCTTCGCCTCTCTCTCACTACCCTCTTTAGCGCTCAAAAGAAGGCGCGTAATCGCGCCAAATGTCTCATTTCTTCTTCCTTGCCATCATGCTGTGGACCATGTTGTCAATATTGAGCTCGGCAACCCCGAGTGCTTCTTTCAGCGTGTTTCTCTGTGGTGTCCAGGCCTCACAGTCAGTAATGGTGTGTTCGGCATCGTCGACCTCCGCTTGGCAGTGGTAGCATGTCGCAGATGCTTCCTTGCCAGTCCGCTTTAGGTACGCACCTAAAGATCCGTGTCCAGTGAGCACCTAAGTCAAGCGGTAGGTCTTTTTACCGCGTTTTTGGGCTCCACCGGCTTACGACCGGGATAAGTCGGTGGGTTCATCTCCCCTCACTGGACTGATCCCATCTCTGCTGCCAGGCTTTCTTCAGTTTCTGGTCATGCTCTTTGTGGTTTTTGGGATCTTCTAAGTCCAAGGCCCTCTTCTTTGCTTGGAGGTCCAGAGGGGGGATTCCAGCGATCACGAGCACCGCTTCTTCAGATACTGTTCTTTATGCTGTGCTGACTCGGAGCGCACCCTGCCGTTGGAACCTTGCCAGCTTCTTTCTGTAGCTCTCATGTCTGAACGACTCATGCCATATCGGGGCTCCATACACAAGAATAGAGTGTATAACTTCGTTTATGGTTTTTTTCTGCACAGCTTTGGCCGCTGGCTACCTTCTGGACCTTCTGCGCAGCTGCTTCAAGTTAACAAGTTAGATGCAAGTTAAATACTTGCCATAAGCGCTACATACCCTCGTTACGGCTCTGTTCGCAGCATATTTTCAAAGAAATATGAAGAAGATTTTTTTAAAACCCAAATTGATTGTGGCGTTAGTCACATTGTAGCCCTGATCAAAGAAAAACAACAAACAATATCGAACTTGCTCTTCGTTGGCTTCTTAATAATAAAATAAGATCTATGACACGAAGAATAAAGCTGATAAACAATATAAACAAAACAAAATAACAATATTTTTTTGCAGAGATGTTTTCTTCGCCATGTCTGAACATAAACAGAGCAGAGAGGGTTTAATATCGCTTTGCTTTTTAAAAATGTAAATGACATTTAATTTCTAATTTATCGAGATATTTTATTAAAATAATTACTTGCTCAGAAATACGAGTTGATTTAAGGGCACATTTTGACCTTTACGTTTAATTTGTTTGGGCATCCCCTTCAATAATGAAGACTTCGCTTTTTACAATATTTTTTAATGAGAAGGATTTTAAATACAACCATTGCTGGTTGTCGTCTAGTCTCTCTTTTTTAATCCTGTTTTATAATGACTAAAATACATTTCATTTAAAAGTTAGTCGATGAATGCTAACTGTTCTTTTTAATATCGACCTCGTTGCAATAAAAAATACATTTATTTGGATGGTATAAAATGATCCAGAGACAAGTTGAGTCCGGTCTGATATATGTGGTAATAAGTGGGCGCGTTCCTCTGTAATTACCCCCATGAGGGCTATTTCATGAAAATTGTTCCACTCTAAACGTTTCCTTAAAAAAATATCTTCGCAGTGAGGAGCCACTCAGGCTATTTTATTCTCAAAAAAATATCTTCAATGCGGACAAAATTTTGACATAACGACCTTGTCGTGGCGAATTTATTTTTAAGACAAATCGCTTTTTAATTATGCCAAAACGCGTTTGACGTCAGCATACATTGAATTTGAGCGATCCAAAAAAATCGCCTAAAGAGCGAATTAAACGTCCAAGTAAGCGATTATTCGTAATATTTTTGGCAAAATGCGTGGATTCCCCGTAGTCCTTAGTTAACACCCTACTGCTTTTCTCTCAGCGGGGATTACATACAACATTTGTTTGGATAACCCAAATCCATCCTTTCTTACTGAGAGACCCATCTTGCTTAATTGAAACGGCTCTGTATAATATTATATGGTTATAACATTAATGTTTGCGTCCATTATAATGTAATGGAAAAAATAATAATTTAAATACGACCATAACGCTGGATTTTTGCTCGTTTCTTATAATAGCAACGATTCAAAGACACTTTGAGTTCAATATTCAATATGTATTTACTTCGTAAAAAAATGATGTTTGTCCATAAATTTCATTTGGGAGACTTGAAGTTTACAAAAAGGGATGAATTATAGCATATCGCGCTTAAATTTTGAATGCTTTTATCTGGAAAGCACATATTTCATCCACACGAAAATTTGAAGCAAACAAAAGCGAAAGATTGGAACTCCCCTTTGAACATCGATAAAGCAATTCTCAAATCTTTTATTTCTAATATGCGAAGGCGGACATAAAAAAAATGTTCACAGCTACTTTTTCTCAAAGAAAAAGCCAATAAATCACATTTGAAAGCCATTAATAACTAATATATGAACACATATACATTTTTCGAAATAGAATAAACGTTTCTTGAAATAAATTTAAGCGTAGTCAGGCGAAATAAGGTTTTTTAACAGCCCTAAACAGGAATGTAAAGAGAAGTTACAGGATTTGCCTTATTTCTCGCTCGACTGGAGCCTTTTTTTTTTTTTTTTTTTTTTTTTTTTTTTTTTTTTCCTGTGGGCGCGGAATCTTCCAAAGACTGAGTGTGAGATTCACGCTGGTATTGATACAACTTCCATAAGGGATGTTGGCCAGCCGTGCCTACTCACTAAACCGCTCCCTTTGGTCTCCTCTGTCCCCCTGGTATTGTTTATCACATTGCTTCAAGGGTGACAGGTAGTCTAGCCATTTGGTGGCCCTATTCTATTGTTGGAGAGGCGCCCTGCGCCTCTCTCTTTCACTGTCTTCTTTGGCGCTCATGATGTCTTCTACGTAGTCGCGCCAAAGGTCCCAGTTCTTCTTACTTTCCATCATGCTGTGGACCATGTTGTCGATATTTAGCTCGGCCACCCCGAGTGCTTGTTTCAGCAGTTCTCTCTGGGGTGCCCAAGCCTCACAGCCAATGATGGTGTGCTCTGCGTCGTCGACCTCCGCTTGGCAGTGTTGGCACTTAGCGGATGGTTCTTTGCCAATCCGCTTCAGGTACGCACCAAAGCATCCGTGCCCAGTGAGCGCCTGCGTCAAGCGGTAGGTTGTTTCACCGTGTTCCCGGGCCCTCCACCGACTTATGACCGGGATAAGTCGATGGGTCCATCTTCCCTTGCTGGACTGATCCCATCTCCGTTGCCAGGCTTCCCTCAGTTTCTGGTCATGTTCGTTGCGATTTTTAGGATCTTCGTAGTCCAAGGCCCTCTTCTTTGCCTGGAGGTCCAGCGGCGGTATTCCAGCAATCACCAGCACCGCGTCTTCAGACACTGTCCTGTACGCTGCGGTGACTCGGAGCGCTCCCTGTCGCTGGACTCTGGCGAGCTTCTTTCTGTTGATGTCACGTTTGAGCGACTCATGCCATATCGGGGCTCCGTACAGAAGGATCGAGTGTATTACCTCGTTTATGGTACGTCTTCTGCACGGCTTTGGCCCTCCAATGTTGGGCATGAGCCGTCCAAGCTCGCCTGCCACCTTCTGTGCCTTCTGTGCAGCTTCTTCTATGTGTTTGCTAAAGGTCAGCTTGTTATCCATGAGGATCCCGAGGTATCTCAACGTTTTGCTGTATTCCACCTTGTGTCCTCCAATAACAAGCTGCTCGACCCTCGGTCTTCTCCGTCTGCTGCATATCATTGCCTCAGTTTTCTCAATCGCCAACTGCAGGTGATTATCCCGCATCCACGCTCGAATTCTGGCGAGGGCTTCGTTGCCCGTCGCCTCCACTTCCCATGGATGTCGAGCTGTCACCAGCAGTGCAACGTCGTCCGCGAAGGCAATGAGTTCTGCTCCTGCAGGTAGTGCCATATTTAGGAGACTGTTGTACAGTGCGTTCCAGAGAGTTGGTCCCAGAACCGACCCCTGCGGGACGCCCATCTCCAGTCTTCTTGTCAGGTCCGTTTCGTTGTGATGGACATATCGGTCTTTGAAATAGTCGCTTACGAGGTCGACTGCATACTGTGGAATTTCAAATTTTTCCTCCAGGGCTCCCACGATTAACTCCCAGTTTGCGCTATTGAAGGCGTTTTTGATGTCCAGTGTGACCATCACAACGTCCTTGCTTTGTTTAACCGAGCCTTTCCACGCTTCTCGGATGACATCAGTTACACGTTTTATTGCTCCAAGCGTGGATCGCCCCGGTCTAAAGCCATACTGCCTATCTGACAGTTTTTGTTCGATTCCTGGCTGGATTCTCTTCAACAGCATTGTTTCGAGGAGTTTTCCAAGACCGTCTAGCATGCACAGCGGTCTCAATGTAGTTTTCCCCGGTTTCGGAACTAATACCAGTCTGGCCGTTTTCCATCTTCTTGCGAACTTTCGTTCCTCTAGGCAGGCATTTATTGTGTCTAGTATTAGTTCCGGGTACTCCCCAACCATCAATTTGATGATCTCGCCAGGCATACCGTCCGGTCCTGGCGCCTTCCCGGGTTTTATCCTCGAACCTGCATACTGCAGTTCATCTATGCTGAACGGCGCGGGCGGTTCTATGCTGTCTCTGCTCCTTTCTCTGTATCTCTCGGTAGTCCGAACAGTGTGAGATTTGTCTGGAAAGAGTTGGCTTATTTGGTCCTCCGTTTGCCGTTGGTTCCAGATTTCGCTTCCTCCCCGTAGTTTCCCCCGCACAATTTTGTACGGTAGTCCCCATGGGTTAGAGTCGAGTGTACGGCATAACTCCTCCCAGCAGCGCGCCTTGGATTCCTGGATCATTTTTCGCAGGTTTCTTCGGTCTGCTCTGTGAGTTTCTTGGCACTGTATTCTGGTTTCCGCCACTCTGGCCCTAGTTACCCTGCGTCTACTGGCAAGACAGATTCTCCGTTGCTCCGCAATTTCTTCTGTCCACCAGTACACACCAGGTCTAATTCTTTCCCTCGGTATTCTGGGCATGGCCGCGTCACATCCACGCTCTATGAGTGTTTGGAGTTCCTCTACAGCTTCTTCCGCCCCTCTCTGGGTTATGTGCTCCTTCGCTCTTTCCTTTCCCGTCTCTATCGCAGCGAGGAAATCGTCCTTGCAGAATTTTTTGGTCGCCCATCCTTTGCTGTGGTGTTTCCGGCCTCCCCTCCGCTGGTCAGCCAATCGGTAGGTGATATACTGGTGGTCGCTATTCGTATACTTTTCTGATACTTCCCAGTCTCTCACCCTGCCGATTACTGTTTCATCGCAGAAGGTGACATCAATAATCGACCCGTAGGGATCTCTTCTGTATGTCCATTTTCGACCTCGGTTGGCAGGGAGCAGCCGCAATCTTGCCATGCTCTCTGCCAGGATTATTCCTCTCCGGTCAGTCACAGGTGACCCCCAGGCCATGGACTTGGCGTTGAAATCGCCAGCTGCTACTACAGGAAGGGAAGAAGTAGAGACATCATCCTCTAGGTCTCGCAGCAGTCGGTCGTAGTCTGCGGTGTTGGTATTGGGGGAGAAGTAGCAACTATAAATCCTCACTCCCTCCACCTCCACCCAGACCCATCCGTTCCCCGCCGCTCGTCCGGTCACCTTGAGGCTCTCGTTCGCTATCCACACGGCTGCTCTCTGACTGGTGTCAGCATGCCAGCCATGTGTGTGGTCTTTGTACTGTTCTGAGACTATCGCGAGGTCCACCTTTGTGTCGTAGACCTCGCGTTCAAGCAGTGCCTGGGCCGCGATGCATCCATTCAGGTTTACTTGCAGCAGTTTCAGTGATTTCTTCGCGCCTTCTGGAGGTATTTTTGCATCGCGAAGCACTTGCTGCTTCCGCTTACGTGTCTTGTTCGTTCCTCTCCTTTATTTCCGCATAGCGGGCAATACGGGTCGGCTTTGCATGTGCCAGCCCTATGTCCGCTTTCAGAACACTTCCAGCATTGTGACGTCCTGTCCTCGGCCCTGCAGCCCATGGCCGTATGTCCAAATGCTCTGCATCGACTGGAGCCAAAGTGGAATGATGCTATCTAATCCCGAATATATTTCTCATCTTGATTAATCCGGCAATCCAGGCCATTTGGGTTTGTTGCTCACAAATTAAGGTATAAATTTAATATTTTATCTCCAGTCCGAGAGATGTAACGGATAAAATTCTCTTCTGCCGTACGAGCGCGATGATTTGTTACCCAATATTATTTAACCAAGTATTCTTAATGATTCGCAATAAAAGTTATGACCCCTCAACCCTTAAACAAGTTTATGATGGTTATTCACTAAGCGCGCTATAAATCCGCCCCGAAGGAAACTATGAACTAACACACCAAAAAAAAAAATCATATTCCTATTGTAATAAGTTTAATAGCGGGTATCCTTTTTATATTAGCCCTGGATCGGCTAATAAAGAACGGATATTAAATTTCAAATCGGCGCTCAAAATACTGGAAATGATTGGTATCATAAAATGCCATTATTTATACAAAAAGTCGACATGCGATATTAATCTTGGTGATAAATATTAGACTTTAATGATGTGAGTATTTTAGTTGGAAATTTTTTTACAAATCCAAATAGAAGAGTGAAGATCAAAAGGCACGTGATCATAAGGTGACGCTGGTCTTTACTGTGGGCGTGTACTATAAATATGCTTGGTAAATTTGGCATAATAATCGAAATCACCATATGATATTGTAGCGTGGGCGATTACCATCCTTACGTAGTAGCGCTGTTAACAGCGACATCATACATCTCTCGTCAGGTACAATGTGTTATTTTAACAGTGTTATTTAACCAAGGTAGTGTAACGTTGAGGCGGGGGCGCTCCCGGGCGGTTCCCGCCCCCACGTGCTCGTCGAGATGACCACGCTAGCGCACCGGTCCGTTCTTCTATTCAGACGGGCGTCGAATAGAAAGACTATCTTCTCTAAATAAATATTTATTCCACACGAGAGAATGATTTGGCTGCAGGAAGGACGACTTCCCGCACCCAAGGCTAACCGACCACTCTCCCCACTCCCGGCTCCTGCGCATCACTACCCAACCGGCAACGGTGCACGCACAAAAAGCGATCCGTCGGAGTGCAGCTGCAATGTCTCTGTAGGGCCACAAGAGATGGCGCTGTTAAAATAACACATTGCACCTGAAAAGAGAAATAAGATGTCGCTTTTAACCGCACTACTACGAAGGGATGGTAATCACCAACGCTACACTATGATAGTAATAAAAACGACTTTCACTAAATGGATACACAAACGTTTGGTATTCAATTAAAGTTTTTAAAAAAATGTAGATGCGGTGCAAGTAATGAAGATTTTTCTAAACAAATTTGCAATTTGTTACCTAAAACTAAAATTCCAGAGGGGAGTCTTTAACTTTTGACCACAATTGTATATGGAAATGCCCATTTCTCAAGGGAATCTCTCGTAGACAAAGCAATCCACAGAATTTAGGGGCGCGAAAAGAAAATAAAAACTAGAATTTTTAGAACATAATATTGCATAATTCACATTTTTTCGAATGAAAATGTGCTATTTTATGACATTTTTCCCTCTGGCAGTAAATCCAAATAACAATTATAATTACAATGTAGTGCTCCGTTTGACAATGGAACAGAATAGACTCCAAAGCGTTACTTCTTCATCAATTTTGATCACTTCGGCTCGAGACGGTCGCAAACAAAGTATTTTTTTTATTTTCGAATTTATTTTTGCGCAATCGCCGAAAACCAACGCCTTGGTGCGTATCTCTTCGGGGTGGAAATTCGTTTTCTTTTCCATCCCATCTTCTCCCGATTCCACATTTTGCTAAGCCCTCAGCGTACGCCAAGTCCAAAAAACGAAGTCGATACAAATTCGCAACGTATTTCAAGTTGTACTAGAAAGTTTCAATGCGGACAAGAATTTGGAAATTAAAAGGCCAAATTTTTGCTCACTGAAAAGTTTCAATCGTGTAAATAAATCCAACAGTATGAGCAAATTAGGATTGTTCAAAACGATATTTTCCATAAATTTATATAAACATTTAATTTAAGAAAACATCCCTTATATAAAATATCGGAATTACACAATTGAATACATCTTTGATCGCGGAAGACATTTGTGAGAAGTGTACTATAAAACTGGAAATTCTCTCACAGCACTCTGTTTTTGTTCCTTGATTCAGCAAAAGTCTTCAGCATCTCGAATTGAATCTCCTCAGTTTTCCTATTTAAACAATCGGTTTTTTTGCAAAAGGGTTGCAAACTCTTTTTATACAGAGCGACCACATAAAATCGTTGTTTCCATTAGAGCATATGACATCTGTCCCAAACATTGAATTTATGCCACTCAATTTTATTTGATCCAACAACAGGGAAATCTCAGATTTGTAACATCAACGTCATATGGTTAATATAATTAAGCATATTTAGTGACGTGTATGAATTATAAGACATAATTAGCGTGTGTATAAATGTAATAAATTCCTGTAATAAATCAGAACATATGTGTCACAACAACGTTTAAGAAAAAAATCTTATGAATTCGTTTTAATGCACAAGTTTGGTATTTTTAACATTTGTATTTGAACTATGCCCACGGGGTTTATTACAAATATTATAGAAAAATATGTTTTTTCTTGATTTTGAAGGTGGCTTACGAAACAAATTCACCGTTTATCTCAAGGGAAAACTGAAGCTTGATTTTCTTACAAAATAGGCTGATAATATTTTATCATCTGCTTCGAATATTGGTCCACTTTCAGAATATTTTCAGAGTTCTCTCAAACAAGTTGTTTTTTTCAACTCGAATTAAATGTCGTCTTTAAAATAGCAATTTAATTCGTAAACTTGTTATCATATTTATGCATAAAATACAGAATTTGAAATACATTTCACATTGCCTTTCACACATGTCTAAATTATAATAGGGTCAATGTATTTCTTATTTTAGATTTAGAAAATCAGTACTAATATTGATCAAAACGACTTTGATGAGTATTCACGCACATCTTGCGAGCAGCGCTCCATAGTGTTTCTAAAATTGCCATCTACTTTATGGTTTTGATCATATTAAGTTTTATGAACATACATACCAAAAAACACAGAATCACTTGTGATCACAGAAAAAACGTTAAAATGTTAATGGAATGTATCTTTATCCGGTTTAAAACCATCAGGAATTGTCTTCTTATATCGAAGCATTATAAATAATTGAAAGCCTCATAAATCAATTACAGCAGACCCCCATTAATCCGACAAACGTTTTGCAAGGCGATGTCGTATTTTCGAATTTATCGGACTATAGAATACTGCCCCCGACCCCTTGTAGTTTTTTAACTTTTTGGAAATAAGTATTTGTAATACGAAAAAACACGAAAATGATAAGATATACATAGATAACACAAGGTTTCATATTATAAAATTAAAGTTATAAATACATTGACCATAGCAAAAAATAAAAACCTGTTGATTTTTTAAGCATTTAAACTAACTCTTGCTAGCTACAAAGTCTTCTTTTTTGTATGGCCGGATGGATGGATGAGGGTGTCGGACAAAAATACTTTTTCTCTTAGCAACTTTTTATTCAGTACGAAGAGAGAAGTCTAGCTGCGAGAAGGACGTCCTCCCGCAGTCAAGGCCAACCGACGACTCTTTCGACTCCCGTCTCTTGCGCGTAAAAAGCGATCGGTCGTTAATACCAAGTGCAATATCCCCGCAGCGCCACAGAAGATAACGCTGTTAAAATAACACATCGCACTTAAAAAGAGACGAAAGATGTCGCTGTTGATCTAGTGAAATAAATCAGCCCAGTTTAACGGCGCCATTGCATGGGCATAGCAAATCGCCAGAATGTTATTTTTAAGGTTCTTTTTTGTATCATAAATTGTAGATCGTCCTACGCCGTACTTACAAAAAATAATTTCAATTTAGGCGGTCCAGAATTACACTTTCACATTTTTTACATTGACAAATCTTTACCATTTATGTGTAGTATACTTGAATTGGAATGTCGGACTACGAGGGGCGCCGGATTAGATCGAAGCCGGATTACCGCAGGTTTGCTGTGCAAAAGTGATCTTATTTGAGACAATTTTTTGAACCCCAAATGTATCAATTTTAAGCTTGATCAAAAGCCTTCCATTATTACTAAAACTGAAGACACACTGTTTGTGTATTTAAACAATTAAATTACAAATGTTAAGAATGATTGATTTAATTTTACTATAATTTTGTATAAACATTAAGTTAGGTTAGGTATAAAAAAATACAGCAAAATAAATATAGAAAAATTTTCTGGTTGAAAATAATACCAACAAAGTACCAAATATTGAAAAGATTCCCTCACTTCATATTGATAATCCTTGCCAGAGCCTTTCAGAGAAAATATGAAGCCCATGGCAACTAATATTTTGTGGGCACTGTGTGATTTTAATTAAAGTGCTAATTTTAACAATCGAACGGGCATATAAATATTGTCCGTTTGCAATTTGCATACATCGAATGAAAATTTGATTTGTGCATAAATTAGCTGTTAATTTAATAGTATTTAAATCATCAAATAAGCCTCGTTGAAAATACTATCATTCGGTATTTAGAGAATTAATTGCAACCGTACTGAGATTATTTTAAGCGATTCGACCAGTTCTTGGAATCTCAGAATATTTTTTAAGTAATCACGGCTACCACTTAAGTTGAATTTATAATAGAAAAGTTGATTGGATTCTCACGTTTTTATTCGGCGAGCTTCCCAAAAAATTTGGCACAATTATTTTTAACAAACTTACGAATTTTATCCCCATTGTGCATATATTTTTTAATTCTATTCAATCCCCATCCTTCAATCAGACATTCATATTTTAAATGCTTTTAAGTATAAATCTTTTCAAATTTTTTTGTATATCAGTTAGCTACGTTATATCCTTTTATGGTTTGAGATTGTATTTATATAAAAATATAACGGATCTTAAAGGATTAAGATCCGGTTCAGCAAACTCAAGAAATTTTCTATATCGGCTCTTGTGATCCGGTGCAGACCCGCTGAATCTCTTAACTTTTCCCAAGACCATACAAGAAGTTCAGAGAAGACACTGGAATTTATGGCGAAAATCGCATTATCTTACATTTAACTTTCTTTTCTCATGGAATAAGTAATGAATGGAGGTCAAATATCTGCTTTATCGACCGTATAAAAAGCTTAATGTATGAATACCATGAATGTGACCCTCATCCTTGAATTGATATTGAAGAGACGCTTGCTCTACATCAGAGTGTTTGTGAATAGTGTTTGACGATTGTGACGATCACGTTTCCAGTTAAACACAATTCGCGGTAGGAAATATGATATTAATTAATATAAAATGACGACGGTTCGAATTCGAACTATCGTAGGCGTGTTCGTTTGTGTTTTGAGTTCTTCTATTACATGCTCAAAATAACTGGGAGCTACCCAACGAGGCGTAAATAGATTCAATTCAACAAGCTCCCCCACGAGCGGCGGACATTTTATTCCAGGAATTAACATTTCCTGCAGACAGGTGAGCTTAGAGGAACAGGATCACACTTGTGTGAACACGGAAGGTCGTTAAACAGGGCACGGCTTTGTGATCAAGCGAAACTGTATATGGGTGAGGGGTTGAACATTCGGTGTGTGTTCGCGTGGATGTGAGCATTTTCACTTAATTAACCCTCCGTTTGTCCCCGCCGAATGTTTTATTTGAGACTTCCGATACAGTCGCGTCGGTCGAGCTTTAAATCGGGACTTCGGTGTCACCCCTGGAATGCTACGATTTTCTGCCCCCGGATAGAACATCAAAGGTTGTAATGCAAAAAATGTCGGGCAAAAAGCTGCGATTGATCGGTTGTTTGACATGTGGGGTCATACGTTGACCCCTTCGGGCGTGCCATGCATACATGCATATGAAATCCTGTATGTTTAAACATTTTATCGTCTACACATAGCTTTTAATGGTTATATTACCAATAATATATAAGAATTCATAAGATTAGCACTTTGCTTAAAAATAACTCTTAACTATATGTTGAGAATATCGGAGTGAAAAAACTGAGACAATGTTAATGTTTTGTGTCTGGATATCAGAGTGGCAACCGAAGACAACTCTATTAATTGCTATTTTTCTCTACTACATGAAGGGATTATTAATCCAGAAATTTACTTTGCGAGGATCCTCGTTTTCGGGGTAATAGTGATTACATTTTAGTGGCAATGCCTTCAAGTCATAAAAGAAAATCATATTTCTAAACAATGGCCAGAAAATGAATGATATTATGTTGTGTTTATTTCTTGTGGCCATAGGAATTAAAAACAAACAATTATGATGCCATCAGTAAAATTGAATTTAAAAAAGCGCCTGTCTCATAAATCCGGGAGTTAAGTCTTTGAATCGCCTACAGGCCATTTATTACAAACGCAAATTTTTATTTGATGTTTTGTAATACACAAAAAAATTCATACATAAACCAACTCTATCCCCTCCAGACATAAATTATAATGTCATTTCCACACCTTTAGAAAATCTGTCAGCGGAAATTCAGTGCGAAATGAATTCAAAGATTAGCCCCGCAGAAGGCCCGAAGTTGATGTAATAAAAACACATAATGACAAAAAAATGTAGAGTCTGAGAGATTTTACGGCGGCGAAAAAATCGAAAACGGCCCTGCCCCGGGGGTGGGCCCGCCTCTTTGTACTTACAGAAAATTCGCCATATCTGAGGTCGTTCGCTGACACCCTCTCGGAATATAAAGGACGTTTAGATAACGTTATGGTGACGTCATATGAAGCCTTTCCGATATCATGAGGTATCTTCGTCTAAGGACCTTGCGTCAATTTTTTTCCCACCGTGTCCTTTGATCCTTGCAGGCGCATGTCTCAAATACAAAGTAGACCTGGCTGAACAGCTACGGCATTAAATTTCAGCTTGTATTATTTATATCCTTTTCAAATGGGGCTCCTTCGAACTGGGACAAGGATATGTTCCTTGATTGGGGATCAAAGCGGAATAAGTACTTATTGTTCCAATCGACAATCACTGCGTCCTTTTTATCTACGCGAACTTCCCTTAAATTCTCGGTAGTGCTCTTCAATTTCTCATTTGAATATTTCATGATTTTTTGCGAATTTCAGGTAATTCTATATAGTAATGCGATGGGAAATGATATCATGTGAACGATATAAAAATAGCTATTAAATCAATAATAATTTTTGCTGGCACGTTTTTATATTTACGATAAAAAAGAATAATCATATATTATACTGTGACACTGATTTTTCCGTAAATATGTATATCCCGTATTAAAAAAAATCCATTTTTAAGGTTGAGTTCTAAAAAAATACTTTAAACCTTTCAAACCGGAGAACATACATGCTATGCTCCAATGTAAATCCACGTTTCTCTCCGACGCAGCGTGTAACAAGCTTGATAATGAACCAGGCTCAATAAATAAACCTTAACACTGTTGATAGCACACAATATTCGTAAATTTCTTCGGAATATTTCTTAATGTTCAACTTGCTTGGTATCTACTTTTTGTTGTTCAGCTATTTTTTCCTATTCGTGTGTTGCGAAAATAAAAAGACAGGGTTACCATGCAAGCCTTCCAATTTACTTCTGAAGGAGTAAATTTTGCAAAGGAGTGATGATACTCGGCTAATGACATTACTCTAGAACAGTCAAGGAGAATAACAAAATTGGTCAAAGATAAGAATGATGCGAGTATCTTAATTATCAAAACAAACGCCTGCTCTCAAGACAACACGAAAGAAAGTCATCTCATCTTTATTGAAAGAACTTATCCGACGATAGCAATTTTAGTTAATTACACCCTAAATATTATAACGGTTAAAATATTCTATAGAATACGAAACAAAGATGAATAGTAAGTATAAACATTTACGCATTTCTATATAATTTAATAATATTTAAATATATTGAGAATTTTTAGAAGTGTAGGGGTACCTTTACGGCACGACTTTGCCATCAATCCACGAGTGTTTGATGAGACACAAGACACCCGTGTCTGTCTCACGATTTCCGGTCCGATAGGGTTAATATGTTTAATATAAAGGATATATAATAATTGATTGAAAGAATTTTATTAGTTGTCCTAAATAACAGAACGTCATTCTCTTCTTGCAACTGATAATCCTGTAGGAAACAATCTACATCTTTAATACATTATTCCATCATCGATAGGCCCAGTCAGTATCCAATAGAATTCTCCTATTTAACTTGGTCGTTCATCCAGAATCTACTTATTATTTACTTATTTAAAGTAATGCTTATCATACTGGTTTTTTAAAAGTTTAAATCGTCCTGAACAAAGCTTTCAATTTTAATTTTATACCCCCTTTTTTGCGAAACTACAACGGTTCCACAAAGTAATTGAATTCTAATAACTACAGTAATAACAGCAGTCATTTAAGATCCACAATATGTGGAAGAAGTGCGTGGAAGTTGGTGTGAATATATGATGTAAGAATGAACAGGCAATTAGGTGGATAGATTAAGTTTAAGGATGAAACATTTATAAAGAGGTTTGTTCACATCTTTTTCCCATTTGTGCTATACAACTTTAAATAACATTTCTTATGTTAGGCATTCTATTTGTAATTAAAATAGGAATATAATTCCAGAACTTACAACACTAAGATTATTGTACAAATGTGGATATACTAATACATGTTGATTCAAATAATAATGGGTTGTCAATTTGAAAAGCAAAACATACTCGTATATCTATTTGTTTTATTTCATATGGCAAAACACTACCTCACATGAGTAAATCAAGTTAAAATCTTGCTGGGGTAAAAAGTAATAAAAAGATTCGACTTGTAGAGATCGAATCTAAGTAAGTTATATTAGAAAGCTTTAAGCAAAGCCGAAAGCTTTTAAGTATAAAGAGAAGAGGGATTTTATTTATCCAAAAATTACAGCAGACTTATGCCCATTAATTTCACATCAATTTTTATTATGTTCAAAACTTTGGCTGAAATAATCTCCATAACAATTCAAAAGTATGTCCTTTGATAGACCTTTTGCCTTGGAGGACTCTCAAACTTTTCAATGTCAGAAATTACGAAAACAGTTTCAAAAGTAATTAGGTGAGATGAATTATGTCCACAGAAAAGGACTCATACGCTAATTAATTCATTTCATTGACAAGCCTTATAAAATTATGAATTAATATTTAAATTAGTAATGGCGTATTTGCATATCACTCTAGATTGATTAAACAGTATCAATATATTAATATTAAGAATGAGATGCAAGATTATTATTTTTATGAAAAAGAACCACTATACATTCAAACAAACTTGGCAGTAAATATATCCCAATTTTTTTTGGGCATTTAAAATCGTTTTTCTTAATTTTTGAACGAAACGCAATTTGCGAATATCCTCATTAACCCTCAATTCATCGGTATTTTTCGTTGCTGTTGTAAAAATGAATTCGCACACCAGAGAGAAAATCATAATTTTCCTCTCGCGCAGAAAAAATATAATGCTCTCGACGGTACAGAATAGCAGTAATCGCCGAGCTTTTTTTCATTTTTTATCGCCCTTTTCAACTATTCGATATCAAAGCAAGGAAAACTTGATCCCTCGGTTGTTCATTTAGCGCTGCGAAAATCGAGTTTTTCCGAGAGAGTTTTGTTGCAGACTAAAAAAGGTTCGGGATATCGAAGTAATATGTTTTTTTCTTTACGATCTGACATGCCGTTCATATGATGTATAAAGAATAAACTAGAACCTCGCCCTGCGTCATAATAGTTTTTAGGTTTACCTGAAAAATTGAGACGTTGAGTGAATCGACAAATATAAGCGTGGTTTTTTTATGAAACAAATATTAGCTGAAGGTACGAAACATTTTCTGAATTTTCCGTCAGTAATAATTTATCATTTAAGCAATATTCTCATATCTAAAAAGAAAATTTCGTATTAAATTGTAGAAATATTTATTATGGCTATGTTAAAACTAAAGGCTAAAAGACTTATCTGGATATCATTAAACATTAATTAATACTATATATTTGCTTAACTTATCTTCCTTTCTCTTATTTGATCGCTTTAATATATAAGCAAGATGCACTACAAGGCTAAATACCTACATTACCGATTTATCAGATACAAAAATTCAAATCGGTTAATTGATAAAACTACCGATAATTACCGGAAAGCATTTTATAATTTAATTTGATTGTAGATATACATGTGAAATTAGGAGTTTTGTTTTTTCGACTTTGGAAACATTGAACCATAGATAGTTACTGTGAATTTGCATGCTAAATGTAAATATTGGAATCATGGACTTGTTCGAATCAATGTCTGCAGAAAAATTAAGTGAGGATATAGAGGAAAAATCAGAGGAATTTAACATTGAAGGGGAGAATATCATCTCAATGACTACTGATGGGACTTCTTGGGGCTTGGCTCTGGAGCTTAGGGAATATTTAGCGAAATAATGCATCGAAAAATGCAAAAATAAATAAAGGATTGTCTATTTCCATTCTAATCGAAATTTTATATTTTATTTTATATACACTGTTTGTCATGTTTTTATTATAATTTATATCCAAGGTCCTTAGTTACAATATAAAAATAAACTTGTACTTGCATATTAATATTTAAATCTAATTTGTGTGTATATTACTCTGTTTTAGGAAATTTCCATTTACCAGTAAATAGTCGATAAACCGATAATGGGGGTTTTTTTTCCGTTTTATCGGTAATTGTAAATTGACGATTAATTACAAGCCCTAAGTCCATTAGCGGACAAAAATTACTCATATTCGAGCATTGTGAATTCATTAATAAATTAATAGCGATCGTTGCTTGCAGTCGTCATTAGTTTCACAATCGATGATATATCGTATTTTAACACTCTAAGGATTAATCTATATATTATATATAGAAATAAAAACGAAAAATATATTATATATATGTATGTCTATCTATTTACTATACAATAATTTTTACCGAGACTAAAATTTCTTTATCTTTAAATAAAAGTCCTCCATTTATCAATTTAAGTATTTTCATATTCTACCCCCTTTGAATTGTTTTTTTTGTGCTTTAATTAGCCATTATATACACCATTAGTTATCTGAACGTCTTCTATTATGATTTGGTTTCAGTAGCAATTTATGAGATATAATTCTGAAACATCCCACAATCTTACTACACATAAAATATCAATAAATCTAAAACATAAATTTAATTTATTTAAAGTTTTAATTATTCTGACTAATATTTTTTACATTTTGAATTTGAATTACCTACTTTAAGTTTATATGCAAAAAATATTTATAATTAGAATAAAAATGACAATGGAGTGTTAACGGATGATGATTCATCGACACAGCGCAGCGATCGTAATACTTCGTGCATCTTCGGAAAATCTCGCGCCATAATTTGACATTAGATACATTTATTAGATTTGCACACATTTATTCTCTGTCGAATCACCGCAAAGTATATTTTTGATCATAAATCTCCGCAGATAAATATTAAGTATCGTAAAAATTGCCTTTTCAAACACACTTAGATCGATATTTAAACTGTTTTCACAAGCGTAAGTATGATATCCGTAATAATAACTTAGGTCGCATTAACATTCTGTAATTACGCGTACGCAATAAAGATAGCCATAAAATATGACTGCCTTAATTAAACGCCTCCACACATACGAATGTGCGTCCAGGAATAAATATTTTTTTACTTTGAAAATGGCGTGTCCAATCCCGGCTCAATATAAACATTATTTCGTCGTCTCGATCCAAAATGACCCTCATCCTATACAAACACGACCCCGTTTTATAAATGTTCTTAGAAAAATAAAAACATTCATCATTCTAATAGAACTCTTGCCCGAGGCGAAGATTCAATATTCTGATTGATACGGATCCTTATGCGGAATTCGCCCTTCCCTGTTTGATATATTTATAAAGATTAACGCATAAGAGATCCCGGATTCAATATCTGGTACCGCTAGGCATTTTTCGCAATTTATCACATTACAAATATAAAAAGAGATTGGACGCAAAAGGGTTCATTTTTTTCCATCACAGTCGCTTTGTGTAGCGGAGACAAATGTTAGAATTTTCCACCCCAATGAGAGAAGAGAATCTTCTTCTTAATCTTCAACAATCAATTACTATGTCTGAGATAAAAATCAATTTTCGAACCGACGACACAATTTCACATCTCCCATTATCCACGATCTATGGTAAATTGATAAATGGATCGTTTTAGTACTGAATATGACTAAAATTAGTGTCGATGTGATATATTATGCGTTGCAATGCAAGCTGATCGAATTTCGCGGACGTTTTTCGTTTAAATTATGGAAGCCTTGTGGATACCCTCCCGAGGGGGTCAAACCGCACCCTGATTGGTACCGGATGAAAATAATTCAGTTAAAGCTAATGATATTGGTGCTGGTCGATCAGTTTCAACCCCTACTATGTTCCGTTTTTACAAAACTTTCTATGCTGAAATATTCATGCAAAATACGTGGATCACATCGATTTTATATATTTCTACACGTCCAAAAAAATCATTTTGATATTTACAATATGAAAGCTGATCGAATAACATAAAATGACAAAGCAGAAGAGAGGGATCTTTCCCGAATTTATTGCTTTAATTATTCTTCAAAAGACAACATTTGACAAAATTTCCAACAAGCATCATTTGCCTTAATATTAGTTAATTATTAATTGGTTCCATTTATATTTCCCTCTGATTATTCCACCCTATCAATGATTGTCATTGGCTTGTTTTTCCCAAAGGAATTTCTTATGCTATCATATTTTCACGTACTATTCAACGCTTTTAGAATATAAAAATATAGTAGGTTGTCCCATAAGTTTCTTTCGCAAATGAATACAGATCTAATCATAGCCATGGTTGAAGAAAATTCGCGATATACTGTTCGCGAAATAGCTAACAAGTTAGAAATTCTACGAACATTCGTCTATAATCATCTGACAAAATTAGGCTACATCAATCGTTCAGATCTGTGGCTTTCTCATGAACTGACGGACTCAAATAAACTTCAGCATATTTCAACATGCGATCTTCTTCTCCAACGACATAATAACCAACCTTTTTTGAAGAGACTTCTACTTATTTTAATGTCAATAACTACTATTGTTATGTATTTGAATTTATCAACGAAGAAAACACTTCTAAGAGGCTCAATTTTAGCCTTCTGACAGTTATACAGTTAAAAATTTGACTCCGATTTTGCCTTGTTAAAAACATATATGTATAGATTTATGAAATGTTCAAGATTCGTTATTCAAATAACTGATTTTACGAATATTTGGGACCCTAAACATAATGCACTGGCTTGATACAAGAGCATTTTTTCATTCTTCATTTGGGGTCGTTTTATCGCGATTTCATCCTTCAAACGCATCAATAACGCCATATAATATACACTATTGATGATTATTTTTTTCTAAAAGTTTCGGCGAATAAAACACTATGCGCATCTCAAAATACGGAGGCCAAAATCATCCTACGAACTTATTGAGTAATGTGTTAGATTTGAAAAGCGCTCTCTACCCATCACACAAAATAAATGTATCATCTTTAATTGAAGCAATTGATACAAATACAAATAAAAAAACATTCATAATAGGATTATGTTGTGAAAGAAGAATTAAATATCAATCAAGATACATAATTACATATACGAATATACGAAATATATCATCGGTGTAACAATCGATAATATATTCTACAACAGAATTTGAAAATTTAGTTATAATTTTAATGGTAGGAGTCGTAAGAAGTTTCCATGAGACTTTAATGCTTATTCAAGCTTCCTTGAATAAATTATTGTATAGTAACATAATTTTGAAAGGATGTATTTTTTTACTTTTAATTCAATGATCCTCTTTATAAACATAATACTATTATAAATTATCTTTGGGTTTACGTGGTATATTACTAAGTTTGTTAAAAATAGGAGAATATTCGTATATTGATGAAAAAATATTATCAAATTCGAAGTTTTCGCAAAATATTCAAATTAATTTTCACTTGGCTATATCAATACAGCTTGTCTCCTTTTCATCGATGATGCAAAAACCATCAGTATCTTTATGGCAGATTTTTAAAATATCTAAAATCCCAATTTGCATATAATTTTTCAAATCCTATATTTGTAATTTCGCACTATGCTAGAAATATTAGCCACTATGAAGTGATATTTCGGTTATTTCCATTTGTAATACGATATTTATAATTTCTGCCCTAACTAAGGAATTTATTTCATCAACATCAATTAAACCCTCCTCGTTTAGCTCGTGCTCCAATTCATCATTGTATCGATTTAACCCTACAGCTATATTAGGTCATAATGACAAATTAATCATGCTAAAAATTTCAATCCAACCCCATAACAATATTGAAATCTACACCTTACAAATGTATATTATTATGATTTTTTTTTGTCTAAATTTAAGTTAATAAAGACAACGATATCAGTATTGGGTATATCTTTAATATTCTATGTATATTTCTTTGCTTTTGATACTTTCTTATGCTTTACTTATCCGGATTAACTCTTTGATGGGCAAAAAAATCGCATTTAAATACCCTAGTGGCTTATAGAGAAAAAATAATAAACCTAAACATGATATTATGTCATTTTTTAGGTTGGACAACCGCTGTTTCTGTACGTCAGGGGTGTCAAACTCCGAAATTTAATGTTTTCTTCCAATCACTTGACAATTCTTCTCTGCTGCTTCAGGGTAAATATATCTAGCAGTGGTTGCTTTTAAAATTGGCCCAAGGTGAATCTCTTTAATTCTGGGTCTGACAGGAGACTTATTTATGTTCATAAGTGAAAACTGCTTGCACCGATAAGTAGTTCCCAGACATGAAAATGATTTCACATGCGATTCTTCGTGTATCTTACTGGTAAATATTTATAAAACTCAGGCACGCCAACTTCAATGAATTTCGCCTTCAAATTTAAATCGCATTGCATGTCAACCATCTAAAAATTGTCTTCAAACAATCAAAATCTAGAAATCTTGTTACAAATTCAACTCTTAGATTTTAAAATTCTTTCCGCGTATTTTTGATACGATACAGTTTCGCCTTGATGATTTGAACTTGAACCTTTCGAACTTGATTTGTTCATGTTGCACGTCAAAAAATGCATTAAATTTTCATTTTCAACTGCTAAAAACTGGCATATTTCTTCTTTTAAACTCCAGAATTGCTTAAAAGTCAAGAAGCAGGATAACTAACGTATCTGATTATTATATGATAACACATTTTCCATGTGTATTACCATCGTGCATAATACTTTTTGATGTATAATACAATACGAATCATAAATATTGCCTTATTTTTTTGTGATTGAAGTCCTCGTTTTTTCGCTCATTGAATGAGTGCCATCTATAGCTGCAAAAGATCATTTTCACAGGGATAGATTGCATTTTTATAGAACCTCATAACATATGAAAACTATATCTTATCTTGTATAAATACTAGGATCACGCATCGTACTTAATAAATAGTAATTTCTCAAAAATTGCGTAACTCACATCAGAATTGCCAACAACGGCAATTAATTAAATTGGAGGTTAAATCAGTAATTCTTTCTGTAACTCTCTGAGACGAAAAGATTGCTTGGAAAGACTTCAAAATTCCTGGATAAATAAGGTCTGGATAAACAGTTTTAACTTTTTCGTTAGTGAGCAAATTTAAAATCGATGAAGTCGTTGTTGTCATAATCGCTTTACACCGATTACTTTCTGTCAGCTCCTAATCAGCTTAAGACAATCTTCAATTCGAGGCAGAGTCAATTGTAAATGAACACTTGATAGTGAATACAAGACCACGTCATTTCTTTACATAAACAATGCACAAAAAATCGATTCATTTGCTCCTCCTTTAGAAGGAAATGATAATTGAACAAAGACTCATTCAACACGCAGCGAAGAACGGCAAGCAGTTAAATAAACAAACACTCTCGATAACACACAATATTTGGTCATTTCTTTGCGTAAACAAATAACACACTTGAAATCGAAATCATTATAAGTCGATAAATTTGGGCTTAACGATCTATACAATCATGCAATGCATATGAAGAAGCTCTCCTTCTCAGTCTCTCGAACTGCGCTAAGTTCTCTCTATCTCTGTCCACCCCGGAGCTTCAATGCACAAGAGTGCTCTTTCTGAATAGTGAAGGTCAAAACGGATATTTCCGATAGTACTCCCATACGGGTTAATTAGGTATTCTTATGTGTGTTTTGTTGGCTGATCTGTAAAAATATTTGTTTTGGGTTACGAACCGCTTGTTTGATACTCTTGATGTACATAATCCAAAATATTGTCAATTGCCCTAGAATAATTATCGTTTATTCCAAATGCAAATAAGCTGCATACACTTTACAAGATTCAATATAATGCTAATAAATTCAATAATGGAACATGCTGTGGTTTCAATAATACATTGATATATTATATATTTAAATCGATCAATGCAATTTCGTCAACAGACTTATTCTGTGTTGCTTACATAATCGTCTCTTTGGGGTCTCGTAAGCCGGCACTTATCCCCAAACGAGATCCCATCTGATTAACACTATCTCGAAAAAAATCCGTGCCTTTACAAAACAGAAGCCTAATCAATAAGCAATCAGGGTGAAAGTTTCTTTCTACATTGCTTGGCACGTCTTTTCTGAGTTATCTATGAAACGTGATTCCCTCAAAAGTTATACATTTATAACTCACCTCCGGTCTGGAGGCCGTAAATCACAGGTGAGTCTTCAAACATCCGTACATATATTTTAAGACCATTTTTCAGTGAAATATTGCTTGCATTCATTCGTCTCATGCGTCAAAAGCACAAAAGAAGAACATTAATCAAAATGTGGGCAAAAACGATATGAAATTTCCATGTGAAAAAGCTGACGCGTACTATCACGAACGCCTCATAGAGAAAGAGGCGTTTCGTTAACATCGTGGTGGGTTACTTGCGAAAATGTTGAATTATTTTTCGTATTAAATCAAAATCATAATGGATTCCAGAAAAAAAAAGATTTATACCACGGAAACCTGTATACAAAATTAACTATGTCCCCGTGAGAGTCAATCAAATGTGATATTTTGTATTAACTCGCCAAACAGCCTGAATTTATATTTCTTTCGAAACAATGGAGCCGAAAGGAATAAATAAAGAGGGTTGAATTTCGGCATGGAAGAAATATCACCCTTTTATGCGACGCATAGTAAAAATTCTTACGACGCATGAAAGTAAAGTTTGACGTCCGCTGATCCGAAACTCAAGAGCTGTAAAACGTATTCGAGTCGATGGAATTTCAGTCTTTCTCATATCGGTACAAATTCTGGAAGGAGGAGAACTTTTCTTTAAATTTAATGAGTCCATACCGGAATGTACGGAGCGTCTCAGAAATGGCTATCGCGTTGAAAAATGCATCTTGCGAGTTTCTTTGAATGGGGCGATATCAACAACAAGACGTGCGATGGTTTTATAAGCGAGCATGTTTCTTACTTTTTTGCTGGAAGAAAGACTTGTACGAAACCGAGCAATTCTTTATAAAAGACAATATGTATTTAAAATATATTATTTAGCGAATTTTATGAAAGAAACGACTTATTAAAAGCTAGCGACTTAGTAAAACGGAGGAAAAAAATATGAAAAATTAACCGATAACCGTGGAAAAATGTGTTCTTCCCGCTGGTTCACTTGTAATCTCGTAGCGGATTCTTCTCCAATGTATATAAATAGGATTTCGTACATTCTGTTTTCTACTTTCTGAAATTAATTATAAACTCTCCATATATTTGGTACTGAGTGATCTATTTCTTCCTATTTTTTTACCATATGACAAAATGAAATCATAAAAATACTGAAAATAATAATGTAATAATATAAAAAGCGGGATTAACACATCTCGTGCCAAGCATATTTTTTTTAAATGAACCGTTGTACTATAATACAAATTTTGTTGTATTTTTTGTAACAATATTTGTATATATGGGTGATAAATTATAGCATTTTTTTATTAGGACTTATATACAACCTCATTTAGGTTGGCAGACACCGGTGGCTGCCATGACGTTGATACAAGTATATGGTCAACCAGTAGTGAGATGCTATGGGAGAGGCGCATTTGGCTCCGAAACTATGGCAAAAAGCATTGAACGCCGAAAAGGCACCGGGGCTGGCCACCAAGTCCCTGTGGCCAAGAGGTCCAGAAAAAGGACCTCTGATACGGCACATGAGCGCCTCTCTCTCGGCCGACATGCCCAAACAAGACCACAAAACGTGATCCGCTGATCCATGAAAAGATTCCCGCACACACAGTCTGAACTATCTTTTAGTTTCCCAGTCCAGTGATCCAGTGAAGTCCAGCGATCGGTCCAAACTGAGCCAAAGAAATTCCGCATGTAGCCACCGTGAGGCGACTTAGACCAACTGCGTTCCCAATCGGCAATTGCCGCGTTTCTAGCCCACCTTTTGGTGGCAATAGGATCCGTAAGAATGTTTCCTCAGCTGATAAAGTGGAATTACCAACTTTAATTATTCTACGTGCTCTCTGTAAAGACAGGGAGGCTGTCTATAGCAGTTGTTCTGTACACTGCAGTGATTCTTAGTAGTGTGGCTGCCATTGTGCAATGTTTAGGCTTCGTCTCGCCGTCTTGTCTCGTCCACGGTGTCCAAGCCTGTCCGCCCATGCTCCTGCTCCATATGTGGCAATACTCTCGTAGATGGCTTCATAGACAATCCTGAGATGTCTGCCCCCAAGACCCCAATCAGCGCCCGCCAATCTGGACATTTTGCCAAAAGCCTTGGCCGCTTTGCCGATTGCAATTTTAATGTTCAATCTGAATCTGCATCCCAACCAAACGCATGGATTACGCATGAGTTTGCCTTTGGGCATAATCGCTTTTGATTTTGACGCTGCAAAACTAAGTTTATTAATCTCAATCCATGTCCAAAGTATCATTAAGACTGTATTTGTTCTTTTCTTCAATTCTGATCTTGAATTCCCGCAAGATGTGAGAATAATATCATCGGTATATGCGCTTTACTATGGGACTAAAAAAATCATCTTGGAACAATGGTCATGTTATACGAGAGGGATTCAAATATAGCCCGGACTTTTGTGACGAGATCAACAATCTTCCTATCCGATAAAATACATATATTTATAACGAAGGGAACTATGTAGAAACATATGATACTCCATTTGTATTTTTTATGTGTACAGCAAAATTCCGGGTTATATTTGAATCCCTCTCGTATATTTTTTTTAAAAATGTTTTTATTGTACATTTATCGCAGAAATGCCGTGGTAGTCATATTTCATGCTAAAATTCTGTTAAAGCGTGATTGGGCGCTTGAAAACCTTTTCTTCGAGTCAATTATTGTCGCCATGGCGTATTAGTAACAATCGATGTCAGACACCGGTGGTTGCTACGGCGCGATATGTGTTAAAGATCTTGTCACAACTTTTAGTATTTTTTAAATGAAAAAATTAAACATAATTACTAGTACTCCATCAGTCACAGATGTATTTGTGATTCATGGATCAAACGGGCTCTTGAAAATCTATATTTAGCGTTATTTCCAGAAAAAAATGCAACATCCTTAACAAGAGTATTTTATGTGATAATATTATCTTAATTATCCATAGCATAAATAATAAGTATAATTAAAGTTGCTCGCTTGTCACTTGTGAAAGTTTTATCGCCATTGGACCTCATTATCTGAAAACTTTGAACTTTCCTCGTCCATGAATAGTTAAAAATGCTACCAAATTAAGTGCCGAGCTCGAACCTGTTGTCGCAGCCTCCCAATAAATAAGCTGAAAAGGTTTTTCATTAAATTTGATGCCCATTTCATAGTGATAGTGATCGCGGCTGTGTGTACAGGATTGTGATTTTCAGATAAAGAGAAGGTTTTATTGAACCCACGGGGTATTAATGTCCGACCGGGAGCTCCCGTGGTTATTCGAAACACCGACACGTATTCATTGTCAGGGCTTCGGAACCTGTGAAATTCATTAATGAACGAGAGGACAATGGAACGATGAGGATATTTATAGGCCCCGTTAAGGCCCCAACTTTGCTAGTTTCAGTTAGTTTTGTCCCCTGCGGAGAATTTTCTGTAATTTCGCGTTGAGACCTCTTTTATTAATGTCGTTTCGTTTTGCAGATAAGTTGAGGGAATTCGCATTGACGGCAAACTCCCACAGCGGAAATGATACTCTTTAATTTAGCCATTGTTAACCTTGTGATGTGAGAATTGTATAATTACATTGATGGCCAAACTTCTTAGAGTTCATGTTCAACATTAGCATTAAAGGCTGAAAACCCATTGTGATGATTAATCCATCTGAGAAACGCCATGTTTTATTGCTTCAGCATTTCAGTCTTGTACTATAACTTCAAATAAATACTCGGTAGCGCATATTTAATTGCAATAAAATAGGCATTTCATTATATTATTTTAAAGTGCTGAAATATTATAGTTTCGTTATAATAAATATGTTTAATACTCGACAACATATTCATCAAATTTGCATTGTGCTCGTCCTGTACTCTTTGACGCATTCCACATTTATAAATGCATTAATTACTATTCAAATATTCGGTTTGTTTGCATCCAATCAGGATTACACATACAGTTGACATGACACGAAACACAATAAACACATAAATTAGACTGTTATCCATAAGTGCAAGTTCGTGTACTGTTATGCATGAAATGTTTTCGACGAATTGCAAACAAAAGCCTAGTCCAAATTAACTATTGCAAATATTGATTATTATATCGTAGGTAAACATTGTGTTTAATTTCAAAATGTTTCACAAAAACATCGTTTTGCGGTTTGCAATGGACTCTGAAGATCTATCCGAGGTTTCTTTTATACCAAATTCTCACGCTTGCAGCGCAAATTTTCCACATTGGATGCTTTTTACAAAAATGCAGCTTTAAAATGTGGCTGAAATTCCACTTTGTATTTTATATATTCTATTTCATTTCAGAATGAAAATGTACGGCTTTTTATACTTTTATGCAGCAAAAGACCTGCATTAAAGAGACATTATTCTTGTTCAAGAGACAATGACGGTTTTAAAATGTCTTTTTCAAAGTACAAATTTATTTCATGATACATCCAACAAATTTGATTAATAGCTCATAGATTTCTTTGTGTATACTAAAATTTATTAGTTAGATGAAATGTTTTGTATGCATTTGCCTTTTAATTTTTTGACGAGGGCGTTGATGAGAAATTCATCAATATTTGACAAGATTTATACCCAAAGGACCCTTTAGATCATAGGTTCCCAAACTTTTTTGGGTCATAGACCCCGTGCCATGTTTTTCGGTTTTGGGTTGACCCCCTACTTACCTGATATTGATTTTTTGAACATTTCTAATTGTAGTGAAGTTTAGTGTTAAAAACTTAAAGTATATACACATTATTTTATACATTTATTAATTGAATTTAAATTAAAACTACTCAAAATAAATTTTTGTATTTGTTATATAAAATACAAGCCGCCCTCACCATGCTACGCACGGTGGTCAGCTAGCAATTTGGTTTTGCATTCATGGGCTAAACTTTGTATAGGTGTATTTAACCTTTTAACTGCCAATGACTCATCAGCGCATACAAATTCGACGCACCGGTGCGTCGTTGGCAGTTAAAAGGTTAAATCTCCTCGGCAAATGATGTCCAGTCTGTTTCTTTTTTTCGTTAGGAGATTGGTAACAGCGCTGAACCCCCATTCCACTAGGTATGACGATGGAAAGGAAATTAAACATTTCCTCGCTATATTCCATAATACGGGATAAGTCACGGGTATGTTGTTTTGCAGCCAGAATTGCTGATATCCGTTTTTTAACTGAACCTTAAGTTCTTCGTTTGTACTTAGTTCAGTCAGTTCCTCTTGTATTATGACATTCGTTTCTTCTATGTCACCATATGGATTAATTATTCACGGTGGTAATACCATAGTCAAAACATCCTCAAACCTAGTTTCAAAATCTGAATAGAGGGCATTTAAATGTTGAACGTAGGTTGAAAAGTCGTCTTTCCTGGCAGTTTATCAGTGACAAATTGGGGAACTGAGAAAATTCGTCCCATCCAATATTTTGCTTCATTAGTAAGCTTGCTTCATTTGCTTCATTCCTGGCAAGAAACGCTGATAAGATGGACTTTGTTTTAATCAAATTTAAACTGTCGCCTTGTAACTGCAAATTAACCATATTAAATTTTGTAAAATTTTGTTTGTTTCTGTGGGTGAGGAATCTTCACAAACTTTTTTTTTCTTCCCGTCTCTTATATGTAAGTTCGGCACTATTACAACATTTACAACCTAAATTGGCCAAAACCAAGCCAACGTAATAATATTTTTTTTATAATATTTTTTATTTTTTTTTTATTTTTCCAAAATTTTGGTAGATCATAATGTCAATGTCGTGCAATCTCCGTCCGTCGGTGTCATAAAAGTTAGGTTGGTGTATGTTAGGTTGGGTTGGGTTGGGTTGTGGTATGTTGGGTTGGTTTGGGTTGAGTTGGGGTATGTTAGGTTGGGGTATGTTGGGTTGGGTTAACCTAACCTAACCTAACCTAACCCCAACCTAACATACCCCAACTCAACCCAACCCAACCCAACATACCACAACCCAACCCAACCCAACTTAACTTTTCAGACACCGACGGACGGAGATTGCACGACATTGACATTATGATCTACCAAAATTTTGGAAAAATTAAAAAAAAAAAATTAATTCGTGCACCGTCACGAGCTAAATTATTAACGTCATTAAAAAAACAAACATCATAGTCGACAGCTTCGTCTGCCGAATGTAGTATTCCGTCAACCAACCCTGTCTAAAAAATATATGTTTTTATTTTATAAAATAATATGATGTAAGTAAATAAGTACTATCAGTGTATGTGTTGAGATCCACTATCGTGGACCCCCATTTTCGTTTCATGGACCCCAATTTTTTTTTTCGCTGACGTAGACCCCTTGCAGGTTGTCATAGACCCCTGGGGGTCGATATAGACCACTTTGGGAATCACTGCTTTAGATCAACGGTTCTTAAATTTATGTAGTCTCTTAAGCAATTTTTTGTCGCGGACCTCCTCTTGAATATTTTTTTATCCCAGTCCCGGTTTAAGAACCGCTGCTTTATATCAATTGATTCAGTTGGATATATACCATAATTATTATTTTTTAGCAATGGTATTGTATATTCTGAAGCGATCATATATTTTCACTTCAAATTGATGTTATGAAATCAAATTTGTGTTGAATTCTATTGATTTTTTTACGCTATTCTCTTCTGTAATTGCCATTTTGTTATCATTTATTTTAAATGTTTTAACCGGAAGCGACATCTGGAAAACACAATTAACTAATTGGTGAATGCTCCGCTTTTCTTCTGTTAAGAGCTCTTCTTGGAACGCTTGAAACTTTTAACCAAATGTCGAGGGAGGATTTTTAACTTTTCTTTATTGCTTGTCAACCTGTTTGACTTTGTTATTTTACAAACAATTCACGTCATTGGTAAGAAATCCATTTTTCAGCCATGTTTATATTGTTTTACCAAGTTCAAAGAAAATACGATAATCTTGGTAATAAGACCTTTTTAATAAAGTTTAACACAATTATTTATTTGACTGCTATTATATTTATATAAATTAAAAGCGCAAACATTCATAGTTATAAAATATGCTTAAGAGCAGAAAAATATTCCTTCAAGGGGAGATCTATTGGAAAATCTCAATTTTTTCCGGACTTAATAAACAATGTGTTGGAAAATTGTACGCTTTAATCAGAAAACCTATAAAAAATGTTCTTCACATGAGATTTTCATTGGAATAAGATATTTTTATAAAGCGATTTTATCTAATGCCTTCCACATATTATTAAATTAATATAAGATTTTATTTATATAATTTCTTTCAAAAGTTATAAGATTTAAATGAGTAATGGAAGAAAATATTAGATAAAGCGGAAAGAAATGTCATTTTTTTGGTTGCGTCTTTGCCGTCAGTTTGACTCGGGTTTCTATCGAGTGAATACGTCAAAGTTGATATCATTTTGAAGCTCTGTTGTTTGTCTTACCTTTTCAAATATTTTTATATCTTTTCAGCCATAGTGAAAATGTCCAAGCCAAAAATTGTTGAGACCCATTTGCGATTTTGTTTACTGTTTTTATTCGATAAAAGATTAAAAGCAGAAGAAGCTACCCAGAACATCGTTGATACGATATGGCAACATATTGAATATTCGAAAATGCCATAGATGGTTCAAAAAATTCAAAAGTGGCGACAGAGATTTGAAAAATAAACCAAAATCAGGACGATCTGTAATAATCGATGATGACGCATTAAATTCTCTGGTAGAATCTGATCCTCGAAAAACAATAAAGGAATTATCACTAGACATCGGCTTTCCTTGGTCGACAATAAAAGACCATTTGAAAAGACTCGGAGAAAAATATAGACAGAGAATTTGGGTACCGCACGAGTTGTCATCAACGGTCTTGGAAAAACGGATAACCATTTGTTCATCGCTATTGTCCAGGTATGAAACCGATACATTTTTAAAAAGGATCGTTACTGAGGATGAGAAGTGGGTCCTCTACAACAGTCTGAGAATGAAAAACAGTGGCTTTCTTCAAATCAAATACCTGTTTCTATTCATCGACCGTCATTATCCTTGAATAAGGTCCTCCTTTGTGTTTGGTGGGATTTTTTTGGCGTAATTCACTACAAATTATTTAAACCTGGCCAAACTGTCATAGCAGAACTATTCAGATATTGCACCTTCAGAATATTATCTTTTCAAGTCATTAGAACATTCGCTTCGTGATAAAAAATTCACTTCTGTGGAACAAGTGAAAAATCATTTAGATTCTTACTTTAGTGGAAAATCGGACGAATTTTACGAAAGAGGCATTAAAAAGCTACCTTATTTATGGAAGACGATTATAAATAACAATGGGTATTATTTAATTGAGTAATATTGTACAGTTTTTATCAAAATATTTTTTTTCTTCAAATAACAAGAAAAAATGACATTTCTTTCCGCTTTATCTAATACTTGAAAAGTGCAAGCAGTCTTGTGATAATAGAAAGAATAGTATTGCCAGGCCTGGTATTTCAAAAGTCGACTTTTCCCATCTCGTAACTGTGATATAAGTTAATAGTGCAATAATAAAGACTTGGAGTCAACAGTCCAACAGTTTTGAAGTCCCCGAGATGGGGGGGCATTCTTGGGATTGCACCCAGCATCCCCGTTCCATCACGTTATGCTGCATTTGAATCAAAACCATCAATCTGAAATATTAATAAAATTAATCTCGTAAATTTGATGTTAATACATATTTATAAACAAAAACCATCCCACTACATATCATCGTTACTTTAATCATAATAACCCCGATGAGATCAGATGAATAATAAATTCAATACATATTCAGAACCCACATTAGAAAGTAATCCTAAAATCTGATAATTGCTGAATATTTAATTTACATTCCATTCAATTATTCATATCGTTTTATAGACGAAAAACAGATGGAATTCATTTTTTTGCTAAAATTATTTAGATTTTGGTTATAATAAATTTTCAAGTGCCCGACGAAGCAAAATCATTTAAAATTAGCAGATCATTTAGCAAAGTGAATCGATGATGATGATCATGTTTATGCATTGAGGATGTTAATATTCATATTTATTAACTGTCAGTTTGTATGTTTGATATATACAATATTTATTTATTAAATGGAATAAGAAATAAGATATGTGCCATCATGCCGACACGAATTAATCAGATCATCTCGAAATGTTACATTCGCAATACAATTGAGAAATCAAATAATCCATACGATAATTCTCAATTACTGTGACCATTCAGTATGCATCATCCAATTACTCCAGATTGAAACATCCAGGCCGTACAGCATCCACAATATGAAGCAGCGATGCAGCAGATAACCACACGCAGCCCCCAATTTGACAACCGAGCCCCCATTGCACACACACAATCGCGTCTTTTATTCAGTTACAAAGCCTTATTGCGGGGAATGAGTTGACATGCTTTGTTGTTGGAGCCATTTAAATATTTGATACCCGACCTACATGTTCCGGCAAACAGATGTCGACCAAGCGCAGCCTCCATAACCTTGTCTTACTTCTTCAACCTACATATTATGTGTTGTATGCCATTTTATGTGTTCTTTTTATTGCCCTGTGCCGCGGCATCCCTCCGCCGGGGAGGGGTGGTTTTTGAAAGAATATTCAATCAACGCGGATCCGCTTTAACGGCTCGTCTTCGGGACGTAAAAAATCTTTCGACTGAACGTTAAATTGATTTAACGGCGGAAATAAATTGAGTCGCCTTTGCACTATTCGAGACGAAAGATTTTTTTAAATATTTAAATCTTCGGATCGCGCCCTTGGAATGCTTAATACGTAGTTTATCTGGAAAGTAGCGGCGCTCATTTAAATGGATGAACATAATGTAGAGGTCATTTGAAACTAGACCCTCTGGTTTTCCAAACACTAATAACGAGGGCTAGTAATAAATTAGTACCCAGACCTCATGCGATTTATAACCGAGAAAATGTCTAGAAATATTTGCATATTTATTGTTCAACTACACGTAGAGAGTGAATTTGTATTCATGAAAACTCAATTTCGCTAAGCTTTTCGTGTATTATTTTTTTATCCACTTTGAAAAGACCTCATTATGTTATATTAGGCCATATTATTTCACCAGGCGATGACTTGATGTTACACGTAATATAGTTTATTAATATGAAGTATGAGAAACATGTAGTAATGTAGTAATTAACGTAGTAGAGAGACAATATTGAGAGAATGTTTTGTTCTTGGATTCACATCTTCAGATCCAATTTATGATGTAATTTTTTATGTTAACTATGACAATGATTTAGCCACAAAATATTACAAATTTGTTATAATAATCAACTATATCAACAAGCAAACATTTTTTCTACATGAAATATGCACCTGTAAGTAAACTCATGCTTTATCGGTTAGACTTATATCTCAAACATTTTAACTTCAACTCTCTACAGAAGACTACGTTTTTAAAAATGATCAGGAATCGTTTTATTTTTTCTTCATTTTGATCAGGAATTGTGATTCCTGACTTTAAAGACTATTGCTCTACGATTTTAGCACATGAATATAAAAAATACATTCATAAATCTAATATATAAAAATGAATCTTTGTTTGTTCGTATGCAATGCGCTGCCATACCGTTCATCAGATTGCGATAAAACTTCGTCCACTTATTGCTAAGGATGACGCGAGTAACATAGGCATAGTCGTTTAATATATACAAATTAATGTTTGTTTGTTCGTATTTAATGCGCTTCCATACCGTTCATCCGATTACGATAAAATTTTGTCAACTTACTATTTACACTTGCGGGAATAACATAGACATAAATAGTAAAAATATTTTATGGATGCACTATCTCTTCAAATTTATACTCATTTAAAAAGATTATCTTATAAATTCGGTGATAAATTCCCGATCTGGAAAAAAATACTGAAAGACATGGTTATATTCAAAAAAAGTATTTCTCAATCTTCAAACAGTATTCAAATCCTATCGGCATGTATAAGATTTCTCATGGCGTAGATATTCGAATTTCGAAACTTTCGAAAAGTGTTTTGTAACTTAAAACTAGTAGTTTTTTCCTTCTACGTTGCATTGGTTTATTGCTACCGATCGCATGAAATTTGGCGATGGTGTTTTTATTTAAAAATCATATATAGTGAAATCGATAATCGATAGTCGTTCAAAAGGATTTGCAAATGCGTACAAAACCAACAGTATACAACAAGACCGTCAACTGTAGTCTTTGACACAACAATGAAGTCCTTTGATGACTTTGGCCGGTTTGACATGCAAATGTTTATTGCAAATATTTGCAATTAAACTACATGGCACTGTATTGAATCACCAGCCATGTCTGCATGTAATACATTATTTTCACATATCAAAAACTCGCTAATGGCGTCGGTTGATTCAGCTCGGGGAAAGTTGGGCATTATGAATAATTTGATTTATCCCCGGGGACTCCTCCTCGAGTATTATAATAATAAAAAAAAAGTGTGGCGAATGAAATTCAGCGCAAACAAAGGCAGTTAATAGGAATGGGATTTCGTCGAGGAAAAGTTTTACATGACGCCCATACACCTGGGGACTGTGCAGCATCCGGAGTCAACTGGATTCCCTCGATTTTTTTCTCATTTCGCTCCGTACACCCTCCCCGTATATATTACATACATCAAATAAGATATTCGACGTTCACGGTGAAACTTCTTTATATAATAAAAGCAGATTTATATATTTCCGCATGTCGACATTTGACGTCGTTATAAAAACGCACAAGGGATGAAATAAAAAAATCGAAGCTCATAAATCCAATTTTGATTCGAAATCAAACGAGCATTCAAAATAAGCACGCGTATTTGGACATTGACGTCGAAAATTTTTGAAGCCTAAAATACATATTTTTTAGCGTAATTTCGCGATAATAAGACGTTGGGTGCTATTTATTAAAGTGAAATTTTGGGTGTTTTTTCGAAATGTTAAAAAAACCTATTTCAACAACTCTGATACCTAGGACATAGGGCTTATATATGAAACGTAGCAAAAAATCTCTTGAACCCCTAAAAAAATGTTTCCGTCCATGTGCAAAACACTCTGTATATTTGTCTCGGTTGTAAGTTTTTTAATCAATTCTTCGCTAAAAAATATTTTTTGCAAATTTTCCTGTTATGGTTTATCATTTTTTTTTATAAAAATATGCAAAATTTAACAAAGAAATTAAACGATTAAATTCTATTACCATATAAATTCACCCTCGACATAAAACCAATTGGAAAAACTTCGAAGAAATGTCTCAAAGGAGTGTGACGTAGTATCGTAAGGAGTTAGACATTTTTTTATTTTATTTATAAAATATTCACATTTTCGGAGCGTACTTAAGCAGCATCTTAAATTCTTTGCTGTGTTTTTAAACTAATTTTGATTGTTTTGTTCTGATTGAGAGATCTTTATAAATTTCATTGTATGGAGCTTAGCACTTCGATGAAAAGATCTTCGTTTCGAAAATACAACTCCAATTATTCGACCGAGTATAAGCCTTTCTTTGCGATTTTATAAATAAGATGTTTGATAACTTCATTGTTTTCATCTGCAATATCATCCCTTCAATATTGGGATTCCGCTAACGTTGCTTTATCTGTCTCATCTTTCATAATTCAAATAATTTAAGTCTTCATATCTGCAATACAACTCTATCGATTGGCTTGATCAAACTTATAAATTAAAGTACGAGTAAATTTGACCATAAATTGTTCCAGAGTGTGTGCAAAATTATCTTATTCCAAATATAAAACCAACTTTATTCCACATTATACGAAGATTGCTTACACCCACTTTTAATACATACCAAAGATGCATTAAAAAAATTAGCTCAATCCACCACAGATCAAAGTAAAGCTTTAGCTGTCGCGGAAGCGTTTAATTCTTCAATTTGAATTTGTTAAAAGACATGTTGGCAGTCTACAAATTTAAATTATCCTAATACCCTCTAAAGTATCATCAACCTACACTTCATGGTAATTTAATTGAAAAGGACTTCTTTAAGTACTGTGTTTTACACGCTGCGAATTATAATAAAGCTAAATGAAATGGTTCGTTAATAATCATTTGCTTGAATTAATACTTTTGGAATAAATTTCGCAAATATTGCTATTAATTTCAATTAATGATCAAATTTGAATCAAAGTATTAAATCATTCAACAAAAATTGTAGTTTAAAATGGGATATAATTTTACTCTCAGGATGGATCGAGAATATTTAAGGGTTTTTTAAATAAAATGGTTGATTACACTGATGTTGAGTATACATTGTTGAAGTTGAATCATAATACACTCAAATCTTTTTTGTGCGATTTCAAAGTTATGCGGTTTTAAAAAAAAATGATTTCGTTTTTTTGCATTTTTCCAATGTTTCAACTTTTAAAAATACATACGCCAAAGGAATTTTCAAAATTCCAACTACTTACAGAGTTATAGCTATTTTGGTGACGCTGGAGTTTGGCCGGTTTTCTCGAAACTATTTTTTTTCAACACGGTGGTATGATATCTTAATTTATAATTAATTAATTTACATAAAACTAGATACGAATCTTTTCTATATAACCCTCTATTATTCCTACCAGATTTATGTCAAAATTGACACATGACAGATGACAGACATCCTTAAAATTTTACCAATGATGCAAGACGTCCTATAAATGTTGCCAAAAATGCTATTTTAATTACCTTGTTTTCTTATTAACTTTTTTTATGCGATTTCGGATATATTTTATATAGCTGTTTCAAAGTTATGCGAAATTTAAAATCCATGGATCGCATCTTTACTTTTTTTATATAAGAGCTTTTTTTTGCTATTTCTTTTTGTGCGATTTACCAACGCATCTACCGCACAAAAAAAAGTTTAAGTGTATTATAATATATTTATATATGCATAAGAATCTGCTTTATTTGTAGCTCATAAAACTATATAAAACCATATAAGAATGGTCATTAGTGCATAATCGCGTAATTAAGATTGAGTTTTTGGACTGATTTACATCCAAATTTAAAGCAACTTTGCTACAATTATTGCATTATAACGTTAACATTTTTGTTACATTGTTATACTAAGCTTTAAATTATGCATGCGAATATTTATTCTAGCTAATATAATGGAATAATATATCTGAATATATAATATTCGCGAAAAAAATCCAAATAAATATCTAGCAAATCTTCTTCTATAAAAATATATTTTACTCCACAAAATAAATATTATAATCTTTATACTTAATACTTAAAACAGCTATTTGAATTGAATGAGTTAAATTAGGACAATATGAGACTAACGATAATTTGTAGGTAATTTATAGAAATAATTATGTGGCTTTAGAAAAATAAAAGTTGAATAGAAGCAATCAATCGAGAAGACGCAATTGAAAATAGTACATGGAAATTCTGCATGGTAATATATAGTACTTTATCAATTATCAGTTGATCCAATTGGATCCAATATTAAAACACTTTTATTTTGTTCTTTGTCTGATATTTGTAGCGAAACTTTATTATGCACAACGTGTTAGCTTATCGATAAAATTAGATCATCATACATTTTCAATACAAAGGTTAGACGTATAATCGAAGTAAATAAACCCTAAGTTAATCATACGATGCCTTTGATGTGCAACTATACTTGTTATTGATATTCAGACGGCGGCCATAACGAGTCCTATAATTTAACTGCAGCCATAGCAGTCGTTCTAATACCTTTCTCTCTAAGCTCTTTTATTCGCCAACATGCAAATTATATTTAATAACAGATGCACGGAGAGCGCCTGGATGAGACCTGATTATAATAGTACTCCAGCCGGGGCGTGTCTTGAATTTTTTCCATGGATAGTAACGACGTATAGGAACTAATTCGACTTATTACGCTCCCTTTGAAAAATAAATAAGATGCCTCTCTTAAAAAAGTAGGTCTTAAAACGTGGCAATTATAATCCTGTTATTCGGTGCCATCAAAGTTGTTAAATTTTCCGCGAAAAAATTCATCTTTATTCATGAGAAATGTTCTTAGTGAGATTTTTGCTCTGGCTGTGTCTTCGTTTTTTTTCACTCTTAATCCTCCAAAGGATGTTCATTGAAAGCAGCCCGAAAATTTGAAACATAACTTTTCACTTATTTATATAGGGAGATATTATATTTTATATGTCTCAGGAGAGGTCAAAAACTTTACCTATGAAAGTGACAATGTACATTCAGGACTACATGTCGCCATTGATTTTCAAGTCTTGTTACTAAAAGACTTTATTTGAGTGTCAGTCTTTTATAAAATCTAATACAAAAATCTGCATCAAAACTAATTTTCATATCATAAGATTTATACGTTAGAAACCTCTTATCAATTCATTGTTAAAACGTACACGACAAAAACTATTCAAATATACAAAATTACAAGGAACATTTGAAAACTTCTATCTAAACAGAACATAAACAACTTGCTTTACTATATTTACTTTTTTTTTTTTCAAAAAATTAATCCTCATTGAGAGAAACCTTCTGATTGTTTGTTAAACTAAATCGTTACTCAAAATAAACCATCACTTTATAAATTTATATGGCATTATATGATTTTTTTTCGAAGCTCAAGATGAATTATATGATTTTTTTAGTTGTTAAACCCCAAAATTGATGAATTTCAACATGTAATTTGATAAACATGTAGCCGTTCTTTGATAAATAATGGTTCTTAAACTTATGTAGTCTGCGGACCCCCTCTTAAACATTTTTTTTTCGCGGACCCCTCTTGAACAAGTTCTTTTTTGGTGAACCCTTGTGACTTAATTTTTCAAAAAACAAACATATTAAGAAATTAATCCTAAAATTATCCGACCTAACAAAGAAAGAATTAAAAAAATTGGAAATCTCAGCTTTATTGCAAAGAAACATCGCCAAACACTCGATTGAAATATCCCCACGGCACTGCTTAGTTCCATTGTAAGTAAACGCGGCACCCGTCTTGCGCACAGCTTTCTCATGTCCAAATTTTCAGTCAATATGCAATATTCAGCACTTTTTAAAATACTATTTTCGCATCACACAAGAGCCTCACCTTAATTTGATAGCTTATCGCCAAGAAATAATTGTGTAGACATAAGTTTTTCCTAACATGGTGGTGTAACGTTGAAGCGGGGGCGTTCTCGAGGACAGAGTCCCCGGGCAGCTCCCCACCCTTACGGGTCGGTTCTTCTATCAGGACGTGATGTTGATGGACGAATGGATGGGAATAGACGGGCATCGAATAGAAAGACTCTTCTCTAAATAACTATTTATTCCACATAAGAGAGAGAGAGATCTGGCTGCGGGAGGGACTACCTTCCGCAGCCAAGGCTAACCGATGACTCCCCCGACTCCCGCCTCCTGCACGTCATCACCCAACCGGCAACGCTGCACGCGCAAGAAGCGATCTGTTGATATGCAGATGAAATGTCTCCGTAGGGTCACAAGAGATGGCGCTGTTAAAATAACACATTGCACCTGAAGAGAGATGGAAGATATCGCTGTTAGTCTGAATAATTTAATCCGCTCAGACTAACAGCGCTATTGCGTGGGGATATTAAATCGCCCACGCTACAGTGGTCTTATGTGGTATGAGTTCTAGTAGCAAAAAAATGTTATAAACCCAGAAAACTGTTGGCGTGGCCTTCCCTTCCTATCCATTTTTTTTTTCATAAATAATGTCCCAAACTACTGTTTATTTTGACATATTTCTTCACAAACTACCTAATGTTATAATTATCTAGATAATTTACTCCAGAATCTATTTTTATAATATGAAGCCACCATACATTCTAATATGATTTTTTTGTTCTCACCCTCTTTAGTAAAAATGTACTAAAAGTCATCTTTTACATTTCTTATTTCTCATTTCTTAAATCCTTGAATACTATGTTGAATACTTGAATACTAAAAACTATGCTTTTTTTACGATATCTCTAAAATAAATCGATTTTATTTAAAAGCATTATCAAAGTCCAAGAACACAAATCTTCTATTTTTCATTCGGATCATTGAATTGTATATTGTGGTTTCGAATAATTTTGACTGTTTGTATAATGTTAATGCTGTTGCCTAAAATGAAAATGAGTTTCAAATTTAAATCTGACATATCGAGTAAATTTATCATGAGATAAATTTGGGTTCATTTGATCTTAACCTGTTAAATGCCAACGACGCGCCGGTGCGTCAGACGTGTTCGTGCCCCGTACGCCAACGACGCGCCCGTGCGCAACTACATTTCATCACAGAAAAACACATATTTTTTAACACTTAAATTTTACTATGCTAAGAACACATATTGATTAATCCAAAAATGCCTTCACATTTTTAAAAAACTCGGTATTTCCCTTTCATTTTTAAATGAATTTAACAGAGGTCATCAGGGCTGCCTACTGAATGATCTTTGCTACGTAACTGATTATATTGTGAGAAGTATGTACATATTTGGGAACGGGAGAGTGTCGTCACTTAAATTTGCCTTATCTGGTGTTATGTACCCCTTCGATGTGGTTGTATCACGCATTTATTTATATTCAATCGTATTGCGTGTCCACCCACATCTTTTCCAATCTTAAACACCTGCCACCTATTTGCCCTTACATCCCTTAATTCTTTTCCCATGTCTTACGATCTCTATACAAACCATAATTTCACCTCCTTTACGACCCTTTGTCTTTTTATTGCATTGCATCCCTTTAGTTTTTCTCATGTCATACGACTTTTATGCAAGCCATAGTTCACCATTTTATGGCCCTTTGTCTTTTGCATCCCTTCAGTCCTTTCCCATGTCGTATGACTTCTATGCAAACCATAATCTCAATACTTTATTACATCCCTTAAGCCTTTCTCACGCCACGCAACCATCATGAAAACGCATTTGGTTGTTATTCCGTTATCTATTCTTCGCATCTACTGCCGGATGCATCGCGATCCCTTAACCCACGTCACATTGGTTGACTCTTCCCGGTCATTACAATGACAGGATTTATTAGCAAGTTTCATTGCTTCTCTATCTAAAAGTCACCTGTCCTTTATCTTCTCAATTCGGTGTCTCTCTTCGCATTTCATGGCTCTCGTGCCACTGTTGGGCATCTCTATGACCACACCCTCAAGACACATAACGTCATTTTCAAACACCCTTATTGGTTAACTACATTGAACTTACCCTTTCCCTAACTTCCAGGTTCACTGTCCTTATATACCCGACCGCACTTCGCACTTCGCTCTTCTTTCTTCTTTCGTTCGTTCGTCCAGACTTCTCCGACTCTGACTCGACAGTCAGTTAGTCATCTTTCAATTCATCATGTAACTTAACGAGGATAGTCCTGAAGGACTCATCCTTCGCGGTTGTGAATTAAGGCCTCTGTTATAAATCTTAAATGTGTGTTCTTGTGTTGTGTTATAAATAAACTTAGTCACTGTATAATCAAGTTTCATTAAAACAACCTTCAAGTTTTCCTGCATTTCCCGCAAACTTACACTCAACGAAGAATCAACTTGCTCGCATAGAATGATCATAATAAAATATGGGGCAGCCGATAGGATTTCCCTGTCCAGCCGCTGTCCGTAACATTATTTTTGGCGCAGCCGGTAGGATTTCCCTGTCCAGCCGCTGTCCGTAACATTATTTTTGGCGCAGCCGGTAGGATACAGCAGAGCAACTGGGATATCTACGGAAGAACCATCGTCGTCACCGTAAATATAAAAACCAGGTGAATTCTAATTCTTAAAAATCTGCGAAGATCCAAAACCACACTCGGACCGAGCCACTTGGATACGGAGAGATCATCGCCTTCACCAGCCTGCGGAGAGACCATCGTTGTCGCCACAGCCTGCGGAGAGATCATCGCCGTTATCACAGCCTGCGGAGGGACCACCGTCGTCACCGCAGACTATCCAAGATATCATCGATCCAATCATCATTGCAGCGAGCCAAACAACTACAACATCGACTTCATCAGCTGTCAAGGTTCCGGTTCTGCCGAATCTTCAGCAACATCAGTGAACGTCGATATTCACCATCAGTTCGTCAACGCCTGCATCGAGTTACGAGTGGCAGAAATTTCCTTTTCCTCACGCTGAGCAACTGCATCAACGTCGACTTCACCAGCTGTCAAGGTTTCGGTTCTGCCGAATCTTCAGCCCTCCAGTGAACGCCGACTTCACCAGCTGTCAAGGTTTCGGTTCTGCCGAATCTTCAGCCCTCAAGTGAACGCCGACTTCACCAAGCAGTTCCTCAACGCCTGCGTATGGCAGTAATTTCCTTCACTGTGTAAGCCTTTAAATTGCACATTTTCTTCGTCTTATTCTATTCTTTATTTTTGTCTTATTTTCACGCACACTAATTTCTATCATGACGGAAATAGAACTAGAATTTTTAATTAAATTTATTACGACATTTGACGGCTCAGACAATGTTTCAACTTTCGTATCAAATTGTAACAACGCTTATACTTTAGCTAGCGATGCACAAAAGCCAATTATATTTCTATTTATTCAAACTCGAGTTACTGGTCGAGCGAATTTAATCATGAGAACCCGCGATTTTATAGATTGGCCCTCCTACAGAAACTTTTTAGAGAAAAGATTTCTTCCAAAGAAAGAGTTTTCCCTACTAAAATTACAAACACTCTCTCAATCACCAAATGAATCAGTACAAGATTTCTCTCATCGTTTTGAATTATGTCTTTATAATATCTTACAGACCGTAAAAAATAATACAACGAATGAAGCTGAACTCAAAGGTAAACAGAAAGTTGTTCGCGAATTCGGTTTACACGCATATATGATCGGACTATTACCTATTTATCATTTTATTCTGCGTGTACGAAATCCTAAATCTTTCGAAGAAGCATGCGCTTATGCTCTCGAAGAGGAAAGTATAAACAATTGTATTCAAAAAGAATATTCGAATAATCCGCGAAACTCCAAGTTTAATAATTATATACCATCCGATCAATCATCTTTCAATGATATAAAAATGCCTTCGAATAATTGCGATACAACGCATATTAAAACGGAAGCCCATTTTAACTCCGCTTTTAGTTCACATCCCCAATTTTGTAAATATTGCAAAAAGCACGGTCACCAATTACGAGAATGTCGTAAACGGGAATTCAATAACAAACGATATCAAAATAAGCCGCGTTCTCACCTTTTTTCCCATCGTCAACAAAATGATTCCGATTCTCAAAGTCAATCAAATCATCGAAATTATTTAATTTCTCAAAACCAAGAATTTTGTCAAAATGACTCTATTTTCCCAAATCATTCAATTTTAAAAAATAATTCGAATCTTCAGATTCAATCGCATTCTCTAAATAATTCGAACATTAAAAATAATTCGAATCCTCAAAATCGTACGGATTCTCAAATTCTTTCAAATTCTCAAAACGAATCGTTTTCTCTAAATAATTCGAACATTAAAAATAATTCGAATCCTCAAAATCGTACGGACTCTCAAATTCTTTCAAATTCTCAAAACGAATCGTATTCTCTAAATAATTCGAACATTAAAAATAATTCGAATCCTCAAAATCGTACGGATTCTCAAATTCTTTCAAATTCTCAAAACGAATCGTTTTCTCTAAATAATTCGAACATTAAAAATAATTCGAATCCTCAAAATCGTACGGATTCTCAAATTCTTTCAAATTCTCAAAACGAATCGTATTCTCTAAATAATTCGAACAATAAAAATATTAATTCATCGCAACATCTAAATCGAGATCAACTCTCAAATAAAGCTATTAATCCACTGCGATATCTAAATCGAGATCAACTCTCATATAAAACTATTAATCCATCGCAACATATAAATCGAGATCAACTCTCAAATAAAACTCTTAATCCATCGCAACATATAAATCGAGATCAACTCTCAAATAAAAATATTAATCCATCGCGATATCTAATTCGAGATCAACTCTCAAATAAAAATATTAATCCATCGCGATATCTAAATCGAGATCAACTCTCAAATAAAAATATTAATCCATTGCGATATCTAAATCGAGATCAACTCTCAAATAAAACTATTAATTCATCGCAACATCTAAATCGAGATCAACTCTCAAATAAAGCTATTAATCCACTGCGATATCTAAATCGAGATCAACTCTCAAATAAAAATATTAATCCATCGCAATATCTAAATCGAGATCAACTCTCAAATAAAACTATTAATCCATTGCGATATCTAAATCGAGATCAACTCTCAAATAAAACTATTAATTCATCGCAACATCTAAATCGAGATCAACTCTCAAATAAAAATATTAATCCATCGCGATATCTAATTCGAGATCAACTCTCAAATAAAATTATTAATCCATCGCGATATCTAATTCGAGACCAACTCTCAAATAAAAATATTAATCCATTGCAACATCTAAATCGAGATCAACTCTCAAATAAAGCTATTAATCCATTGCGATATCTAAATCGAGATCAACTCTCAAATAAAACTATTAATCCATTGCGATATCTAAATCAAGATCAACTCTCAAATAAAACTATTAATTCATCGCAACATCTAAATCGAGATCAACTCTCAAATAAAACTATTAATCCATCGCAACATATAAATCGAGATCAACTCTCAAATAAAAATACTAATCCATCGCGATATCTAATTCGAGATCAATTCTCAAACAAAACTACTAATTCAGCTCGAGATATAATTCAAGATCAATTCTTATTAAAGAGTAAAATTCAAAGTCTAAATCGAGATAAATTCCCATTCAATAATTCAGCTCGAAATATAATTCGAGATCAACTCTTATTAAAGCGTAAAACTCAAGATTTAAATCATGATTCATTTTCATCGCAACATAAAATTCTACTGCGATTTCTAAATCAAAATCATTTCTCATCGCAAAATATAATCTTAAATATACCGCGATATTTAAATCATGAACTTTTCAAATTTGATCGTTTTGAAAAGAATAATTTGAAATTGAATCTTTATTTGAACTATTTTAGTAAATATGCTTTTCAATTACTTTCTTTTATATTATTATCATTTTTAATCAAACTTCATTTAGGAATATATTACTACACTAAAAAGATGTATCAATATCATACGCATTTGCATAAAAATTGTTCAAGTACTAAATTACTATTCTTATATTGACATCAGATACGTTTATTCCTTTTAAAGAATTTTACATATATCTAGTTATAAGTTGTTACTTGGATTTCACGGAACACCGCGATATCTAAATCAATTATCATCGCGAAATAAAAACATAAATTCACCGCGATTACTAAAATCTTTAGATGCTTAGAAAAGCATAATTTGAAAATAAAGTATTCTTTTAAATTTCTCAATTAACTAGCAAAGTTAGAGCCTCAATCGAATGCTCCTTTTATTATTATTGTCAGCATTTTAATAATAAGAAATTAATTCTCACACTATATCCAAACAATGCTTATTGTTTTATATTATTTTTGAATAATTTTATGACTTTTACTAACTAATAAATTATTCCTTTTTATACATTCTCACTACAAATTATATTATTAATATCTAACTATACTATTCTTATAACATTTTATGTGCAATAAAATAAATAAAAAATGTGTTTTATTTGCATTCTTCTAAATCAAAGTAATTGTGTTATCATTGTTCTATTTAAATTGACATGAATTGCACTACTTTCTGAAAAGATATTTTTCTAATTCTTATTTTTATATTATGTCTTTAAATTACTTTATTTTAACAATAATGATCAACAACTATTTCCATTTATATTATTCTCATTGTTGATTAACCTTTGTGTACGAATGTATTATTACAGTAAAATGGCATATCTATATTCTACGCACTTGAAGTTAAATACACTTACGACTTCATGGATAATCTAATAATTATTTCTTATTGTTTTACTTATGAATAAAAAATTAAAAAATTTAAATGAATTTTTCCCAGCTAGCAATAAGAAGTTTAAAACTGCATAAATTATATGCATATTAAAATAAATAAAAAAGGTTAGCTATAATCAGTCAACATTGATTCATTTATATTATTATTGTATAATTATAATACCTTTGAAAAAAAAATTAATAATAATTTTTATATGTTCTAACCTTATCTCTTATTGTCTTATGTCATTATATCTTATTCTTTTATCAAAAAAAAAAAAAAATATTTCTCTATGATTTATATAACTTCCTATCACAACTTATGAATTAAGTTCATCATATTTTTTCATTGTATAACCTAAATTGCATCACTCTCTAATAGGAGACTTTTCTAATTCTAATTCTTATTTTATATTATGTCTTTATATTACTTTTACAAAAAAAAAACTGATATGTTCTAACCTTATCTCTTATTGTTTTATGTCATTATATTTTATGATTTTATCAAAAAATTATATTTCTCTAGGATTTATATCAATTCCTATCATAACTTATGAAGTAAGTTCATTATACTTTTTGCATTGTATAACCTAAACTTATACCACTCTCTAAAAGGAGATTTTTTTCTAATTCTTATTTTTGTATAGAATCTTATCACAATCAAACTTATTGTTCTTACACCACTGTTATTCTTAAGTAGGAAACCATTCCCACTTTGTAACTTCTAAGCTGGTCACTCCCAAATTTCCTTTCATAAACCATATATTTTCCCTATATGTTTATTTTTAATGGGGGAGGTGTTATGTACCCCTTCGATGTGGTTGTATCACGCATTTATTTATATTCAATCGTATTGCGTGTCCACCCACATCTTTTCCAATCTTAAACACCTGCCACCTATTTGCCCTTACATCCCTTAATTCTTTTCCCATGTCTTACGATCTCTATACAAACCATAATTTCACCTCCTTTACGACCCTTTGTCTTTTTATTGCATTGCATCCCTTTAGTTTTTCTCATGTCATACGACTTTTATGCAAGCCATAGTTCACCATTTTATGGCCCTTTGTCTTTTGCATCCCTTCAGTCCTTTCCCATGTCGTATGACTTCTATGCAAACCATAATCTCAATACTTTATTACATCCCTTAAGCCTTTCTCACGCCACGCAACCATCATGAAAACGCATTTGGTTGTTATTCCGTTATCTATTCTTCGCATCTACTGCCGGATGCATCGCGATCCCTTAACCCACGTCACATTGGTTGACTCTTCCCGGTCATTACAATGACAGGATTTATTAGCAAGTTTCATTGCTTCTCTATCTAAAAGTCACCTGTCCTTTATCTTCTCAATTCGGTGTCTCTCTTCGCATTTCATGGCTCTCGTGCCACTGTTGGGCATCTCTATGACCACACCCTCAAGACACATAACGTCATTTTCAAACACCCTTATTGGTTAACTACATTGAACTTACCCTTTCCCTAACTTCCAGGTTCACTGTCCTTATATACCCGACCGCACTTCGCACTTCGCTCTTCTTTCTTCTTTCGTTCGTTCGTCCAGACTTCTCCGACTCTGACTCGACAGTCAGTTAGTCATCTTTCAATTCATCATGTAACTTAACGAGGATAGTCCTGAAGGACTCATCCTTCGCGGTTGTGAATTAAGGCCTCTGTTATAAATCTTAAATGTGTGTTCTTGTGTTGTGTTATAAATAAACTTAGTCACTGTATAATCAAGTTTCATTAAAACAACCTTCAAGTTTTCCTGCATTTCCCGCAAACTTACACTCAACGAAGAATCAACTTGCTCGCATAGAATGATCATAATAAAATATGGGGCAGCCGATAGGATTTCCCTGTCCAGCCGCTGTCCGTAACATTATTTTTGGCGCAGCCGGTAGGATTTCCCTGTCCAGCCGCTGTCCGTAACACTGGTTTATATGACTGATAATACCACAATACCGGGGAATACCATTTATCTCCTAAAACATCAATCCTTTGTAAATTGTCTTCTGACAGGAATCGTTTTATACTCGTCTTGTTGCGATTTTTTATATAAAATTCTCATTTTTTTCCCGTGATTTATAAAAATTGTCATTTTTAAGTTTGTGCTGAAACTTTTTTATGAGACTATTTCGTGATTTTGTGCTGTGAATTGTTTCTTGATAATATTTTTTTGTCGTGTAAAATATTATTCCATAAAAATGGAATTCAAAGCTTTTTCGGATGAAGGTGAATACTCTGATAATGAAAGTTTTAGTGGATTACCTTTTGGGGAGGACATATTTTCTTTAGATGGTGAGGATAATGTAACAATCTTTCAATAACCCACAGGTGCAGGCGTTTTTATTTGGGAAGAGCGGGATTTTAGTCCTATAATCCATCCATTTGATGACACTTCGTCAGGTATTAAAATAAATATCAGTGATGAAAATGAAAGCGAATTGGGTTTTTTTTAAATATTTTGTGGACGACGAAATGGTAAACATAATAGTTACAGAGACTAACCGTCAATATCATTATGTGACTTCCTAATTACCATTTTTGAGTACTCGCCTAAAATTGTGGATTGATTCCAATAAGGATGAAATATATGTTTTTTGGGTCTGTGTTTGTTATTCCCATTAAATTCAAGAAATTCAATAGACCATCACTGGTCAACTGATCCATTATTATATTCACCAATATATTCAGAAACTATGCCTCGAAATAGATTTCAATTATTACTTCGCATGTTACATTGTTACAACAATGAAGAACATGTTTAGTTTAGTTTTAGAAGTTTGCATAAAATAAATCCCATTTTAAACATTAAAAAAAAAAAATGCAAGTGCATATTATCTTTATAGGAAAATTTGCATCGACGAAAGTATATTATTATTTAAAGGACGCCTGATTTTTAAACAATATATACCGTCAAAAGTTAGTCGTTTTGGTATAAAATTATGTGTTAGATATAATCATATATACAGGATCAACCACAGAATTTACTGATAATTCTGATATGGGAGTTGGAGCTAAAGTCGTAATGTCTCTCATTACCCCATATTTAGGCGCCGGTCATACATTATATTTTGATAACTGGTTTGCGACTATAACTATTCCAGAAATTGCAAGAAAGCAAAACCAATGCAGTCGGAATTGTGAAGAGAAATCGTCTCGAAATGCCAGCATTAAAAAAATAATGAAGAAAAGGGATTCGTGTTAATTTCATATAAAAACTATTATGGCTCTAGCATGGAAAGACAAAAAGGACGTTACCATGTTGTCGACAATTCACACTCCTGAATTTGTAGAAACTGGAAAAACAAATTACAAAACCGGCGAGCCCGTACTAAAACCTACTGTAGCTATTGATTATAGTAAAAATATGGGAAGTGTAGATAGGAGCGACATGATGATAAGCTCCATAAAAAGCATCAGAAAAACCATGAGATGGTATAAGAAGCTCCTAATGCATATAATGTTCAATGCAAATGCACTGTATATGCTGAAAACCGGAAAGCAGATGTCATTATCTAAATTTTCTTATTCAGTGATAGGTCAATTATTTGAAAAACATAAAATACTGATAGCTGCGAAAATAACATCCACGAGTCTACCATCACGGTTAGGAGTCAATACTCATTTTATTGGTACTAAACCCTTTTCGATTGGAACAAAACCTGGAACTTCATCAACGTATTTGAGAAAAAGAATTGTTTTTATTGTTTGTTCTTCTTCAAAAAAAAAGAACGGATAAAAAATATGTGTGTATACAGTGTAATGTGCCACTGTGTAAAGAACCATGTTTTAAAATTTATCACACACAATTGAATTTTTAAAACAATATAAATAAAGTGTATTGGTTCAAAGAATATTTTTCAAATGATCTAAAAATATATCAAAAATAATAATATTTGTTTATATAAATTGAGACAACCCTAAATAAATAATTAATTTGAATGGCGTGTATATAATATTAGCAGAAAATTAAATAAAAAAATATAATCATTATGAGTTGTGGCAACCCTAATCAAGAATCACTCAAAAGCAGTAAATGATCCCGTAGGATGGCATGTGGTATACATACATATGCTAGGACACATAAGTCACCTTTTGGCAATAAAATATGCAAGTCAAACTCATTTTTATGCAATTTCTAATATCTCTAAATTCGCTGGCGTGGAGCGCACGGCTCGCTCATTACGCTATGGCAGTTAAAAGGTTAATGGGCTTTGAGATGTCATTATTTTACATAACGATGCTTCAACTTTAATTTATCTCAAAGTTAAGGTCAGTCTCGAGGAGCTCCCAAAGCACATTATACACACAACAAGCGTTATTGGATTAATTCCCAACATTGAAGTATTTAATATTATAATGTTGTATTTGAAGAATTCGCATATTTCCATTTAAATCGATTATTATAATTGTCATTTGCGAATAAAACGCTGGGAAAACGACTCATCAGCCCGCTGAAAAATATTTCTCTCGCGTAATGAATTCTGTTAACAACTTGCCAAAAGACTGAATTTCATTTTTCGTGATACTAATAAGGCCTCGAGCGAAATCTTTCGCGTTTTATCTGATCCTGTATGGAATCATTCCAATTTGTTATGTGCGTACTTGGTTGCTATCGTTAATTTATAATTTGCATGTAATATAAATTGTTTTAAGCTGTTGGCGCTGCGGCTTCTATATTCGGCAATTATATATTCATTAATCTAAGGGGATTGCTTATGACAGCTTCATTTATCAGGGAGGTTTTAATAATAAATGTGACGATATGACAGATATAAAAAATACAGCAATATTATATACATTGTATTTCTTAGTATAATCTCGAGCCACCGAAAGGTTTAAATAAGATTATCCTGGTGAAGGGATTAAAATGGGTTTATTTATAAGAAAAAAATATCTTTGATCAAACTCTCAAGGAAAGGATTATACGTTGCGATAACGGTTATAGTTTGCGGATACAAACATAGTAATCTTTTTATTAGACTAAAGACTCTTAGGGTACAAAATATTATTTAGTTTATGTTTACAAGATTGTAAATGTTATATTTAATATTATTTTTAACAAATTTAATCTCATTTTTTCCAAATCCGCTTGAGTTTTATCATCAGACTATTCAACGAAAAATATGTTTATTTCTATGTACTTCACCTGAAGATATGATGAAAGCAAATTTAAGTCAATATTGATATACTTTTTTAATAAAATCATCGTAAAACTAGATAATTTATGGATTAACTGACCTCGTTCCATCCCAAAATTGTAGATACATAGTTTCAATCTTTGCTCATTTTAACGTATTCTCTTGATGTCTAAGTCGATAAACTACGGCCCGCGACTCATTTTTGATCTCCTCAGTAGGTCAATATGTCAAAAAAATAAATGGTCTAATTTTTGAGACAGTTCTATGTAATTAGATGGAAAATAGTGATTGCAAATCACCATTATCTGTGTTATTCCACGTCTTGTCTCTCCGCAAACGCTATGGACTTGAAGAAATCGATTACGGGAAGAGAAAGACACAAAGGCACTTTCGAATCATGCAAATTAGGTCAATTTATTTCGGGTTGTTTTTATTTCATGTGCTTCGAATTCGAAATAAATATATTGATTCAATTGGTCTTCATCTTTTGAGACGATCAACAAGGGATGATATTATAAAGACGAATGTATTTTACAGATAAAACGATCTGAGAATCACCGTCCATCTCAAAGTGCATATAATGGATTCGTTTTCCCATTACAAAAATGATCATTTTTTAATCGAAGTGTAACGTAATTACGCTAAGTAATAGATCCAATACAATTACCGTTACCGTTCAGCACTGAAAACAAGAAAAAAAAATACCAAAACACAACCCAAAGCAACAAAAAGCGATTCATTTCTGAAGATATGGCTGAATACAAAAAGAGCTCATTAAAATCTAAAACGACGAAACTTTGTATCGCGGTTTTCAAAAACACACCGAATCATTATGTTCATTTTGAATGGAACCCCTATTTAAAACAATGAAGTTATGAAAGTAGCATTATGACTGGTTACCCGTTTGAAGCTGCACTTTCTGTTATGAAAAGTATGTTTAGGAGCCAACTACAACCAGAGAGATACTGCCTTTCATAGAAGGTTTGAAGAACTTTCAACGAGACCAATGATAACACTGAATTCATGATTCATGCATTTCCACAACTATGATTACAATTTATATTTCTATACACTTTGAAAATTCATTAAAATAATATTTATTAATATTTTTTTAATATACGACTTTATAAAATACTAGCAAATATCTTAAAGATATAAAGTGTATGTATTTTAATTCAGTTTATTGGAATGATTTTATATATTTTTAATTACACTGAAAAACGGGTATACGATCGCGCCTAGTAATTATTTCAGAGGCACATTAAGATTTCAAATATATATCTTTCCGATATTTCGAGTCTCCTGTCGGACTCACGGACGCGGAATAACTGCCGGCGCATTGGTGATGCTCCCTGTGAGCATCCTCCGCCTTCACTTTCTTCCTCTCGGTTAAGCACCACCTGAGATGTCGCCAGATCGTCCCAGATCACCGGACGTCTCAGTTCCTTACAGGACACGGGCGATTTATAGATTAGATATGGGCTTTCAGCAATTTCGGATTGTCCATACGGAGATCCGTTTATTTAACGCAGACCATGGTTTGTGGCATTCTCGGGCAAGGCGTCCGATCGCGAGGCGTTTTTTCGTTGTGTCAGTGGTCCGAAATTCGTTCCGGTTGGACACGAAAACCTTGTGGCTAGCTTTCCCTCGCGCTCAGAGCGCAAGTGACCGCTATACAGCTATCCTTGTGAGAAGCATGCACGCATACCCTGTGTGTTCTTTGTTGATCATCGCACCGGAAAGTGCATACGTTTCAATTCAAATGGAATATACATACACACGTACTGGTAGTGCTCATAAAAAGGTTTTAGAAACATAATCCGTTCAGAACCACTGCTTTTAGATTATTAAATTTATATCTCTTATTTTCCGTTGTTATATTTATCAGCAATCTTATTTTGATCTAGATTTATGTACTAAATCCATATGTTTATACTAAATATATAATCATATTTTCATTATAATATATATAATCATTTAATATAATTGAAGAAAAAGTAACAAATATTTTTTAAACTATATTTTCAGAAAGATACGATTGTAAAAAGGTACCAAAAATAAATTGTATACTAAATTATGATACATATTTACATTGTTTTACCATTAAACATTCAGTTAAAAGAATACTCTCTATTTAAAGATACTATTGACTTAATATCCGTACCATAGTAAAATGTTACTAGACTTAAAGGCGCTTGTATTTTAGTTTAAAATTGGCACAAAATTTTAGTTTGCGTTTGCAAACTTGCTACGAATTTCGTTGAAAGATTCATACAAATTATTTGCGATGTTTTTTAGTTGATTAAACTCATATTTTAGATTGGTTAACTTTGTAAAAAAATGACGTTTGTCAAAGCCAAATCGATTCGATGGTCGTCCTTTTATTTCTTTTGAAAGTCCCCGTCGAGTTTCAAAACAAGCAAACAGCGTGTCGACGTTTACATTTTTGCCAATAAATTTCACCCCGTCCCGAAATTCCAAAATAAAATATAAAAGGATTTCTATGACAGTCCACAACTTTAAATGTCATTCCACGAAAAAATATTTTCCAATACAATTTTCGCCTCGAAAATTTCACATTTACCTATTTGTATCAAATAATCAGCCATCAATAAATATCTTTTTATAAAAAGTGCAAATAATATCTTCATTTTTGCTTGTATGTTTATATAATAAACATGTTTTTATATAACCATTGTGAAATATATAACCAGTTATATAACCAGTGTGTGTTTTTATATAACCATTATATATATACAAAAATTAAATTAACTCTTATTATGTAAAATTTATTATAACTAAAATATATACTTGTAATTAAGATAAGGATAGTAATCTAAGACTTAAATTGTTAATCCATTTTTATGTAATTGTGTATATTGATACACCATTTTACCTTGCTATATTATATTTATTGAATCATCATCATAGTGCAGCCACTAACAGTCCACTGCAGAACTATGGGCCTCTTCAATATCCATTCACAGGAAGGGGTTACATCCATTTCGTCTGTATCATACATTCACCTCCTCGTTCGCTCGATATTGAAGGTAGCATTACCACCGAGTTTTGTTTCGAACGTTCACCCAACGGGTATCCTGAGTGAACGTATTGACGAACGCTTTCGCAATCGTCTCGATAAGGAATGTGGAAGGTTTGTAAAGACTGAGTAGTTTTCATAGGAGATGGTGGAAAACTACTCTAGACGACCTTTTTGACTCTACTGAAAAGGGATTTCTGGAGTACAAGGAGTCCAGTCCCCCCTTTCCTCGCTAGGGCGTTGCCGGGGTAGGGTGAAGACAGACGTGACGCTTGAGTGCATCTCGGATTCGCTCCTACACCAACTGAGGGTGTCTCCCCGTCACCGTACAACTTACCCGAGCGAATTCGAAACTGAGTGGTTTCGCCATCATTTCAGGTTGCCCCTCTCAGTTCGGCGATTGCAAAACGATATAGAAGTCAACGGAAGACAATTTTGTTTACGTTGCAAAGTGAAGTTCCTCAAATGCATCTCTTCGAGGACGTCACTTTGATGTTCTTCTTGTCCTTGTTCTGTTCCTAAAAGTTCTTGGTTCCGAACCGATACGGTTCATCATGCTCCATATTTTTGGGTAGGGTCGACTATGTAACGGATAGCGAGTGATAAGCAAGTCTTGATTTGTAAAAGTAGCAATGAATAGTAGTTAAACTAAGTATTAGCTTGCTGTTAAAAGAGTATTTAAGTATTTACTCTGTAAATATGTATAAGTAAAGTGGCCAATAGTTAAAATACATAAAATCTTATAAGCATAGTAGTTAGGAGTAGTCAGATGTGGTTAGGCCGCAAAGAAGTATTAGTCAAATTGTATTAGCAAAGGGTAATTATGTCGCATCAAAGTATTCGAACTTCGGCGTTTAGTGTCAACTGGGCACAATCAAACAATATTTAATTGGTCAGACTGGGAGCAAACTGGAAAAAAATAGACAGAGCTGGAACAAACAAATAGGTTAAAGTAACGTATCAAGTAATATCAACTAGTCAGGTCCACATCAACAAAATCAAATGGCTCCACAGTCAAGACTGTATTATGGGAGCAGTCGAAACAGCACTTTGGCGGTCGGACCGCGAGTCTAGTTGTGCAGGTTTGTCTTCTGGTCCCAGTGTTCCCACGTTTATGTGACAATAGAAAGCTGATGTGTGCGAGTATTTGTTAATTCACTTACCTTGAAAGCTTGGATTTTTATGTCTTACTTGCGTCATTGCCCTTGTTGCAGTTAATCTCAAGTGATGCGGATGAGATGTTCCATTTTTTGTGCAGATGTAATATGCACGAAAACAATGTTTTTCGGTGTCAATCGCGAATTTTACATATAAGTGTAGTCGGCGTTTCGTCAGAGCGTATGAATCAATTATAATAATATAAAAGTAAATTAATAAATTAAAATTATACGATTTTCGATTTTTTTCAAAATTCAAATAAATAAAAACAAAAGCCAACATGGTACGATACAAATGTACATCGATAATGTTGCCGAAAAGGCTATTAATTATCCGTTTTTTTACTGCGATTACACACTGTTGGGACACTGACAATACAACCGACTGCGAGGAGTACTCGCACAAGCCCTAATAGTATATTTACCGTGTACAACTCGTGTAATTCGATTTTTCAAAAATTCAAATAATTAAAAACAAAAGTCAACTTGGTACGCCGCGCTTTCACAGGGTGGCACAAAAAACGGTCGCCGACACAGTCCGATATAGATATTGACGCGAAAAGCACTATTTACTCAAAAACAGAGCAGATGAGCGGAGCACACAAAATCACGACCGATAACAACGGTTGCCAACCGGCCAATCTAATATTATATCATCATCATCATAGTGCAGCCACTAACAGTCCACTGCAGAACTATGGGCCTCTTCAATATCCATTCACAGGAAGGGGTTACATCCATTTCGTCTGTATCATACATTCATCTCCTCGTTCGCTCGATATTGAAGGTAGCATTACCACCGAGTTTTGTTTCGAACGTTCACCCAACGGGTATCCTGAGTGAACGTATTGACGAACGCTTTCGCAATCGTCTCGATAAGGAATGTTGAAGGTTTGTAAAGACTGAGTAGTTTTCATAGGATATGGTGGAAAACTACTCTAGACGACCTTTTTGACTCTACTGAAAAGGGCTTTCTGGAGCACAAGGAGTCCAGTCCCCCCTTTCCTCGCTAGGGCGTTGCCGGGGTAGGGTGAAGACAGACGTGACGCTTGAGTGCATCTCGGATTCGCTCCTACACCAACTGAGGGTGTCTCCCCGTCACCGTACAACTTACCCGAGCGAATTCGAAACTGAGTGGTTTCGCCATCGTTTCAGGTTGCCCCTCCCAGTTCGGCGATTACAAAACGATATAGAAGTCAACGGAAGACAATTTTGTTTACGTTGCAAAGTGAAGTTCCTCATATGCATCCCTTCGAGGTCGTCTCTTTGATGTTCTTCTTGTCCTTGTTCTGTTCCTAAAAAATCTTGGTTCCGAACCGATACGGTTCATCATGTTCCATATTTTTGGGTAGGGTCGACTATGTAACGGATAGCGAGTGATAAGCAAGTCTTGATTTGTAAAAGTAGCAATGAATAGTAGTTAAACTAAGTATTAGCTTGCTGTTAAAAGAGTATTTAGGTATTTATTCTGTAAATATGTATAAGTAAAGTGGCCAATAGTTAAAATACATAAAATCGTATAAGCATAGTAGTTAGGAGTAGTCAGATGTGGTTAGGCCGCAAAGAAGTATTAGTCAAATTGTATTAGCAAAGGGTAATTATGTCGCATCAAAATATTCGAACTTCGGCGTTTAGTGTCAACTGGGCACAATCAAACAATATTTAATTGGTCAGACTGGGAACAAACTGGAAAAAAATAGACAGAGCTGGAATAAACAAATAGGTTAAAGTAACGTATCAAGTAATATCAACTAGTCAGGTCCACATCAACAAAATCAAATGGCTCCACAGTCAAGACTGTATTATGGGAGCAGTCGAAACAGCACTTTGGCGGTCGGACCGCGAGTCCAGTTGTGCAGGTTTGTCTTCTGGTCCCAGTGTTCCCACGTTTACGTGACAATAGAAAGCTGATGTGTGCGAGTATTTGTTAATTCACTTACCTTGAAAGTTTGGATTTTTATGTCTTACTTGCGTCATTGCCCTTGTTGCAGTTAATCTCAAGTGATGCGGATGAGATGTTCCATTTTTTGTGCAGATGTAATATGCACGAAAACAATGTTTTTCGGTGTCACTCGCGAATTTTACATATAAGTGTAGTCGGCGTTTCGTCAGAGCGTATGAATCAATTATAATAATATAAAAGTAAATTAATAAATTAAAATTATACGATTTTCGATTTTTTTTTTTTTTCAAAATTCAAATAAATAAAAGCAAAAGCCAACTTGGTACGATACAAATGTACATCGATAATGTTGCCGAAAAGGCTATTAATTATCCGTTTTTTTTACTGCGATTACACACTGTTGGGACACTGACAATACAACCGACTGCGAGGAGTACTCGCACAACCCCTAATAGTATATTTACCGTGTACAACTCGTGAAATTCGATTTTTCAAAAATTCAAATAATTAAAAACAAAAGCCAACTTGGTAAGATGCAAATGTACATCGATAATATTGCCGAAACGGCTATTAATAATCGGTTTCAGGCGCCGCGCTTTCACAGGGTGGCACAAAAAACGGTCGCCGACACAGTCCGATATAGATATTGACGCGAAAATCACTATTTACTCAAAAACAGAGCAGATGAGCGGAGCACACAAAATCACGACCGATAACAACGGTTGCCAACCGGCCAATCATATTTATTGAATAAAGGTTTATAAATAAAAATAAATATATAACCATTGTGGTTGTATATAAAGAGATATGTTGAATAAAATTCCTCCAGAGTTAATGTAAAAATACCATCCTAGATTAAATACTAAGAAAACATTCCTCATAATGAGTAAATTGTTAAAAGCTCTCATTAAACCGACCTAACATATTGCTTGCTATTTTTTCTTCTTTGTGGTAGAGAATCTTTCATAGGTTACTAATGTTATTTGTCGACGAGCGTACATACATACGTATATTCTGAAAGCTTTCAATGAATTTATACAATTGAATTTTCATTGTATTTTCTATGGAAAAGTTTGGATTAAAATTTGTGTAAAAATGTTAAGCTCTGACGGAATAACAATGAGTACTGAATTGACTATGCAGATTCAATTTAAAGATGCTCGACTATCGACAGCCTGCACTCAATTGGATTCATTGTGTTATTCTATTATTAAGCGCATAATTATTGAAAAGCATTCATTGTGCTCTTTTGCAGTTAATTATACTTTGAAAATATTGTTAATTTTATCAGTAGAAATTTATATCAAGGTCAATAAGGCTAAAAAATAGCAAAACGATCTACACAAATATAAAATTTCAAGTCTAATTAACCATGAACCAATCATCATTCAATTTTGTAATCCTCTTTATACCTTTATCTTTATAAATTTCCCAAAAATGCGCACGAACTTTTGGACTGACCTGATAAATGAAAAAAATCTTTTGATTAAAATTCATTGCAATCAGCCTTTTAGATGTAAAAAAATGCAAATTTCATTGTTATAAAAATACAATCATGAAACGATACACATCTCTGAAATAGCTCAGAATGATCTTGAAATCTCCATAATTAAAATTTAAAACTCCATAATTAATTCGATAATATAGATTGCTAATAGTCCCAAGATTATTCAAATAGATAACATATTATGCAGGTTAACTTAATCCTTAGACCCTTATGGTATATTACTAAATATACAGCGATAGCCCATGTAATCTTTTTGAAATTTGTTTTCATTAATAACACAAAGGAGGGCATGTAGCAAAGGGCCCTAATTGTGATATTGAAGCTTATTTAAATTATGCCTAATTGAAAACACTATTTATTAGTAATGCTCATTTCATAAACGATTATTTAATGATTTTTGTAATAAAATTTCAATTTTGAACATCGTACACAGTTAAACAGCGTAAGCAATTCAACTACGAGGGTCATCTAGAAAGTAAGGTTACCAGGACTTCTGAGGACGGGGGATTTTTATTTTTATTTCGAAGTTGGCGCACTTGGCATATAGGGAACATCTTAACGGTTAGTTTGTTCCCTCGTGTTTGTCGGCCATTTTGTTCAGTCACAGTAAATTCTTCCAATGGAGAGGTCGTCGCGCCCTCCCGTCAGAAGAAGAAGCTGTGTGCTAAATGAATGCCCAGAATACACCGGACTAGCGAATCCAATCCCGAGCCAAAATTTCGATTTCGGGATTGAATAAGACCATCCCGGGATCAGTTCCGGGATCCCGGGATCGGGATTTTCAATAGTTTAAGAAATTACATTGATAAAATTGATCAAAAATTACTAATAAGTCCATTTGTTTAATATAAAAAAATAGCTTGAAGGAAAAACTATTTTATTAATTTAAGAAAAGATAAAAATACAATTTAAAAATAGATAAATAAAACACTAAAATATTATTTTGAAAATATGCCCGAAGTAACATTAAAAAATCGACTGTTTCGTCATTTAGGCCAGATCCACACTATGCCAGTAACGGTTCGATCTCGCTCCGGTCTCGGTCCGATCAAATATTCTTACACGAGAAACAATGATCATATCGTTCCAGAGTGTGAATACGCTCATTGTTTCTCGTGTAAGAATATTTGATCGGACCGAGACCGGAGCGAGATCGAACCGTTACTGGCACCATAGTGTGGATCTGGCCATAGTCTGGATCTGAATTTGGGCGCCAGGCAACTTGCTGCTGATAAGACACGCTCAGCCTCCACACTTGTTGAAAGTATTGTCATCAGATATTTAAAAGCTAGTTTGAGTTGATGACCGCGTGGGCCTCCATTTTTGTATACCACCATCAATGTGATTGATGAAATTTCTATCTGCTGAGACCCGGACTAAAACTCGCAAAAATCCCGATTTCCCGACAAATTATTTATTTCCGTTGCTGCAGATGAATACTTATACACTATAATACTTTGATGTGATTCGTAATTATATTACAGAGGTTCACAAAAATTCTGAACCTCGTATATATTATATTTCATATCGATATTCCCATTATTAGAGTCGAGGTGTAGTAAATACATCACCGGTAGGGAAAGGTTAATATAACAATTTGAAAAACATATATGTACTAAATACTCAGAATTATTACTTTCTGGACGACCCTCTTATAATCAGGGACGAAGCTTTTTTATGTCTATTTTTTCTTTGTTCCATATAATATCATGTAAATCTATATATAGCTCATACAATATTACATATGGTCACGTAGGGTTTCAAACTAACTTGGACTTCATGTTTGCACATTAACTTTCAAGTATATAATAATTTTGCTCAGATTAACCGCGACTCAGCTCGAACATTTTGATTATATCTAAATTTAGTTCATCTCTAGAGTTAGTAGAGCTACGAATTAAGCTCGGAATTACTAGAATTATTACATGAAGTGTATTTGTACTAATGGTGGTCGCCGGAAGTTCATCGAAGTTTCATGGAAGCAAAACGATGCCAATATTCAAAGTCAAACGTTGTCAATGGACATCAATGTTTGGATCGATTTTCGAGCGTACATTTGACGAGATTATTCTCAAAAATAAGGATTTGGAAGCAATGAATGCATGCTTTTCGCAAAAGTCTAAAAATAATAACTCATCAAGAAATTGCGATTTAATTCTGATTTAGCGCTTAATTTATTCCGATTTAAAGATAATAAATTCACTGTAACTGTCTAACTTTTGGGATTTCGATTAATAAAAAGGTCAGAGCGCCTTTAGACGACCGCAGTTGGCCACACCTGTATTACATAATCTCACTAATTGTATAACACGATTATACATAATAGTTGGGAGTACTACCGCATAGCAGTATTTTTAATCTTCGTTCTTCTGTTCGCCGTCGTTTATATGTGCGAGCAATTTCGCAAAACGATGTTGACAAAGATGAGTAATGAATTTAGTTGGAAAAATATTTTTTTTCCAGCGAAGCTCATCTCTTAATTAAAATCCAATTATGCTGTGGAAATATTCCACTGCTTTAAAAATTCGCTATGAGTGGAATCCCTTTTTGCATATCATTCGCGCATTTTCTTTGATTCCACGTCCATAGCTGTCCATTCTGCGGACGCTAATGTCTTTTATTCGATTCATTCACGAAGCATTTGAATGTCTAGTATGGACTGTATTATGAAGCAAAATATATCATCGAAGCATCCATATTCCAAGCTACTTTTATATAAACGTATTAAACATATTTTAGCACGTCGCAAACAATTTAATTTGCTCAAGCGCGTTTTAATATGCATATTTATAACCCTTTAAAAACATAAATTAAGCCAACGTTTCGTGACTAATCTATGACTTATGCGCGGGGAACAACATGTGGAGAATATGCAACACGCTTGGTGATTGTATAGAATTTTCGCTACAACTCTAAAGTATTATACTATATCATAATTTAAAATTATGATATGAATCGAGCTCAGAATATTAATTCTTATAATTTTATCGTAGCATGCTACTGTTGTTTAAAGATAAGCTTGCACATGCTGATTAAATATATATGCATTTATAGCTAAAAGTACATATCAATTTACGGAAAAAAGATCTGTATAAATATTTTTGATTAATGGTTGTATTTTAATGTAAATGTATTTACAAAAATGCTTATATATGGTCGATCGATATTAATTTATTATTATTTGTGACCAATCGAACGCTTTAAATAAATACGGGGCGTGGTTAAAATCCGGCAGCGATTAACGATTGGTAATAAATTCGAATACAATAGAATCTCTATTATCCCGAACTCGATTATCCAGATTTTTCAAATTAAAACAAAAAATATATAATTTGCTGATTTGCACTTAGTAAATTGTATCCATTTTTGCTCATGTACGTGATGGATTGCATATTACAAAGTTTACTAATTGTTTAATATCATAAGATGGAAGCTCAGAGTAGAAAGTTATGAAAAAATCATGAAATACAGATGTTTTAAGGGTGTATTTTTATGTAGTTCATACAAAGACGATCAACTGGATAGTCAATATCTAGTCCATTATTGCGTGAAAAAGCAATATTTTTCAATACAAAATTAAATGGAGATTTCACCTTCAAAGCAAGTTCGAGCTGGCTTGAAAAATTCAAACGACGATATGGTATCAAGGAACATGAAATACATGGGAAAAAGCTTTCTGCTGTTATACCTTTAGCAAACACATTCATTGACACATTGAAGCTATTTGTGGAGAAGGAAGGATTCGACGAAGAGTTTATATACAATGCTGATGAGACTACCCAAGAAATCTTTAGCATCAAGACATGAAAATACTTCACCTGAGTACAAAGCTAGTAAATAATGTGTCACAGACTGTCACTACTTGTCATTCTTGTGGAAAATCAAAGAAGATGCTTTAAAAAACATCAAAAGTCTTCCAATTGAATATGATCATCAGATTAAAGTCTGGATGAATGGTGAATTTTTAAACGATGGTATGAAAAACAGTTCATACCAAATGTGTAAAAATATCAAAACCCATAGATAAAAGAGGGAAGACTTTATTATTACCAGATCGAAATTTAAAAGATTTCAGTAGTTAATTGGAGCTATTTAGATGTGTTAGAACCCGGGAACAGATCATGAATATAAGAATGCTTATCGAAAAATCCCGGGAGTTAAATGTTCCAAGTTCAATTTTAATATCATTGCATTCAGTCAGCCCTTAGTTATCAAATAGTGTGTTTCGTTGATTTAATTTTTTTACGAAGCCCTTGTTTTATTATTGAACGATGGAAAATTAAAGAAAACATTTAAGACATGTGATGCTGCATTGTTTTAAAAAAGGTTTTATTGCTAGTGGTACAGTTTATGGGAATGACTTTACGAGTGTTCAAACAGTTCACAGTCGATTTAGGAAGTTCAGAACCGGTAATTTAAACCAAACAAAATCTCCATGGTCATAGTCACGGTCCTCAGTCATGAGGAAACGAAAAGAAAGTAGAAGATGTGTTAACTTTAAAAAGCGTTGAACAAAATTTTGAAGAGACCTTTAGTAAGTTCCTGTAACGCGGAAGCATCTGATATAGAAGACATTGCGGAAGCAATGTCAATGAAAATGTAATAATTTAGCCACTCGTGGTTAAATTGCAATGGAAACGATCCTGGATTTCAAATTTTTAATGATAAGGAATAATAAAAGAAATATCTGCCTCGGAAGAACAAGATCAAAAAGACGAAGAAGAGATTTGCAAAAAGGGAGTCAGGGTGGTCCTACATTCTGAAGCTTTTCAGTATTTAGATGTCACTATGTAATGGCTTAAGAATCAAGAAGAGTGTAATTCAGGACAACTTGCATATCTTAAGAGTATTTGCGATTTGGCAGCATCTAAAAGAAGCGTTAAGCAAAAATCGATTTTTTTTATTAACACATTCCCTGTTTTACCCTGTCAATTATAATTATTTTCAACCATCGGAAATTTCGTTATCTGAACTACTTTTATACCCAATTAGGTACGGATAATCGAAGTTCTACTATGTTCGAACATATAAACTGTTTTAATTCAATTTACATAAATTTAATAATCCCAATTGGTATAAATCGTTTTATTTATAATGTGTTTAATGATATTTGCAATGTTTTAAATATTTCGTACATTTACAGCGTCGATGTACTCTTTTATTTTCAACTTTTTCTGAAAATTAATCAAGTCATAACAACATCCCATAGCGTTGCTGGCAAATTAGATGCGTTTTAGATATACATAATTTATAAAAAGGAATGTTTTTAAGATGCCTGGAAGCCCCCGGCTGTGCCTATGCATTCCAGGAATTTATTCCTATCAAATATACCTAATAAAAATAACATTGAACTAATAAAGACACGATCTTCGCTACAATATAAGCATACAATATCAATTATTATTCTGTAATTTCATATTTTTACACGACTTTTTTTCACATTATATATTGTTGTAGCAATGTATAGCGTTTGATAGACATACGCATTCACTACAAGATGTTTCGATTCTCCGAGAATCATCATCCGGTCGAAGACACGTTTAAGTCCCGTAGCGTATGTAGCCGAGTTTTGTCATTTTTTATGAAAATTTATTTTCTTTATAATACAATCAGAAAACTGAAAGGCTTTCACTGCCACTCCAACTTTTCCACGTTACGAGATTATTCTTTAATATTATGGCTCAGGATAAAATTCTCTTACCTCATGAACTTTTCGTATGATAAATATGCATCAGTTTGAATTTCCATATCTCCAGATGCATCCATTATCAAGGTTGTATTAACCTCATCTACTATGGAAGCCTGGAATATATTATGTTGGTTGATTATTATTTGAACAGTACATGTAATGCAAATATCAACAATTTCAGCTCTCCTCATAATGCATTCATTATTTGTAATGCTGCAATACCTGTTTATTTGATATTTGTCACTATTTAATATCATCCATATTTTACCTAACATTTTCTATAATTAAATTCTCTAATTGCAATAATTTTGCATTATTTCTTCCGAAAAGCAATGTAAAATTGTAAAAAAATGATTGTGATGATTAGATTTATGTTTTGAATATTTTTAAGAAATTTTTGGCAAATTACAATGTTACAATAGTTTAGAGATCGCCTTATTTGATTTGATTCGATTTAAATTTGAATTCGCGCAATTTTAATGGACCGTATCAACATGAAGCTGTGTTTTAATTACGAATTTATACCAGAGTGGATGAAAATGAATTTGCTCATGTGTGCATCGTATCGTAAATTCGTTTTTTGTACAATTTTCATCGCAATGGAAAAACTCTGCTGAAATATTAAATTCTGTTCCTAAAATAAGACTCCAAAATCAACAACATGCGAGTTCACATTACAAAAACTCATTATATATCCCAACCACATGCCCAAGAGCGTACAAAATAAACAGCGATCCAAATTAGTAATAAACCAACTACAGACTTGGCGTATTTATTTTAATTTTAATCGAAAAAGTTGCCCACCGACAGATGTACATTGAGACCATTACAACCTTGGATGGACCATAGTATATATTTTTAATTTGTGAGTGAGACTGATCTTTTTGTCCTATCTTTCGTCGCGAGAAAAAGTTCAAATTGTGTCATTAGTCCAGAAAACATCTTGAGCGAGAGCTTAATGCGTATTTTTAAAATATCGTTTGTATCAACAAAAAAATGAGAAAAAATAGAGTATTAAAAAGATGGGAACGAACGAAATCACATTTAATGTTGGAAGAATTTACGCAACTCAGTTCTCATGCCATTCATAATTTGCACAACACGTAATATCCCGTATGCCAAATATATATTTTTTCCAGATATTATTTTCGCCTTTCAAACTTTGAAAAACGTTCAGGTGAAAAGTTTGGACAAAGTGTTATTTTTATTTGAAGCACAGAATGTTACATAAGCTTATTTTACATTCATAAATAATTCTTACGTATTCCCTGTCAGGATGTGAGATGAAGGCATGGAACAAGGGTTTTAAGCTTCTTATGTGAAAACTTTGGCCGAGCCTCCGCAATGGATGCGAAAAACCCTATTTATTTTTGCATCATTATGTACAATGAAATTTTTGAAAGGCCTTTGTTTTATAAAGCTTCTTTTAGCTTCGGTACTTGTACGCTAAATGGTATTGGACTGGGTGCTTGGGTCTTCGGCTACGAGAGGATAAAAAGTTTGCATACATCTCTGGACCGTCTATAACATATATGCTTGTTTTTGAGATAAATAGAGCCTTTGAAGTGAAAGCGCCTTCATGATATTATCGATTGGACAGGTGAAAACATTTTTTTATGGCTTGTGTAAATTCATTGATCAAAACCACAACAATTTCAATGAAATTGCTTCTCTAAAGACAAATTCAACGCAGCATTTTCATTTAACATTCAAATTTTAACCATTACATTGGTTTTTGTCCAAAACATTAACAGTATTTTGAATGTAAAATAAGCACCTATGGGCAATATTTGCTATGAAGGATAACATCTCGAATGGAGTATATTATCTCAAAAAAGCACTTTATTTGGGATAACCTCGTTATTATGAAGAGTGATAATCGATGGGGCTGAAAACGCTGTTCAATTTCTATAAAGAGAAACTTTTATCCCATTTATTTATTCAAGTAAAATCGTACAAAAGACGTACATAAACTTATATATCTTGACTTTATTCATTCGTCTCTAAAAGAGAATGCTGGTAGGTCTCGTATTCATGTCTTTCACAATAAGCCTCCCCTGTCTTTAGAAGATATCTTCTCTCGAGTAAGGAAAGAGCATCATCGTCTACGGCCCATGATTAGCATACAAATACACATCGGAGGGAATGTCGACCGTTTTTTTTTTTAAGGAAAATACCCAGTTGAAGTGTTATTTGAATTTGTGCGATGTCGCTTGGAATTAATTTTTACGTTATATCAAATTTATTTAGGCGAAATTCGCAAATTGCCGGAATGCTTCGAAACCCAAATAAGTATCATGAAGGCAGGATAAATAGTTTAAAGGAAGAATCTTTCACGAGTGGTTTCGATATGCTTCGTAATAAGAGTTCGCAAGGTGCTTTCACGAATGGCTAAGGCTGTAAGAGGAGTTTTTGGAATCAGATACTTTTGAGCTGAATAAAATATGTTTTAAATTAAGGTTGCTCTTCTTTTAAGCCAGTATTCCGAGCAAACGGAGGATTAATGAATAAAGTGCACTGCTTCAAGATTTTTCTATAAATGAATACATGTTTGCTTTTTGCTAAATCATAAGAGCAAACTCTTTAAATAAAGTGATCAATTATCTTTCTATTTGTATTTCTTACTCTTTGTCTATCATATTATATGCAGAACTCTTTAAAATAATCAAAAATGTGTTTTATAGGCCTACATTCATATCTGAACATATTAGTCAACGTTTTTCTTTTAAATGTATATAGATTTTTGTTACATTTATAGCAAATGTACACTATTTATATTCGCATCATAATCTTTCGCTTTTTATTTCTTGTATATTGCCTATAACTATCATTTTTTAAGCCTCCATCCAGTCATACTACACAAATAATTGCATTATACAACACAAAAAATGAACAGAAGCTTTCTTTAATCTTCACTTCTTTCATTATGGAAACGTATACGTGACTTGAATAGATGACTCCAAGCAGAATAATTTAGATTGATGTAAAAGTCTTGACGAATCTATTGTAAAAATCTAAGGATTTTTATTAGAATCGATTTTAATATAACATTTACATGATTATATGATGGATCATCATCCCCGCCATATATGATCACACTTTGTCATAAAGAAAAGCAGCTCCTTTTCTGATGTATTTTAAAACCTTACAAAATGATTCATTGGACATCATTCGCTATCGTTGATTAATGTAAAAAGGGCTTCCTTTTTGTCTTTCACTCAAAGCAAAACATATTGAAAATGGTCCATAAATATTGACAAGTGATAAGTATGCGTGGTTTCAAATGAATGAATGATACAAATGCTTCATCATCATTAGTTTAATATAACCTTTCAATTATTTCTAGTCAGAATCGACTAGTACTTATTTACAGATTAAATACTCTTCTAGCAGCAAGCTGATACTCAGTTTATCTACTATTCATTGCTACTTTTACAAATCATGGCTTGCTTGTCATTCGCTATCACTTACATAGTCAACCCTACCCAACAATATGGAGCACGATGAACCTTACCAGCTCGGAGCCAAGAAGCTTTAGGAACAGAACAAAGACAAGAAGAAGATCAAATTACGGCCCTGAGAAGAGGCATATGAAGAACTTCACTTTGCAACGTTAACAGCATTGTCTTCCATTAACTTCTATATAGTTTTGAAATCGCTCAGTCTCGAATTCCCTCAGTTGGTGTAGGAGCGAATCCAAGATACACTTAGAGAGTCGAGACAGTCACTAAAGCGTTCGTCAATACGTTCATTCAGGAGACCCGGTGGGTGAGCTCAGTGGTAATGCTACCTTCAATATTGAGCGAATGAGGAGGTGAATGTATGATACAAACGTGATGGATGGAGCCCCTTCCTGTGAATGGATATTGAAGAGGCCCATAGCTCTGCAGTGGACTGTTTGTGGCTGCACTCTGATTATGATGATAAAATTCATATTGCAATTAATAACATAAATGCATTTTATCACAATATCAAGGACTTTAAACTGTTTACTGAACTTTTGGAAAATAATTTTACATCGACACTTGCATTATTTGCACTCTAAACTTTCTCGAAGATTTAATAGCTTTGATCATTTATTTTCCATTTTTCTTAAACATATTGGACTTTTATGAAGATATACTAATTATACGTTAAATAATTGATTGAGCAATCGTCTCACTATTATTTTGAAAAGCCGAACCAAATGTTCCAGTAAAAAATCCTAGTATTGTATCTCACTCGATGCTGTTTTTAACATTTTCATCCGCATCCCAAGCAGTAGTATTTTATCTTCATAATTTTTTGTCTTATTTTCAGTTTCTTACGTTTATTATACGTTCTTCTATCTTGAAAAAAAAACGAAGGAGAAGCTTTTTTTTCTTTTTTTTAAGATAACCTCTCGAGTGACTTTCTCCAGCTTTTTTCGGCAAATCGCGTCTGTTAATCTTTAAATTTGATTGAATATACATTTTTAATGCCAATAATTATTTTTGAATTGCCAATATTTTTGAAGAGGGTCCATTTCAATTAAACACGAGTCACTTAACATTTTCGGATGTATCTTCTGAAGATGATGCGGCATTTATATTCTTAGGTCGTTCATATTTCACGGCGCTATAGTTACGTCTTCGAGATCATTATCCTCCATCACACGAGGCCTCTCCAGGTCTTGAATACTTGAACGACTTCTGCTGAAAGTCGTATATATCCTCCAGTTCTTTCCGCATATTTTTCTCTCCTTAAGAGGCAATAAAGTCACGCTGTTTTATGACGTTTGACAAGCCGCAAGGCAATTTAGACATAATGTTCGAGTCGAGGACGAAAAATCAATAGACTACCCTAAAACGGTTGCAGCTTCGATGGAATAGATAATTGAGCGCAGGAACTTTCGGGTCGTACCCGATTAAATTTGTCCTAACGTTTAAGCGTGATTATAATGAACCCAATGACATTGTGTTTCTGACATTCGGATTATTAATAGAGCTTCGTATAATATAAAAAATACAGTTGTTTGACGTCATTGCTACAATATCCTGTTGCAGATTTCCCCGAAAAGATACAACATTTTCGTTTATTAAATTTGTTCATCGACGGGCTTTCGTTTCCTCTCTAAATTTATATTTATTTATAGTTGATCCCGATACAAATTTTCTTTATTTAAGGACATTTCAAAGGTTTCTCTCCATTACGCTTGATATTTTCATGTAAATACGCCCTCATCATATAACACGGACAATAAAGTATACGCTCAATTCAATATAAACTCAATAAATATCAGTTACAATTCAATTACATTATAATGAAAGTAATTTGAGAATTGAAAAGCAAAAATTGACGTCATAACATCTCACAAAGAAGATATTAAAAGCAGCTTATTTTAATATTATAATTGGACAATAATCTGATAACCATATGTTGATGTAGTGGATTTGTACCTAAACGCTAAAAAATATTACAAATCTAACAAATATCTATCAATACTTAAAAAATCTTATCGCTGGGAATACGTCCAATGGATATCCGATAAGTTCGATAATATATAGCAATATTCTATAATGTATAATATAAAAATAATAGTTTTATTCATCTGCCATGTGTAAACATAGTTTGCTAAATTATCTTCTTAATCCACTTTCATATTGATGCAGAAATCTTTCTTAATTTTCTTAAAATCGTGTTATTTTTACAACGCTTATTGTGACATATTTATTGCATATACAATCGCAGATGGTTTCAATGTAAATATTCTTATTACGAAAGAGTCTCTTTCGGAAAATTCTTAAATCTAAAATTGAAGACTTTTGCGACGTTCCACTGCCAAGTTGTTCTTAAATGAAAATTCCAAAGGGCACAAAAAAGTAAATAATTGTGTTCCTAACAAGATTGTCAAGTACAGTTGACTTTTTCTTTTACAAAACAAGCATTCAATACATCTACAAAATCTTGCCATTTATGATAGAACTTAATTTTTATACGCTTTTATTCCACGAAAATAAAAATTGTGGAATCCACTCAAACAAATCTATTCGCTACAGGCATACAATAAATTTGCATTTATGAGCATAAAATAATGGACGATTTTTTATTTAACTTGAAAACAACAAAACTCTTTGTCTCTCACAACAAGCAGCGATGCTTTCAGCAAATCCTTAAGGATATTCAATTTTCCTTCCAAAGCATAGTTAAACTTTATTCGCTTGAAGCCATCCCGGCAGCATCCTATTTCGATTTTCCTGTATATATTTTAAGCTTCATATTCAGATAAATGTACAACATTAAGGTGATTCAGCTTGTTTTATATAGAACATCAGACATTTTCAAACTTATTTCCATTTCGCAATTTAACGCTACATTAAGTACAATATTAACAATTAATACTATGCGTTATTGAACACGTTTTTCAATACAGACCGTAATGTTATGATTGGGTCGAAATTGTTCGGTTGTGTTCCAAGATATCATAATAAATGATTTCCTATACATCCCAAAAAACACAAAGCATTATCTTTTTTTAATCATGTTGTTTACTAACTATCCACAAAATGGTATTAGATGACCATCGGCTATAAGTGCGCGAGCTAGCAGATATGGTAGATCTTTTAAAAAAATGCTGTACATTGCATATTAACGAAAATTTTGGATATGAAAAAGCTGTGCGCAAAGTGGGTACCGCATTTGCTCACAATGGAACAAAAACAGCATCGTGATGATGTTTCAATCGAATGTATGGCGATGTTTCACAGCAATAAGATTGAGATTTTGCATCAATTCTGGATGAAATATGGATCCATTACTTCACATCTGAGACAAAGGAACATGGGGACCCTCCTGATTGTTTATTGGTCCCGCTATTCGGGAATATGCCAACCGCTCGACAAAAGTGCATAGCAAGGTGCAAAACCTGAGTAAAACTCTTTGCGGTCCTATGTCGAGTCTGACTCGACATCAATTTTATTCCTATGCGTCCTATGTCGAGTCTGACTCGACATTTTTTTTCCACTCAGATTTAAAATCAAGTTATTTTTGCGTATCTTATTTAAGACAGTATTTGGAATTTAAAAAAAGCCGATAAAACACAAAACATTTCGTACGGAATTATTATTGAGTCTCATTGGTGATTTTAGAGACCCAAATAAAAAACCAGGACGGGTATCCACTACGGACAAAGAGCAACGACTCGAAAATAAGCCTCATTTCATTTATGCCAGTCCGGACGGGAATCATAACGATTGTCTAGTATGTTCCAATAGGAAAATTCCAGGTGGGGGGAAGGAGGCTAACTTTATTTGTGTGACATGTATCAGAAAGCCCAGTTTCTATTTAGGCCAATGCTTTGGGAGACAATATCCAATTATAAACCATAAATATAATGCATCTGTATAATATATGAGTAAAATATACAAGTTTGGTTAAAAAAAATAATAACTTAAAAGTTGAAAAAAAACATTTTATGTTAAAAATGTCTAAAATATTTAGGAAAGGGGAAGTACTAGACTTATTCGTGACCTCATTTGCCGTGAGTCACTAATATAAGTTAGATGAAGAGGCTTTTTTAATCATACAGATGGCCTAAAAGAGGACAGGATGGCCAGAAGGTCTGTGTCCAACCGGTCTGCTTTTCGGATCGCTGACATGACGAATGAATGTTTTTGACAAAAAGAGTTCTGCGGTGGCTTTGAAAATGTGAGCTTTAATTTATTTGTCGAATTAAAGTTTCTTCTATAAGATTCGATATGAAAAATATTTAATCATTCGATTATTGTTGTTACGGTTTATTAAACAGTTTTTTAAATGTGTTAAGTTGTTCGTGTACTGCTTTCAATATGCATTTTAGTTCAAATGCACATTCCATACATCTTTGGATTTAATTGCTAAGCCATATAACCGAGCAATATCCAACTAAATGCGATGTTTTGGAGTTGAAGTTATTGAACATTCCATTAAATTCTGCTTTAATATTCTCTGTTGCAATTCAATTCTCTTTGAAGCACTTTACCTGCCAGATTTCCTGAAAACGAATCATTTATTTCAATATCTTTATTTTAGGCTTCTGAGCTAATGCAGAGGCTTTACACACAAATTTAAGTGAATTTCCTTAATGCTTTGAATGCGTCGTTATAAATTGATAAATCATATGAATGAATATTTCAGGAACGTACACCTATGTATTGTAAATTTTGGCTGTGTGTATTTTTTTCATTTCAACATATGAACAATTCCATCCGGTTTTATATAAGCCATTCCGTCCTTTCTTTATTTATTCCAAACAAACGGGAAACTTCAATTTCAGAATTTAAATTTGAGTCCTCTCTGTCTCACATAAAATATTTTGGACAAATTATATTATTCAAATTTGAAAGCACTTCTTATTAAATATTAGAAATGCATCGTTGCAAGAGTTGTTGGTATAAGTATTAAGTACTTAATTGTGGAGAGACCTGAGACAAAGTTAAGTAAGTCTGCTTAGTGCCATGCTTAAAAAATATACTTTTTGCCATTTGTTATGAGTAAGTATACGTTTGAAAGCAAAATATTACCGTCGTTTATATTTAATTCCTTGAATAAAAGTCTACATTGATATACTTAGTGAATATTATATGGAAAGATCCTTTGTTAGGCTTTAAATGATAGTATTTTTAATAACACCTTTTCAGTTTTCCTCGCCATATTTAGAATATTTTTATGAGGCTGTAACTTTTTAGTGCTGGAATAAATTATGCCACATTTTTCTCTTGTTGAGCGAGAAGAAAAGGTTGCATCTGCCCTGATGTATTTTTCATTCTTCGGGACGCATTCTCTGAACACTAGAAGCGCTTCAGACACGGCTGATATTTATCGGTGTGGCCGGGATAATATTACGGTAGTAATGTATGCGATCCATGGGAAAATAGAAGATAAAATTTATCCGAGCGGAATAAAAAGGATTTACGCTTTAAGGTATTCCAAGGTAAGCTGCCTCCGCAAAAACAAAACGGACATCATAAAGGTCACGAGTTTTCTTCGCTAACTTCTGATGATAAAGACGACTTTATTTTTGGACACCGAAATACGCCCCAAAGGGCCGGAATAAATTGCCAAAGCAAACAGGAAATATTCTATGAATGCTCTATATTCAAACGAGACACATTTACGAACTCGACTACTCCAACAGAATTAATATCTCGCGTTTTAATTATTAGAATTGTATCTCCGACATTCAGCGGCTGTCACTATTATTCCTCTTGATTCTTCATTGCGACAATGGTCCGAATGAGATTCTGCTATTTTCTTTCTCTTGTCTCGTCTTAATGGAATCAAAATATTGGCCCAGAATTGACAATGCGCAGTTCAAACATGGAAGAAGAAGACGTACCGCATAAACGAGGAAATTTCGCCCCCGCCCACAAATTAAACTTTTTGACTAATTAAACATCTCACATTGCAGAAATTTCTCGTTTCCCTTATTTACTCTTTGCTAAGTGCTCAGAAAGCTTCGCCCAAGCAAATAAAGCAAATAATCGGAACAGCTTTTCTTTTGAAATAGGAAAGATGTCGAGAGCACTGCATTTTAAATTCTTATGCAAAGAGTCTTAACCTGAGAAATGTTGTTTTTAACATCAAATGCCTTCCCATAAATATGTGAATGAATCGTTTTTATTCTATCAGGTCCGTCCAAAAATTTGTGCGCATTTAAAAAAAATAGTGCAAATAGAAAACAACTCTCCCAATCTCCTTTAAATTACGAAAAACAGCTCCACGAGATGAATCCATTCTTTCTGCAATCTGATCCACTGTTAACCCCAAAAAGAGTACTATCCCAGGGCCTGGGACCCCCCTCCACTTATTCAGAAAGAGCACTCTTGTACATTAAGCTCGGAGACAGACAGAGACAGAGAGAGACGTAGCGCAGTTCGGGAGATAGAGACGGAGAGCTTTCCCGCATACATCACACGATTGTATAGATTGTTAACCCAAATTTATCGACTAAAAATGATTTCAATTTCAAATTTGTTTACGCAAATAAATAACCGAATATTGTGTGATATCGACAGTGTTTATTTATTTAATTGCTTTCTGTTCATCGCTGCTTGTTGAATGAGTCTTTGTCCGATTACCATTTCCAGCGATTATGGCATCAATGACCTCATCTTTTTTAAATTTGCTCACTCCTCAAAAGATTAATTGTGGCTCGAACTCCTGAATATTTTTTAGAGCGTCGTTATCAAAATTAACAGGACGTCCTGAATGGGATTAATCTTAAATGATGCTCTCTCCAACTTAATTTTTTTGAACCATTTCTGGACAATCCTTACACTGATAATATGTTCACCATTTACACTATTCATTTTTATCGCTGCAGATCTAGCAGATTCGCCGTAAGGAAAATTAAAATATAACATTTTGTATTATCAGGATCGTAACTAGGGCGTGGCAAAGCAGGCGTCTGCCACGGGCGCAACTGGACTTGGGGCGCAAAACGTAGGATACCGACCCGATTGAGAGAGTTGCACGTGGTTTTTATTTTACTTGACCATTCTACTTTAAATAATACGCGTTAATTGACATATCAGTATTACGGAGTCATTTTCGGTATCTTTCGTGGGGTTCCCCTGCGTCTTCGTTTGCAGATAATACTTATTGTGCCAGATAAGTCTGCATATTTTCTTCGCAGCACTTCAAATCTTATCTTATCCAAATATAATATAAGAAAAATTAAACAGGATCCTCTGTCACAATAAAAAAGGTTGAAAACAAGTACTTCTCATTCTCATTACTCTGAAAATTGACTCGAAGTAGATAAAGCCACTGGACAGATAATCGATGTCAAGCTTGAGAGTCTTTGATTTAAAGTGTCGGCGAAAATGGTATGCAGAGACTTATTTGGCGTAATAAGCAGGTATTATCTGCTGACTCATGATGGTATTTGACGGTAACTGTGCGTCAATGGGTTAAATGAGATTATCTCGAATCTGTATTTTCAAAAACGACTTAAGTTGGGGTTTAAAAAGTTTTGAATCGAACTGGCTGAATTTTTGGGAGTTTTTTTCAGTATAATATTGTTGATTGGATATACTTAAAGTTTTAAGGTTTTCGCGTTAATAAATTACTTTTTTGGGGTAAAATTTGTCAAGAATATATGAAAATTTAACTAAAAAGCCGACTTAGTTTTTAATTTTATACATTAATAGGTCAAAAAAATCAAAAATTTATTTTCAGATCTATAGAAAAAAATTGACAAATAAACAACTTCTTGATATCACGAAAAATTGGGGGTTGGGGGGGGGGCGCAATTTAGATTTTTGCCACGGGCGCATCATACCCTAGTTACGGCTCTGTTGATTATCGATATTAATTTTCTATTTACCATGCATCCGATGTTTACGATAATTGGTGACAAACTGACTAATACATTAGTCAGACGACGACCAATTTCAACACGTTCGAAATCTTGTGTAAAAATGTGTTTTATTTACAATATTTGAAAATTTCCCAAAAATATCCACGAAGTTTTGGACTGACCTGATAATAACAGGAAAAAATATTTTAAAGGTTTTCTAATTTTAATTGGAAAACTCTCTAAAAGCTATACACCCACGATCAAATCAAATTTCACAGCATTGAGGTTATTTCTGGAATGAAAATTGATGAAAACAGCAAAATTTTCACTTCATATTAAAAATATCGCACACATACACAGATTTCTCCAGAAAGTTTTGATTCAACGTTCAAAGCAAACAAATGATTGAGTCCTCTTTTAATTTGCATGCTTCCCTGCATATTCGGGCCCAACTCGATTACTTCAGAAGAGAGTTGCCTTCGCATGACTTAAATTTTAATATATCCTCCAGCATTCTATCTTCATCAGAATTATTTTTCGACACACACGTACACAGCTAATTTGAATCCAATCTTAGCAGCTTTAAATCAGATTAAACGTCAGATTGTTCATGTTTTCCTGGAATCTGCCTCATTTGAATGAGTTCTATTTTTGCAACCAAAAAATTCATTGGAAATTCGTCTAAAAGCTTCATATTATGTTACATACATTGTGAATTTTGCCTTGTTTTTGTTTTATATTTCAGATTCTTAGAATTCATGTTTGATACATGTGTTCTTATAGTAAAGACCTTCAAATAAATCTAATAATATGAATTTCAGAAACTTCAATGCCGTCTGAAATGTTTTAATAACTTATATTACTTATCGTTTTTAAGCAAAAAAAAAATAAACAATTATGATATATTTACAAAATTATATACGCATGTGGGTTAATCTATTATATTTATTATAGACTAGCTGGTACCCGGCGCGTTGCTGCCACAGAAGAAATAGTTCTAAAAATACCATTTGAAATTTGAAAGAGTTATCTTGTTTAATTAGCAATGATATAAATAATGATATTTTTTCCGACAATTAATACATTTATTGATATTGAATGATATATAAAGAAAAAAATATTAAAAGCATACATTTTGCTTACTTAATTGTTCTGCTAAGTGCTTTAGGGTAGAGAATAGTTTTGGCTTTTCCGTCTTTAACAAATACAAATAAATTTCTCGGCTGTCCAACGTGGATTTTCTAGATTCTTCCGCACACTTGAAGTGCCTTGTTGATGGTCATTGAGAATGCAAGTCCAACGGGGAGCTGCAGTCGTCTCTTATCAAATTGCACGTCGGTGGGAATGAGCACATCTTCTCCTTTCGACTTTCCATTAAGAATATATAGTTGTTTCGATGATATTCGGCATCAATTTCTTCATAGTGAGTCTTGTTCCAATTTGTAAGGTGGCACATCAGGAAGATCTGACGAATTTAAAAACTCGATTGGATAGTTAGTAACTTGGTCTGCATTCATGGCGCTATCAATCGATTTGTAGGTAACATAATCATTTGCAATTTGTTATTGTATTGTGTGGTTGATTGTATTGACGTCGGTGTTTTCTGCTGCCAAAATAGCATGTTCGCAAAGCCAATAATGATTTTTATAATTACTAAAAATCTGCGGAAAAACTTTCTGAATGAGTAAATCGATGGATGGCACAACAACGCAAAAGTTCGATGGAAATGAAATAAACTTGGCAGCATCAACATGCACTTTTCCTTCACCAATGTTCAATAGTCGTTTTAAAAATGTGGCTGCCGACGCATCACGCTACAAATGTACGCGCATATTTGTCTTTAATGTCAGTTTTCGCACGTCTCTCCAAAGATGCGATGCTTTGAGGCAAGAATCAGCTGGTGTCGATGAAAGCATCACTGGAAGAGGTTGTCGAAAGTCGCCACATAATAAAATTAGAGCGCCACCAAACGGTTTTGCATTTGATCGTAAGTCTTTAAGAGTTCTATCAAGCATTGCATTCGTCCCAGATAATCCCCTTGCAAATTTTCAAAACTTTAGCTATGTCAGAAACTTTAGGAATGTTACATGTCAGGGCTTCCAATAAATGCATATCTAATGGCAATTTGAATGCCGAATGCGCTGTTCGTCCACCATCTAATAATGTTGCCGCAATACCTAATGAAGCAAGAGCTAAAGCAATTCTATTTTGAGATCGAATGTGAGCCAATAGTAAAGTGATGAGATACGTTTTTCCAGTACCGCCAGGCGCATCAAGGAAGAACAGATCATTTGTAATTGTATCGTAGGTCAATTTTTGTTCCGCAAGCAAAAGTTGTTCTTTTGCTTCGACAAATGCATCCAAATCATTAGCATTGTACTGCTGTTCAAGTGCAGAACGAATTCTTGTTGAATGAATTATTTGATGTTGATGGTTAAGCAAATGTCTTCGATTTCGATCAGAGCTTGATTGAAAATATTGTCCGAAAACTCAATTGAATTGTCATTGCTAGCGGTGTTTAAAATATCTTCGCTCAAATCCTCTCTGAATTTTTACCACAAATCTTTCGGGTTGGGTGACGGACATGTGGTTAAAATGATGGCGAGTAATGTTCTAATTTCCGTTCGACCTTTCTCAATGAAGTATGACATTTGACATTAACCAAAAGCATTCTTAAATAGTAACACTCGGCTTTATTTGGGTGTAATGTGTAAATACGGCCCAATGCATCAGATGAATACAGATTTCGATAGCCTTCATCACGCATCCCTTGCTTACGTCGTTGAAAATTCTCGGATGTAGTATTTCATGTAAAATAGTTAGGAACTTGTGCGTACCATAATGTCTCTGCAAATACATCTTCTTCACACAGCGCAAGTGTTGGTTCAGCAGCAACATTTCTTGCAGTGTCTGCCTTTGTCCATTTTCGAGATGAACACTGAGATGAAGAACATTCGGATTGCTTCTGTGAATTAGGAAGCTCAAAATAGGCCAAAGAGCCTCGTCACTGCTGATATATCTACCTGTTTGAAATTGAGTTTGAACTCGATCGTTGCGCGCATCAAGTCTTTTAATACTGACTACTGCCATATCACTGCCTATTTGCATATACAATTTGCACGACAATATCCGACGTTGGTATGAGCTTTGAATGTTTTCGATGAAAAAGAAGATCCATATATTGTTGATTTCAACGTCAACATATTGTTATTAAATAAAAGAATTATTCATTTGTTTCTTGTTTTTATTTTTTAAATTAAATTTAAATTCAAATCTGGTTAGGTTAGGTTTGTTTGTTTTCATTATGTCGAAATGAAGGCGTTTTCAATTTACCAATAAATTTGTCCCCCGTTAACAGGATTTAACCTTTATCCATTTTACACTGGGATGCAAACTGTAATCGTAATGAATATCATATTGAAATGCAGCAATATTCAAATCAACATGTACTTTCGATTCTCGTTGCACGTTGGTCGTCTGATTTTGATCGGATAACACTCAAACGTATTTTTTCGATTGTTACGTACGTGAATAAGCGATGAATGAAATGAAGCATTTTAAAAGTGCTTGCGATAAATAATTTGGATATAATTGACTCACGCCGATGGATAACCTGCAAATGACATTGACGTTTGACGTATGTGTTGTATGTGACGACGACACGACGCCTCCTACTGCAACTTGTAGGTACTATATACCTATAGCCTTAGCAACGCATAATCTCAAACACGTCCGAATCAACAACTTTCACACATTAAGTTTTGAATTAAAAATCTACTGTAAGTTAATTGTACTATGCCTATGTCACCCCCTGATTCCTTGGCAATAAGTGGACCAAGTTTTATCTCAATCCGATGAACGCGCATATCAACCCATTTCGCCCGAGCATTAGCCGGGAAACGCAACTTATTTTTATATATTAGATTATGCCAGTGTACGATATCTACCAACAATGATAAACTTCCTAATGGATGTTTTCAATCCAATTATGTTTTCAATTTATCTTCACTAACAATGTTGCCGTCCTACATGTTCGTAATGATCCACAATGCCTTCATAATTAGAACCACTATAATCGTTTGTATTCCAGCAATACGGCGCTAATCCCGAGAATATGTGGCCATTTAATCCCTCTTTGACCGATGGATAATATAGTGCACACATGAATGATAATTGATTGAGGTACATCTATCTGCGAGTTGGTATCTACAATATTGCTGATTAACTTTCGGTGCTAAGACCGAAACAATCTCAAAACGAGTCTAACGATGCTCGTATTTGGGTTAAATAATCGAAATGACAGAAAATAACAGTAGCTGAATTAAGTGCAGGATTAAGTTGAAGCGGATTGCCTCCGCCAGATTACGAGCGCTACTTAAGTCGTAGTTGTCTTTTTGCAAGCTAAAAAAGGCACTGAAGTCAATGGAAAATATTCAACAAGACGGAAGAATAATCGCTGGGCAAATCGAAAATGAAGATACCTTCATCCCGAAGTAAACGGCGAAGCGCTGAAAAAAAACACCCTTTTTACATGCAAACTTTTCCCCTTTTTTCATCAGTGGAAATGTTCATCGACATAAAATATTATGTATGCAATTTTGATCTAGAAGACTAAATTTATTTAATAAACGTAGGATACACAGTCATATCAATTTATATCGAAAGTTTTGAGGCTTTGAAGCTCCAGACAAATTATAATTTGTTGCCATTCGCTTCAGGGACTCATAAAATAAAACTTTTGGTGATTGGTAAAGCAAATAAACGTCGATCTTTCAAGGGAACCCCAATGAAAAATCTTTCTGTCGATTATTATACTCAAAAAAGGGCACAGATGAACAGAGAGATTTTTGAAAAAGAAATGGGTTCCAGATTTCAACATCGATTAGTGACTCAATCATGATTTAATTGATCAGATATCCCTACTTATTATTTCTTAAGAGAAAGAAAATGAGAATGATATTACAAGTGAAGAAGATAACAGTGATTACATTAGTCGTTAAACGGCGTTGAATTATGTCGAAACATTTCAAGGAATGCGCTGAACGAAGAAAATTTGAATATAATGATATAATAACTTTAAGAAAAATTCGAAATAATAAGAAAAATTTGTTTAAAATATTTCAAAAGAAAACAAAAATTACAGATAGTACTAACTACTAACGGTCACTTGTCTGCTCAATTATTAGCGTTTTTCTTAATCCCTAAAGGAGTACTATCCCAGGGCCTGGGACCCTCCCTCCACTACTCAGAAAAAGCACTCTTACACATTGAGATAGGAGACAAACAGAGACAGAGAGAGAACGTAGCGCAGTTCGGGAGACAGAGACGGAAAGCTACAACGCATACATCGCACGATTATATAGATCGTTAACCCAAATTTATCGTCTAAAAATGATTTCGATTTTAAGTTCATTATTTGTTTACGCAAAGAAATGACCGAATATTGTATGTTATCGACAGCGTTTATTTATTTAATTGCTTTCTGTTCGTCACTGCTTGTTGAATAAGTCTTTGTCCGATTATGGTTTCCTTCTAAATCAGGAGCAAATGAATTGATTTCTTGTGTATTGTTTGTATAAAAAAATGACGTGGTCTTGTATGCTATCAACAGTGCTTATTTATAATTAACTTTGCCTCGAATTGAAGATTGTCTTAGTGACGGAAAGTAATCGGTGTAAAGCGGCTATGGCTTCAACGACTTCATCGATTTTAAATTGATCTAAAATCGAAAAAATATTATCCAAAGAACCGTGTCTTAATTTAATAATACATACATCACTGAGAAACTTTTCTATGGAGATCGTAAAGAAGAATAGTCTAATAAATGTCTTCTCTTTTAACTATAACGTCCTCTAAATCGGTTTTTTAAAGTTATAATAATTCTCGTCATGAACGTTCTGAGATTTAATTCGTAATACCCAAATATGTATTATGTTTAAAAACAAGCTGGCACATTACTCTGTATAATTATTTTCAAGCTTTGTAAACTTGAATATATGAAAAGACATGATTGTTGTTTTAAATTATTACTCTTTGCTCAATATATTATGTCTACATAGGATACATAAATATTGCTAAGGGCTCTAAACATTAAATTTGGTTATGTTTTAGTTTTAATCATGGTACACATCAAGCATCAATATTTTTTTTAATACCAAAAAATTATTATGCTAGTAACCTGAGAGCTGGCAGCATAAATTGAGGTTCATCTAACATATGTGAATCATTTAATAGTTGTGTTCTGGCGTATTTCTGGGCTATCATTATGACAGTCTGGTGACTGTTAAAGTAGTTTTTTTGATTTTCTATAAATTAGTAAAATAAACAATCAATTTTAAGTGTTGTCAGACTATTTACTGCTTGTTAAGATAGTACCAGACTGGTTAGAGACAGATAGTGTCAGCTCTCGGTATATAGGGACATATTGGTAAATCCAAAAACGTCTTTACATTTTAATGGATCTTAGTTTTTCCATTTTATTTTTAAAGATCATCAGGGATGTCCATTGAATGATTTTTGCTACATAACGAGATATATCATCCCAAAATAGATTCAGTTCAATAAATAAAATCAAACAACTTTTTACGAAATTTCTAATATTTTTAAAATCGCTGGTGGTTAGAAAGTTAAGCATAGTCTAAAAATTGTATAACATTAATATAATATTTACTCATTCTGTTACAAAAACTCTACTATTTTACATATTTAAATACAACATAATCAATCCGGATGATAAATGGAAACCAAGGAAAAGATAATTAATTTTTATCCGAGCTTCAGTTTGCTTAAGCTCATTAATGTATTAATTAAGATAAAATAAGCCTATTCATCAGATTGGATATGTTAAACGAATCACTGAGCAGTGTTATACTTTGAATCGTTTACATTTGACCTTTCAGTTTAATCGAGATGAAAAATTGCATGTTAGAGGATTTGTTCGAATATTGATTGAAATATGAGCGAACGGCTTTTATGGTCGAAGAATCTGTACACATTCGTCGAAGATGCCCGAGTATTTATCGCCCGTCTTCGACGACCCTTTCCAGGATCAAATGGGATAACCAATTGGCCCCACGTTCGGAAATGATAGCGATCCATTCCATTCCCCATTTGCCAGTCGGGCTATCAAAGAGACTTATGGACCATAATGTTTACGATTGGCTTAATTTCTGAAGGTCTATTTTGAAAATATGCGACCACAATCATAAACTTTCATACGTCGGACGTCCGAAAAATTCGTCCGAGCTCGGGTGACGACCAGGAATTAGCGGGGGCGATTCTTCGCATTGTTTCGTGAAAAGTTTAATTTCGGCACGTTTGTGCCCTGTTGTTGGAAAAACGTGGGATTTCTCAAAGGTAAATGATCAGACGAGCAAATAATTGGATCACGTCGGCCTCAAAGCGACAAATATCATCAAGGCTATTTTTATATCATAAATGGACCGAAATTTTCATCGATGTAGAAATATGAAACCTTTTGATTCAAACTTGTATTATTTTTTTCAGCGTCCACGTCAACAGTCGCTGGGGGGTGTGCTTAGGAGGGAAGGAAATTGGAGATGTCTCCTTCTCAGTGCTCTCTTGGCGGGGTGTCTCGGAGCAGCCATTTGGTGCAGACTGGCTCAAGTCCAGAAGGTTGTCATCAACTTTTCCGTGTGAGTAGCTTCTTAAATTATAAACATAGAAAGCTCATTTAAGTTGCCATTATATAGACCTACAATACAAATAGATGCTTTAAAACATAGGATTAAACGCGCTTTTAAAACGCGCTTTGCGCTTTTTATGCTTCATATTTAATTTAAGCCCTATTTATAACCGCCTTAAATTTGAAGTAGACTATTATTAGGGCTTAATTTAGGAAAGTCTGTATTATACTTTCTCTCTAATTATGAACCTTTTTTTCATATTGAAAAGATCAAAGAATATCTCCCTGATTACATCGACTTACAAATGTAAAACCTTTCATACATTTCGTCTCGAAATTATATCCATACATTCTTAGATCCTTGAACAATATGACATTGCATATTGGATAATATTTCTGTGTGCTAAATGGAGGGTGTGTATTCAAGTATATGGCTTAAATTTATCAAACTTTCCCGGAATTTTATTTCTCAACGTGGAAATTGTTCCTTGAAATAATTTTTCATGAGGGATAATATAAAGGACACTTCATGAAATGAAATGAACGACTTCTCTTACGCCATTTTTTATTGATGAAAAATACGTACATCTCAAATATGCTATTTTATTCTTGAAAATGAGCACTAATTTCAAATGTATTTTAATAGAACAGAAATCTAATATATCAATCATTGATATGATCTTGTATATATATGATGATGATTTACCTCAATCACTGATAGAATCAAAATCCCATGCATTATTTTTGGTTCTTAAACACCAAATCCATTGTCAAACATAAGCAATCTCCATGAGAAACTTTTCCAGGATAAAAGTTTTTTTAATGTATATTTCTTATTATTCCATATATGATAATATTAAGATAAGTATATTTGAATAAAAAAATTAATAAATTAGAGGATCTATGGATGAATGTCGAATTTATCATTATTTTTGCACTCATAAGAGGTCCTATTCAACTTGATTAAGCATCTCAATATTTATTTTTTCAAAAACAGATTAAATTTTGATCGATATATTAATCAGTGAATTAACATTCGACTATTCACTGATTTAATGTTATATCATCATGCACATCAAAAATCACTTTTTATCACTCACCATTGAATCCCATACAAATTTGGTTGAAAATTATGAACAATATTTTTAAAAATGTTAAATGTTACATACATTTGGCAATAAATGAAAAGTAATTTGCAAACAAAATCATAAATTTATTTTCAATCTCCGTATTAATATTTCATAATTCTGAAATTCGAATTGAAATACGATCATATCAATCTATCACATCAAATAATTGCACATTGAAAAAAATATTCAAATCAATCATCCGATTATCCCAATGGAGCTCCGTAATCCCGATAGAATTTACATTTTCGACGGATTGCCCGTGGTAAGATTCAAAGTATATAGGAACGATATCAGTTCTATGATTTTTTGTTTCTAGTACTCGTAGTATAAAAGTATTATGTTCCAGTGTGGCTTTATATAAAAAGCGGATTTTCTGGAAAGCTTTTATTGAAAAAGTGGAATTTTATCGGCACAAGAAAGCGTTTTACCTCTACAAGGTGTCAAATGGTAAGAACACGCATACTGTAGGCCGTGTGGATATTTTTAGAATGAAATAATAGGCTTTGAAACGTTCAAAGCTCCCATTAAATGTTCCGGTTTTTCGTATATCTCTGGAGAAAGTGATAAAAAAATTATTATCCTTCAAAACGTTCCCTTTTTTATCGTCGAAATTAATTTTTGATCCATCCAATATATATTTCTGCGCATATAGATATAAAACTGTTTCGATTTCGGTGATTACATTTCTATGTCAGAGAAAGTGTTTCCCTCTTTCTTTTCTCTTTCGCTTACCTAGCTATAAACATAATAACTTTCTTCGAGAATGATATTAGTTCTATTCGACGAATTTCTTTATGCAACACAGGAGCTATAAATTCAACATCATCAATTGAAGGAAAACTTAAGATATTACATTTTCAATCCTTTTACTCCAAACAAATAACTTTTCTTTGAAGGAGTTCTATGTTTCGAAAAGTTTGAATACGTTTAAGTTATAAAATGCATTTAATATTTGTCGCTTTGATTGAAAATAATTACGTTTAGAATAAGGTAGTTTATGGAATTTTTTTATACTCAATTAAAGAGTAACATAAATGTTACAGTATATAATATGGGTAAGTAGTATGTAAATACATTTGTTAAAATCGTGGATTTTTAATGCCTAAAAGTTTGCGAGAAACCGCGTGATAAATTCAATTTGAAAGTTTCGAGGGCGCAAAAATGTTTTTTGTTGTTGTTATAATTCCACCATGGCTTTTCTTTTTTGCTCGAGAGATGCGATATCTCTTTTCCTTTTTCAAAACGGATTTTAATGAGGGATGCGAAACAAATTTAACTAGTACCATCGACGGGATTTCGTCTGCCAAACGCAAGTATTCTGCCAAATCTTAAAATAATTTACTTCCTTGCAGGGTTCTCCGGAAAATCGATGGTTTGGGGCGAAACTCCAGGATTGCTCACAAAAATTACAGATTACCAATCCTAAATATTTCTTTAAGGGAACAAACTTAAATTGAACAAGATGAGCAAAGCTTAAGTTATTTCATGAGTTCTAGTCCACGCCTCTTCAAATATGTTAACTTTAGCGGATACGATTACTTGCTTCGTTATAATTGCGTCCTTTTTCCGAAAAGACAGATTCGGTTGTCTCGAATAAAAAAGCTGCAAGATTAAATTGAAGACAGATCATTAATATACTTCATCATAGTGAAATACGAAGACATTTCAATTAGGGAAACGGTTTCGGGTGGATACAAAAAGCACGGACGTCACCGATAGTAAAAAAAATTAAAATTAGTCAGCCGAAACAATTTAATATTGGATCTTGGCAGAAAGCAATTATTTGTGTTTTTCTACGACAGTAAAAAAACCGTGAAAGATTTTCTATTGTGTTCACTCCGAATAACACGAATGCGAACGGTTTTAATAGCATTTTTAATAAGGCCAAATAAAAATAACATTCAATTTGGGACCCCTTTTGAGTCAATGGAATGGCGAGAGACTTGAGAGTTCAATGATAAGAAAAAATCTGAACACACAAAAGAAACCATTTAAAATAATTTCATTTTTTAATTCTTTCGCAGAGTCATGCTATGATTTTAATTGAGCACCATCAACGACTCGAAGCTATCAAGAAAGTTGAGAGCTCTAAGGGATGTCATAATGGGGATATAGCCATCAAAAGATTTAATTTTCAATTGGTAAACTTAATGGAGGGCTTTAAATATATTTTAGTGTATTTTAAAACATCCCCGAGAAGGATTTAAACGCAGATAAAGACCGCCATGGTACGACGCCAGAAAGACATGAAACGCCTATAGAAAAATATTTTCATAAAGCCGACGTAAAATTATCAGTTTTTATTTTAAACACAGAGCGACGATAATTAACAAATTTCAAGACTGAATGGTGGTAAAACAGCGAGACCAAAAAGTTATAATATCAAAACTCCGAGAATTACTTTTTACAAATAGATACGAGATTTGGGAATACCAATAAAAAGTAAAACTAACAATTTACAAGACTTTTATATTTGACCAAGGAATGAAGGCAAATGAACGGCGGTTAAGCGGTTGGGCTGATAGCTCAATCATTTTGGATTCAAATCTACAGGAGGTGTGGCTAACAACTACATTTTTAAAAACATATATAAAAGGTGCGTTCAAAAAGTAATGCGCCTGTAGCGTGGGCGATTTGTCATCGCCACGTAGTAGCGACATCTTCCATCTCTCTTCAGGCGCAATGTGTTATTTTAACAGCGCCATCTCTTGTGGCCCTGCGGAGACATTGCATCTGTATACCGACCGATCGCTTCTTGCGCGTGCACCGTTGCCGGTTGGATAGTGACGCGCAGGAGGCGGGAGTCGAGAGAGTCATCGGTTAGCCTTGGCTGCGGAAGGTCGTCCCTCCTGCAGCCAGACCTTTATCTTTCTGTCTCTCGTGTGGAATAAATAATTATTTAGAGAAGAGAGTCTTTCTATTCGACGCCCATCTATTCCCATCCATTAGTACAGCAACATCATAGCTCGATAGAAGAACGGATCAGCGCGTTAGCGCGGCCATCCCGACGATGACGAGTAGCCGTCCGGGGAATCTGCCCCCGAGAGCGCCCCCGCCTCAACGTTACACGCCCAATTTTCTCCAAACGCGATTATAAATCGCAGCGCATTTTAAACTTGCTGAGTTAGTGATTTCTTTTTCATATCACAAGTTCTTCGATGGCATAAGTTAGTTAAGGAGGGTCGAGAGGAGGTTGCTGATGAGCCCGTCAGTAGATCTCCTGAATAAACGAAAATATGACGTTTGTTCATGATTATTTGAGCTTTAACCAATGGTTGAGCTTTCAATGGATAGCAGAAACTCTAAACATAACAAAAACAATAGTTTATTGCATTGTATCCGAAGATAAGAACACAAAGACGCATGGAAACTTCAACAAGATAACGGCGTCAACGATTTCCTGGCCAGGACTTTTACACCCCATTCATTTCCAAGCCTCCCTCAAGCTTGACCTAGCTCCCCTAGATCTTTGAAATCATCCAACCTCATGTTGATCAGTTCTACTGGACATATCGGAGAAGATCTTCCAGGATATTTCGAATATTTTTGAACGCGCCCTGTATGCTATAAAAAACTATGTAAAAATAATTGAAAATGGTCCTGTAGCGTGGGAATAATTTGCGATTGTTTTTATTGATTGTAAAAATAAATTAATTAATTTCGTCGTTTAATATCGATTTTTGGTCGTCAAAGCGGGTCGTTTAATTTGGCGTTCGGACCTCAACCGTTCTTAAGGGTCGTAGGCCGAGCAAATTTTTTCTGTTCTTTTCTGGGCGCCTTGGGGACCAGTCGTGTTAATTTCGCGCTACGTTCCCATCATCAAGCCTCTGCGTCGTGATCGTCTGCCGTATCACAAAATGGTAAATAAAATTTATTAAACGAAGTTCATCATGTTTTAATTGTTTTCCTCTCGTTTTTGAGGTTTCCTCCTTTTTGGTGTCGTCATATGAGCGGTCGAAGTTAAAGAATCGCCCCCTCGGCGGAGGTATACGCATTTTTCCGTCGCGGATGTTTCGAGTTTGTCTCGGTGCCGCGGGGCTCCTTCACCCCTGAGGGCGGAGCTCCCTCGCTTCTCGTCGAGGCCCTTTGGGCCGAGATGAGACGCAGGGGTGCGTCCGGCCTCCGGAGCGCCCCGCGATTCGAGACGCCCCTCGTGGTGGTCTGTTTGAGGCAGCTGCGACGAAGATTGCGGGCCCCCGAAGACGGCAAGGGGCTTCAAACGCAACACTGGTGTCAGAAGACTGGGATCTTCGACTGCGACGACGCCGAAATGCTGTCAAGGAGGACGACGACGATGGCGCATCATCAGAAGATGTTGAGGCGAGCACGTGGCCACGCCGCCATGTTGGACGCGTCGGCGTCATATGGTTCGACGCATGCTAGCGTCACCACCGGACGCCGAGATCAGCTCGACGCCGCTAGGAATGCGCCCCTTGAGCGCATCGTCCGCGGAGGGAGAAGCTGAGGCGCCATGGAAGGCGCTAATTCCAGCCGACCATGTGGCCTATGGAGGCAGACGCAGCGTCGCTGGAAAGCGCCACCACCTGAGATGCAGCACGAGCTTCCCGATAGCTTGAGCTGCAGCTTCACAAGGATGGCCGTCATCAGAACGAGGAGTTTGTAATGACAGGAATCCTTGGTCAGGTATCTCGCGGGTAATCCGCGAGGCATTGTAAATATTTTCTTAATAATTTTTATGCGTGACCTTTAAGTTGTTTATAATATTTTAGGGTTTGTCGCGCAATAGATAATGTAAGTTGTTGTATAAAGCGATCGGCATGGTGTGATTAAAATATCGAACTATAATGGTTATGAAGCGTCATCAGGTTTGTCTTTTGCGATGGATGAAGAGTTAATTTGTGGATTTCTATTGTTGTAAATATTTCTTATCTTGAGGGCCGATAGCGGTGCTTCAAGACATGGGAAAATCCCATCCGCTTTATCAAGCAGGGCTGGGGGCGCTAGGTATTTTGTAATCAACCGGGTTTTTTTGTCTTGCCGATTCGTGGTATTTTGGTTTGTAAACGGCGTTGCATTTTATGTATGTATTATATGCATGTCGTTCGAATTTATTTTAGGTTTTAAAATATGTTTTATATTGTTAAAGATAATGCCAGATGTTGCAGGGTGAATTGTACGAAATTTTCAGGTACAGTCCCAGAGATACCCTTTGCAAGCGGTCGGTATCGTTTAGAACAGCTTTTATTGTCGTCGCTTTTGTTTCTTTGTTTTGTAACTTCTCGTAAAGAGTGTTGTAATTGTTTAGAAGCAAGTCATTTGGTAATTTTGATTTTTTTTTTGAAAAATAAGGTCGTCGGAGAACCATGGTTCGTGAAGTATTTATTGTGAGCCACAATGCTTTGAACCAGGCGCTGGCGAGCTGGTGATGCCGTCAGGCTGGTAGCATGTGGTTGTTTAGTTTTAGTTGCGACGCTCTGGATGAGCACCAGGCGCTGGCGGGCGGGAGATCCCGCCAGGCTGGTGGTATGTCGCGTAAGGGTATGTGAATGGAAGCAACAATAGACGCTGGCGACGGGAAATCCGCTGCGATAATTGTTATGGGTCTTCCAGATCAGGGCGGATCGAACCACCTCGGTGGATTTGATCGCTGCCTTCCCTATCCTATTAAGAGGCACCGTCGTGACCGGTGATGTAGGGTTGGCAGCCGAAACCTTCAGTTTCGCGCAGTAAGGTGATACTTCACGTACCAAGGGGCATCGCGACGAACGTAATTAAATGAAGTTAAATTATTTTCTTTACGACACAGGATGGCGGCGACAGTGACTAGCTGAATATGGTTGTTTAGCATTATTGTTTCGGTTGTTTTGCATTTGTTCGAATTTGTCTAGGCCTCGCACGATAGTTTTCGATCGCGAGAAGTAGAGCTGCAATGGAATCACGGAGTACGCAGTGCCAGAGAAGGAGCTTTCTGTCTATTCGTTGTCTATTTTTCTTATTCTTCTGTTTTGTTCTGGTTTATTCAAAGAAATATCTCACGATAGGACACGGTGACGAATCTATTGATGTTGCAAATTAGATAAGTCAAGGTCGAGGAGAAAGTAGTTTTGTTTAAACTAGTCATCCGCGTAAACTTCTAAGGGAGTGCCGGTTCGGAGGGATGATTGTTTTCATCGCCAAACAGGCTAACGCGCGTAGACGTCGCGTAGCGATACGGACGTCGTGATGAATGATAAAGCTTACTGTATTTTTTTTGTTAAATTAAGAAATGTAAAGAACAGACTCATGAAGGTTTCATTGCAGGAGCAGCAAGGTTCTAACAGGACTTCTACAGGAACATCAGAAACATTTTCTTTTCTCTTTTGAAAGATCCTACTACTGTGGATCTATATTTCATTTTCATATGTTTTTAACTTGTTTTTGTAAATAAAAATACTACTTGTTTTATTTTATGGTCACGGTCAAAGTTTACCCCTGATTTCTCGGGCCGTAAAGCAAATGCTGTGACTTTTGTTAAGTCGGGCAGGGACGCTTTTTTTTTCTTTTTTTCTTTTTTTTATATGCGGCACGATTGCGAGGCACGGGATTGGATTGATCGGGACGATTCAATTGCTTAAGTCGGGGGGAGTGTAGCGTGGGAATAATTTGCGATTGTTTTTATTGATTGTAAAAATAAATTAATTAATTTCGTCGTTTAATATCGATTTTTGGTCGTCAAAGCGGGTCGTTTAATTTGGCGTTCGGACCTCAACCGTTCTTAAGGGTCGTAGGCCGAGCAAATTTTTTCTGTTCTTTTCTGGGCGCCTTGGGGACCAGTCGTGTTAATTTCGCGCTACGTTCCCATCATCAAGCCTCTGCGTCGTGATCGTCTGCCGTATCACAAAATGGTAAATAAAATTTATTAAACGAAGTTCATCATGTTTTAATTGTTTTCCTCTCGTTTTTGAGGTTTCCTCCTTTTTGGTGTCGTCATATGAGCGGTCGAAGTTAAAGAATCGCCCCCTCGGCGGAGGTATACGCATATTCCGTCGCGGATGCTTCGAGTTTGTCTCGGTGTCGCGGGGTTCCTTCGCCCCTGAGGGCGGAGCCCCTTCGCTTCTCGTCGAGGCCCTTCGGGCCGAGATGAGAGGCGCAGGGGTGCGTCCGGCCTCCGGAGCGCCCCGTGATTCGAGACGCCCCTCGTGGCGGGCTGTTTGAGGCAGCTGCGACGAAGATTGCGGGCCCCTGAGGACGGCAAGGGGCTTTAAACGCAACAGTCCCAAAATAGGAATTGCTAAAAGCCACCCAAAAAAAATTAAAAATATTTCTAAGATGAGAAAATAACATAGATTAAATTATGATGTGTTGATATCATTAATGGAATCAAATTCTCGTCGAACAATCATAGTATTATCAATTAAACTTGATCGTTCGTGATCAAAAGTTCAAGAAAGCAATCATAAATTAAGAATAATAATCCTGTAGATAGATCTATTAGATCAATTATGATAATATACGACGATGAATATTAATTCAAAGTTAATATAAACTAAAATAAACAAATATATTTCGCAACTAAATGTATCGAATATATTTAACGAAAATGTATTGTAACATCTTTTAAATAAAAGGAGTGTTCAATTGCCAAATCTTCCTTTCAGTGTTTCTTTTATCATCTGGTCCAGACAATTTATACGTCAAACCCTTTTCTCAACAATCCTGTTTAGCAAATTATTTACCTAGTTTAAACAAAACTACTTTCTCCTCGACCTTGACTTATCTAATTTGCAACATCAATAGATTCGTCACCGTGTCCTATCGTGAGATATTTCTTTGAATAAACCAGAACAAAACAGAAGAATAAGAAAAATAGACAACGAATAGACAGAAAGCTCCTTCTCTGGCACTGCGTACTCCGTGATTCCATTGCAGCTCTACTTCTCGCGATCGAAAACTATCGTGCGAGGCCTAGACAAATTCGAACAAATGCAAAACAACCGAAACAATAATGCTAAACAACCATATTCAGCTAGTCACTGTCGCCGCCATCCTGTGTCGTAAAGAAAATAATTTAACTTCATTTAATTACGTTCGTCGCGATGCCCCTTGGTACGTGAAGTATCACCTTACTGCGCGAAACTGAAGGTTTCGGCTGCCAACCCTACATCACCGGTCACGACGGTGCCTCTTAATAGGATAGGGAAGGCAGCGATCAAATCCACCGAGGTGGTTCGATCCGCCCTGATCTGGAAGACCCATAACAATTATCGCAGCGGATTTCCCGTCGCCAGCGTCTATTGTTGCTTCCATTCACATACCCTTACGCGACATACCACCAGCCTGGCGGGATCTCCCGCCCGCCAGCGCCTGGTGCTCATCCAGAGCGTCGCAACTAAAACTAAACAACCACATGCTACCAGCCTGACGGCATCACCAGCTCGCCAGCGCCTGGTTCAAAGCATTGTGGCTCACAATAAATACTTCACGAACCATGGTTCTCCGACGACCTTATTTTTCAAAAAAAAAATCAAAATTACCAAATGACTTGCTTCTAAACAATTACAACACTCTTTACGAGAAGTTACAAAACAAAGAAACAAAAGCGACGACAATAAAAGCTGTTCTAAACGATACCGACCGCTTGCAAAGGGTATCTCTGGGACTGTACCTGAAAATTTCGTACAATTCACCCTGCAACATCTGGCATTATCTTTAACAATATAAAACATATTTTAAAACCTAAAATAAATTCGAACGACATGCATATAATACATACATAAAATGCAACGCCGTTTACAAACCAAAATACCACGAATCGGCAAGACAAAAAAACCCGGTTGATTACAAAATACCTAGCGCCCCCAGCCCTGCTTGATAAAGCGGATGGGATTTTCCCATGTCTTGAAGCACCGCTATCGGCCCTCAAGATAAGAAATATTTACAACAATAGAAATCCACAAATTAACTCTTCATCCATCGCAAAAGACAAACCTGATGACGCTTCATAACCATTATAGTTCGATATTTTAATCACACCATGCCGATCGCTTTATACAACAACTTACATTATCTATTGCGCGACAAACCCTAAAATATTATAAACAACTTAAAGGTCACGCATAAAAATTATTAAGAAAATATTTACAATGCCTCGCGGATTACCCGCGAGATACCTGACCAAGGATTCCTGTCATTACAAACTCCTCGTTCTGATGACGGCCATCCTTGTGAAGCTGCAGCTCAAGCTATCGGGAAGCTCGTGCTGCATCTCAGGTGGTGGCGCTTTCCAGCGACGCTGCGTCTGCCTCCATAGGCCACATGGTCGGCTGGAATTAGCGCCTTCCATGGCGCCTCAGCTTCTCCCTCCGCGGACGATGCGCTCAAGGGGCGCATTCCTAGCGGCGTCGAGCTGATCTCGGCGTCCGGTGGTGACGCTAGCATGCGTCGAACCATATGACGCCGACGCGTCCAACATGGCGGCGTGGCCACGTGCTCGCCTCAACATCTTCTGATGATGCGCCATCGTCGTCGTCCTCCTTGACAGCATTTCGGCGTCGTCGCAGTCGAAGATCCCAGTCTTCTGACACCAGTGTTGCGTTTGAAGCCCCTTGCCGTCTTCGGGGGCCCGCAATCTTCGTCGCAGCTGCCTCAAACAGACCACCACGAGGGGCGTCTCGAATCGCGGGGCGCTCCGGAGGCCGGACGCACCCCTGCGTCTCATCTCGGCCCAAAGGGCCTCGACGAGAAGCGAGGGAGCTCCGCCCTCAGGGGTGAAGGAGCCCCGCGGCACCGAGACAAACTCGAAACATCCGCGACGGAAAAATGCGTATACCTCCGCCGAGGGGGCGATTCTTTAACTTCGACCGCTCATATGACGACACCAAAAAGGAGGAAACCTCAAAAACGAGAGGAAAACAATTAAAACATGATGAACTTCGTTTAATAAATTTTATTTACCATTTTGTGATACGGCAGACGATCACGACGCAGAGGCTTGATGATGGGAACGTAGCGCGAAATTAACACGACTGGTCCCCAAGGCGCCCAGAAAAGAACAGAAAAAATTTGCTCGGCCTACGACCCTTAAGAACGGTTGAGGTCCGAACGCCAAATTAAACGACCCGCTTTGACGACCAAAAATCGATATTAAACGACGAAATTAATTAATTTATTTTTACAATCAATAAAAACAATCGCAAATTATTCCCACGCTACAGGACCATTTTCAATTATTTTTACATAGTTTTTTATAGCATACAGGGCGCGTTCAAAAATATTCGAAATATCCTGGAAGATCTTCTCCGATATGTCCAGTAGAACTGATCAACATGAGGTTGGATGATTTCAAAGATCTAGGGGAGCTAGGTCAAGCTTGAGGGAGGCTTGGAAATGAATGGGGTGTAAAAGTCCTGGCCAGGAAATCGTTGACGCCGTTATCTTGTTGAAGTTTCCATGCGTCTTTGTGTTCTTATCTTCGGATACAATGCAATAAACTATTGTTTTTGTTATGTTTAGAGTTTCTGCTATCCATTGAAAGCTCAACCATTGGTTAAAGCTCAAATAATCATGAACAAACGTCATATTTTCGTTTATTCAGGAGATCTACTGACGGGCTCATCAGCAACCTCCTCTCGACCCTCCTTAACTAACTTATGCCATCGAAGAACTTGTGATATGAAAAAGAAATCACTAACTCAGCAAGTTTAAAATGCGCTGCGATTTATAATCGCGTTTGGAGAAAATTGGGCGTGTAACGTTGAGGCGGGGGCGCTCTCGGGGGCAGATTCCCCGGACGGCTACTCGTCATCGTCGGGATGGCCGCGCTAACGCGCTGATCCGTTCTTCTATCGAGCTATGATGTTGCTGTACTAATGGATGGGAATAGATGGGCGTCGAATAGAAAGACTCTCTTCTCTAAATAATTATTTATTCCACACGAGAGACAGAAAGATAAAGGTCTGGCTGCAGGAGGGACGACCTTCCGCAGCCAAGGCTAACCGATGACTCTCTCGACTCCCGCCTCCTGCGCGTCACTATCCAACCGGCAACGGTGCACGCGCAAGAAGCGATCGGTCGGTATACAGATGCAATGTCTCCGCAGGGCCACAAGAGATGGCGCTGTTAAAATAACACATTGCGCCTGAAGAGAGATGGAAGATGTCGCTACTACGTGGCGATGACAAATCGCCCACGCTACAGGCGCATTACTTTTTGAACGCACCTTTTATATATGTTTTTAAAAATGTAGTTGTTAGCCACACCTCCTGTAGATTTGAATCCAAAATGATTGAGCTATCAGCCCAACCGCTTAACCGCCGTTCATTTGCCTTCATTCCTTGGTCAAATATAAAAGTCTTGTAAATTGTTAGTTTTACTTTTTATTGGTATTCCCAAATCTCGTATCTATTTGTAAAAAGTAATTCTCGGAGTTTTGATATTATAACTTTTTGGTCTCGCTGTTTTACCACCATTCAGTCTTGAAATTTGTTAATTATCGTCGCTCTGTGTTTAAAATAAAAACTGATAATTTTACGTCGGCTTTATGAAAATATTTTTCTATAGGCGTTTCATGTCTTTCTGGCGTCGTACCATGGCGGTCTTTATCTGCGTTTAAATCCTTCTCGGGGATGTTTTAAAATACACTAAAATATATTTAAAGCCCTCCATTAAGTTTACCAATTGAAAATTAAATCTTTTGATGGCTATATCCCCATTATGACATCCCTTAGAGCTCTCAACTTTCTTGATAGCTTCGAGTCGTTGATGGTGCTCAATTAAAATCATAGCATGACTCTGCGAAAGAATTAAAAAATGAAATTATTTTAAATGGTTTCTTTTGTGTGTTCAGATTTTTTCTTATCATTGAACTCTCAAGTCTCTCGCCATTCCATTGACTCAAAAGGGGTCCCAAATTGAATGTTATTTTTATTTGGCCTTATTAAAAATGCTATTAAAACCGTTCGCATTCGTGTTATTCGGAGTGAACACAATAGAAAATCTTTCACAGGTTTTTTTACTGTCGTAGAAAAACACAAATAATTGCTTTCTGCCAAGATCCAATATTAAATTGTTTCGGCTGACTAATTTTAATTTTTTTTACTATCGGTGACGTCCGTGCTTTTTGTATCCACCCGAAACCGTTTCCCTAATTGAAATGTCTTCGTATTTCACTATGATGAAGTATATTAATGATCTGTCTTCAATTTAATCTTGCAGCTTTTTTATTCGAGACAACCGAATCTGTCTTTTCGGAAAAAGGACGCAATTATAACGAAGCAAGTAATCGTATCCGCTAAAGTTAACATATTTGAAGAGGCGTGGACTAGAACTCATGAAATAACTTAAGCTTTGCTCATCTTGTTCAATTTAAGTTTGTTCCCTTAAAGAAATATTTAGGATTGGTAATCTGTAATTTTTGTGAGCAATCCTGGAGTTTCGCCCCAAACCATCGATTTTCCGGAGAACCCTGCAAGGAAGTAAATTATTTTAAGATTTGGCAGAATACTTGCGTTTGGCAGACGAAATCCCGTCGATGGTACTAGTTAAATTTGTTTCGCATCCCTCATTAAAATCCGTTTTGAAAAAGGAAAAGAGATATCGCATCTCTCGAGCAAAAAAGAAAAGCCATGGTGGAATTATAACAACAACAAAAAACATTTTTGCGCCCTCGAAACTTTCAAATTGAATTTATCACGCGGTTTCTCGCAAACTTTTAGGCATTAAAAATCCACGATTTTAACAAATGTATTTACATACTACTTACCCATATTATATACTGTAACATTTATGTTACTCTTTAATTGAGTATAAAAAAATTCCATAAACTACCTTATTCTAAACGTAATTATTTTCAATCAAAGCGACAAATATTAAATGCATTTTATAACTTAAACGTATTCAAACTTTTCGAAACATAGAACTCCTTCAAAGAAAAGTTATTTGTTTGGAGTAAAAGGATTGAAAATGTAATATCTTAAGTTTTCCTTCAATTGATGATGTTGAATTTATAGCTCCTGTGTTGCATAAAGAAATTCGTCGAATAGAACTAATATCATTCTCGAAGAAAGTTATTATGTTTATAGCTTGGGATTATCATACAGTATCCATTTACCATCGAAAGTCACAACTTACACTCAGGTTTAACAATAAACAAGATAAATGCACTGATTATTTGCACTGTGCTAATTCAACGAACAATACTTAATGGGGAAAGCAGGTGAAAATATTTACTGAAAGATGGAAAAAATAATTCGTAAAGGGCAAAAATAATATCGAAATAGTAAAGATAAAAATGCTGGACAAGTGGGTGCCACACGAACTGTCAGAAGGCTAAAATTAAGCCGCTTGGAAGTATTTTCTTCGTTGAAAATTTCAAATACATATTAATAGTAGTTATTGACACTAAAATAAGTAGAAGAAATTGACACAAAAGTTGCTCCCCAAGTCTCCGATGACTAGTTTAAAAACAAAAATGCATCCATGAAATAAGTTACATTTACTTTGGATTTATTACAAATAAGCTTTTTATTTAATAATAAGCAAAAAACTAATAATATCCGATTAACCCCTAAAGGAGTACTATCCCAGGGCCTGGGACCTCCCTCCACTATTCAAAAAGAGCACTCTTATATATTGAGCTCGGAGACAGACCGAGACAGGGAGAGAACCTAGCGCATTTCGGGAGACAGAGACGGAGAGCTTCCCCGCATACATCGCACGATTGTATAGATCGTTAACCCAAATTTATCGACTTATAATGATTTCGATTTCAAGTTTGCTATTTGTTTACGCAAAAAAAATGCCGAATATTGTGTGCTATCAACAGTGTTCATTTATTTAATTGCTTGCTGTTCGTCGATGCTTATTGAATGAGTCTTTGTCCGATTATTATTTCCTTCTAAAGCACAGGAGCAAATGAATCGATTTTTTGTGGATTGTTTATATAAAGAAATGACGTCTCCTTGTGTGCTATCAACAGTGTTTATTTACAATTGACTCTGCCTCGAATTGAAGGTTGTCTTATGCTGATAGGAGCTGACAGAAACTAATCAACGACCTTATCATAGTTTTATTTTTAACATACGTGTTACATTAACGTCTTTGGAACTTCTGATATATTCCCAAACTGTATTTTTTTATAGTCTTGCATCATAATAAATATTGGGCTCATACGAATCCAATTTAAAAAACCTTTTTTTTACCCTATAATTATTCTTTGAACTCTTCCACAAATGATACAAACAAACAATAATGTTATGGTGATATCTAATGCATTTTTATAGAGGTAATGATATAAGATCTGACGATATCGTGATGAAATAGCACAATATAGATCGAGATGTCACGTCTTTTTAACCTAATAGGCTGCTTTAACCTTCTCCGAAAGTTCAGAATAATACGCAACATTAACTGTCCATAACAAAGAAAATGGACCTCACTCAATATTTGATAGTCATCTCTATTTTTGACTTTCAACGTCCATCTGTCTTTAACAAAACATTATGTTTGACAGCTCTTCTTGTTGGTGATCATAATTTTCATCTACTTAATTGGTACAATACCATAGTAAAAGTCTTTTGATTTTATATATATTCACAATAACAGCTCTTCTAAATATCTTTATATTTTTATTAATACTTTATATCGTATATACAATCAAATGAGCCTATATTGTATTGTATTAGATGTTAGTGGAAAAGACCCAACCATTATGCTCTAATATTCCTTGAACACGTTGTGCAAGATTAGGGTTCATAAATTGTGGGATATTTGATACCCTTGCCTTATTTTTCTTTTAAAAGAAAACTTTTGGGATTTTCCATGCATATGAATGCTCGATATCAAATCTTTAAACATATATATTATAGTATTTTCTGGAATATTTATTTATAAAAATCCTTTGATCTAAAACATATAGACTATATATATTAGATTTTGGACTATACGCATATTATAAACACTTCATAGTCCGCTGAATACATTGCGAAACTTCACCAAAATGACTTAATATAGATTTAAATTTATTTATAGGGATGATAATTCACGCATGTGTCAATATTTTATACGTTTAAAATATATGTAAATATCATCCATCGAAAAAATATAGCAAATTTTATTAAAAAAAAAATACAAATATGTCATAGAATACGTTCAAATGCACAATTCAAATATATTTTTTTATATAGAACGATGCATTAACTTAATGTTTTATTCATGCGTGTACGTGCCATTTAATCAATATCTGTACATTTAAGTCAAAATGTATCACTTTTTTGCGTTTTATCACGCTGATACACGTACCACAGATTGAAAACTATTGTTATATTTAGATATAGTTATGCAGTAAACTCTTTCGTAAATACTACTGATATTTCGTTTCTATTCATTAACTCGTTTAAGAGTTATATCAATTTTACGAAAGAATTAGTTTTATGAATTTCTTACGAAAATCGCCCTGACTGTAAAGTGTTACTTATTTTTATCAATGGGTTTTAAAAATTATGTATCAATATAATAATACAACACATATACTACTAATCTATGAATAAATTTTTAAATCAATCTTACTTATGCATATGCTATATATTTAAAAGTTTGACCACACTTAACACGCGATAACGCGTGCCCCGTACTAATCAAAAAGTTTTGGTATCACGCAAATACATATGATCTGGACCATAACGTGTTAGCATTGATACAAACGTTAGTTGATAAGTTTATATTTGAACAGAAAATAATCAAATATTAACCGCCTGTTTTTATGATAACGGATGGTTTTAATTGAACTAAAGTCTATTGGATTTATCGTTTGTATGGGACCGGCCGCCAGCAATTGATGCCATATTATTGCAAATAATACGCTAACAATGCCTTTTATGATTTGCAATATGCATTAACGCACAAGCCAGCTATATATCCATATCACATATACTATTTTTATTTGATTCATTTCATATGTACATATATTAAAGGTTTTAATTGTGATCGCAGCTCGGATCTCTATCGTGTTCCGATGGTAACGACCCTTAGGTAAGATTATATTTCAATTAATTAAGCCTAGCTTGCAGCCTTTATGCGAAGAGCTATTTTTTCACCTTAACATTCTCCAGCACCAATCCATAGTAATATCGATGTACCAGCCCTGAAAATAGTTAGCACGGAAGATTGCGTGTCAGTAGAGAGTAATTTGAAATCCTTCAGTATGTATATAGGGAGAAATTCCTAAGAAAAAAATAATATAATATAGACCCTTACCCCTTTTCATTTTCCAATTTTAACTTAATAAATACCAACACCTGACTTCTTTGCTTTTCATGCAAATTATCTTAACCCTGTAACAAAAAAGAATGTAGATTATTGAAATTAAGCTCGTGATATAAATTATTACCACAATAGAATAGCTATGCGGTGCCTTATCTTCCAGCTCTGTGCTTAATCATATATTTATTTTTGTCGTATTTTTAAAGCATTGAATAAAGCACATTGAGTATTCTTACATACTTACTTCATACAAATACATCACATCAATCGAATTTGCATATCTGCGGAGATTGATTAAAAATTTAGCTTCGTCTGGATGAAGTTGCGGATTTAAATACAGGTATTTATACAAGTGCTTAATTGAGTTTGATCCGTTTCTGGTTTGCCGACAAATGTCATCACTTATATTCGCCCCTTTCTATGAAGACACTAATGGCATTTCTCTTTCGCTCCGAATTCGCCTAAAAGCCAATGCGAGTATAAATAGGGGAGACTTTACTAATTCGGCGGTACTAAGGATTTGATCCAATATTCTATAATACTGAAGCAAATATATTTGAACGATCTATATAGCATAATCATGTCGATTTCTTAGCTTGATAATTCTAAATTTATATACTGATATGAGCTTGAATAACTATTTGTTGTTTATAATAAACATGTATATGGATATTTAATTATAATCGTATACATGTATATTGTATTACTAGGGTTATCTAGAAAGTTGGGTTACAAGGGCTTCTGAAGCCGGGGTAATTATTTTGTTTCAAAGTTGGTATACTTGGCATATAGGGAAGATTTTAAAGCTCTGTTTTTTTTTGTTCCACGTGTTTGTCAGCCATTTTGTTCAGTCACAGTAAATTCTTCCGATAAAGAGGTCGTCATGTGCTTCTAACTTTTGGATTATCTTCTAGATATTTTGGTGGTAGTGTGGTATTTTACCCACTAAACCCCTCTCCTTTTCGGTTGCCATCCGGCTACTAATTAAGTATTGCAGAAGAGTAGCACCGATGTGTCCTTCTCGGGCTCTCTGTTTGTCTCTTTCTGGGTGTCATTCATACATTCAAGATGTGTGTCTGTTAGGAGTATGCTGCTATTGTTCGTCGTCTTGTACTTGTACGTGTACATAGCGCACATCGTGTATTTGCACCACGCGTTCCATGCCCTGGCATCTGCTAACATTGAAGGTACCATGTTAATAGGGGATAGTGAGCTGATTCCCAGCTCCTCCCGTAGGATGTCCCTTTCGGTGTTTCATGCTGGGCAGACAAATATCGTGTGTGCAGCATCGTCGTACTCCGCTCCGCAGTGATGGCACTCTGGGGTGGTCCCTTTGCCTATTTTGTGTAGGTAGCTACCAAAACAGCCGTGCCTGGTGAGGACCCTGGTCAAGTGGTAGCACAGTTGACGGTGCTTTCTGGTTACCCAGGTTCTCAGGTTTGATATTAGCTCGTGCGTCCACCGACCTTTAGCGGAGTTGTCCCATCGGTCATAGACAGCCACTCCGCCATGATGCTGTAAGCAAGCAAGTCGATTGGCGATATAGCAGTCAGTGCCAGGACGGCATCTTCCGACACTGTACGATATGCAGCAGCCACCCTAATTGTATTCCTTCTCTGGACTATGGCCATGTTAAGCCTGGCCCTTTCAATTTGTAGTGGCTTGGCCCATATCGGTGCGCTGTACAATAGTACTGAGTGCATTACCTCGTTGTAGAGTCACCTCCTGTTTGTTTTTGGGCCACCAATGTTGGGCATCAACCTGGCCAGATTCTCTGCGATGCTGCCGCCCTCTCCGTGTGGGTGACGAGTCGGAGCTTGTCATCAATCTTCACCCCCCAAATACCGAATCGATCTTGAATGTTTAATCTCGCAATCCCCGATCGTCAGGGGTTAGGCGCAAGCTACCTGCGTCTTGTGAAAAAGAGGGTCCTCCGTTTTTTGGATAGCGAACTCCAGACCAGCTCCTGTCAACCATTTCTTGGCTTTCTTCAGCGCGTCCTCGCAGGTCGTTTGCAGGATCTTCGTGGATTTGGCAGTGACTAGGATGGCAACGTCATCAGCGAAGGTAACCATTTTAACTCCGTGCATTAGCGGCGTCCTGAGCAGTCCGTCGTACATTACGTTCCACAGAGTGGGTCCGAGCACCGACCCCTGTGGAACGCCTGCCGTTACTGCTTTTTCTCTTCTTTCCTCGTCGGCATCTGCGTAGATAAGAGTTCTCCCGTGCAGTCTTGTAGTTACTGGAATATAGTGACTCCTCTCTTTTGTGCAAAACAATCCTCATCCTAACTCACTTCCATGAGATTCCGATGGATATTTCCAGTAGTATTGTTCTGTAAAGTCAAAAAATGACCGTGTGAATATCACACGGATAGGAGTGCGCGACGATCTCTCCATCGGGAGAATTTACTGTGACTGAACAAAATGGCTGACAAACACGCGGAATCAAACAAATTGACCATTAGGTTCCTCCCTACACATCAGATATGCCAATATCGAAGCAAAAAAATTCCCCAACCTCAGGCGCTCTTGTAACCTTACTTTCTAGATGACCCTCGTATATTTATAACTATGAAATTTTCTTACAAAAAATATCGATAATTGGCCAACGAACGGTCGTTACGTTAATATGGATTCATAGATTTTATAAATCAACGATACAGTCACATATTTTGCAAAGAAACTCAGTTCTTTAGTAATATTGAGGCAGTTTTTTGCCGCTTAATAATTAATATCTCATGCGACCGATAGCAAATATCTTTGCAAATTTGCATATAATTTGAAATTTTGAGGCACAAATATTCCATATCTGATATCCATTATTTCATCGCAAAAAATGAATTCCAGTACGGGATCGTATCGGATTCAATTCAACCGTGGCATGCAAATTGAATTCGGAATATATTCGTCGATACGGTCATTACTCAATATCTACAAAATGGTTTTCGATATAAAATCCAACCTGCTGCATATCAATTCGATGGTATGCACTTTGGGTGCACATCGGAGGACATTTCAGTATTGCATATGGACCCCAAGCGAAATGCATAAAGCGACTGAAAAACATACTTTCTTATGAGAAATCGCATTCAACTGAAAAATAATTCTAGGGACATGGTAGGGAATACAATTACAAAATTATAATACTTTTATTGATTGCACATCTTAACGTTTACATTTTTATTATATTATATTACTAAGGTTTATTATTATATTACCAAGATTATTTTTAAATGTTGCTTTGGCTGATTAGATCGTTTTATTTGAATAATAAAAATGTTATAAAATATTTTATTGACATATTTATTTAATGTATTTTTAATGTAATAATTTTGCACTGTATATCAAATATATATTTAAATTGACTTATTGGCTATTTTTACTTCTTATTCTCTCTTTTAAATATTTTATCACAAATTTGAGACATTTCTATCATTAATATTCCAGAGTCATCCATCTCGAAGCCAGAACCACGCAACAAGTACTTTTGGCGGGTCTTTTAAATATTCATAAATATGTATACCTCAAGAAGGAAATATAAAATATCGGAATGGGAATGATACTTAATTCCGTATTTACATAACAAATTATCCTTTATTTCCCTCATTCGCATGGAAAAATCTCGAATTCAACGATCGTGGGAAGAAATTTGTTCAGGCAAAGTCATTTCATTACCAAACCTAAATTATCGATCATGCATCCATTAAACTACGTTCGCCAAATTGAAAACCATAAATTACAATACTTAATGGTACTCCAAATATATATATAATGCTCAATAAACATGAAACGATAATATACACGTTATTATGATCAAAGCAACCTCGAGCTGATGATAATATAAACGCTTGTCAAAACAAATTCTATCTCTAGAACCATGCTATCAATTATGTGCCCTTTGATAGTCTGTTACGAATGACTATTGAACTTCAACATGCCGTCTAGTAAAATAAAAGGATCTGGAAAAGGGTATGTCGTCTGTGAAAATATATCGTTTTGACGATCATTCCATGCGAACAAATAATCTATTTAAGGACTAAAATACATCCAGTAAAACATATTTTTGCTAAAAATTACGTAATAAATATTAAATTTTAAAATAAAATGCCTTTTTTGTTTGCATTAACACGATGAATATATAATAACATAGTGTTGCAAAAAAATCAAACCGTAAAAATTATATTGGTTTGAACATGATTTAAAGTATACGAGTATTAATACGCAAGATACACCAAAAACTTTTGTCACGTATCTCTAAAAGTTGTCTTTGGGTTAAGCTAACACTTTACCCCTTAGGCTTTATCTCAAGAAACAACTTCTGGGCCAGTGTTTCTTCAGATTTTAACCTCCAGATTATTTTTACCCAATTTATTAGCCTTCTTACATTTGGTAATAGTATTAAATACATTCGTAAATATCACGTCTTCCGTCAAACGCGTATGAACAACAAGGATTTATTATTGAATTTACCGAGATATTCGTATTCATTGTATGTTTAACATCAAAAATGTATAAACAAAAGCGTTCAAAGTTTCAAACATTGCCGGTTAGCCGCAAAATTTGCTCGGTAAATCTGTATTTTTTACCTTTTAACAATTTGTAAAATATGGTTTCAGCCAAAAATCTGCATCATGCTATCAAACAAACGCGTGCACTTTCAGTTTTTATCATAGCGTTTATATAAAGTTCAGGAAATATTCCATGAACATATTTATGAAAGAAATGAACGAATACCGTATGCTATCAATAGTGTTAAGGTTCATTTATTGATATACAATTGGGTCTGTTTTTATGCGATAGATACGTTCTACGGGGAGTCGCGTATAAAAAAATGGCATAAAAAAAATCTTGTGGACTGAGGGATAAGTTCCTATTATTTTTAAAAACCGCATAACTTCAAATCAATGTGATAGAATGTACCAAAAATCGCATAAAAAAAGTTTTTATAAAAAAATTATATAAATAAAAACACAATACAAGTTCATCATCCTTCTGTGTAGAAATCGTCTTTTTTAAGATGTAATCGGGGTTTAAACTTTGCGATGATCCACATATGGGAATTCGTTTTTGAGATCATACATTTGTTATATTGTTTGTTATATGTTAATATCTTCAATCAAAATTATAAGTGCTTTTCCTGTTTCTTCCCAATAAAGGATCTCTTGAATACGATGTAAATTTTGAGCTTAATTTTGTGCCATTGATGACTGATTTTCTGATGGCGATTTCATTTTTCTTGATTATTCTTATGGTCGACTATCCCAGGTCGAGAGATTTACTTATCTCGGTAGGATTCGCCAAGTAATCCAAAATTGCCAGTTTCTTATCAAGACACTGGAGAAACTTTAACGGTTGTAATTTGTACTAGTGTTCATTTTAGATTTTTTTATGCGCATTCGCATAAAAAAAATGTCCTCTAGAGAAAAATGATGGATGGATTCCATTATTTTTTAAAATCGCACAACTTCAAAATTGCATGAAAAAGATCCGCATAAAAATAAACCCAAGTGTACAAGTTTATTATACGCTACGCAAAGCTGAGGGATAAGTGAATTTACATATGAACACGCTAAGCATATTTTCAGTAAGGAATGGGTTAAATCCAAATGCACTAGTAATGTTTGAATAATAAAAAATCATTTAGAAAGAGAAAATATTTTTGACAGTTTTCTAACAAATGCCTCAATATAAATTTCATACTTGATGACCTAATATTTTCGTTTATATAGCTTGCAAATATAGCAATAACCTTGTCATAAGAATCTAATAATTATGATTGATTAAGCTCATTTTCAAGAAATCGATTGTAGCCTATTGTGTGCTGTTATATATTCAATGTAGAAATATTTCATATTCAGGTCGATTAATTGATGTCATGGAAAGTTCTCAATTATGAAACAGCCAGGGTTTCAATTATAATGTTATCAACAGCATCTTCAACGGTCCAATACATTTCCAGACCAAATCCCAAATCATATTACATCAACTATGTTCATAGTCTTGCAATTTAATATCTAGGGTCAACTGTATCGTATAATATAATAGATACATGAGCAATATTTTTTTTAATGCTAAGATGTCACGTTAATATAGAAAAAAATATACAAGGTGCAGCAAGGAAGCTTTAAAACTCGATAATCTCAATGCATTAAATCAAAATGAAGGCTATTTTAATGATATAATTTATATTAGATAAAGCGGAAAGAAATGTCATTATTTTTGGTAGCGTCTTTGCCGTCAGTTTGTCCTCGGGTTGCTATCGAATGAATACGTCAAAATTGGTATCATTTTGAAGCTCTGTTTTTTGTCTAATCTTTTCAAATATTTTTATATTTTTTTAGCCATAGTGAAAATGTCCAAGCCAGAAATTGATGAGATCCATTTGCGATCTTGTTTATTGTTTTTATTCGATAAGGATTAAAAGCAAAAGAAGCTACCCAGAGCATCTGTGATACGATATGGCAACATATTGAGTATTTGAAAATGCCATAGATGGTTCAAAAAATTCAAAAGTGACGACAGAGATTTGAAAAATAAACCAAAATCAGAACGACCTCCAATAATCGATGATGACGCATTAAATTCTCTGGTAGAATCTGATCCTCGAAAAACAATAAAGGAATTATCGCTAGACATCAGCTGTCCCTGGTCGATAATAAAAGACCATTTGAAAAGACTCGGGGAAAAAACATAGACAAGGAATTTGGGTACCGCACGAGCTATCATCAACGGTTTTGGAACAACGGATAATCATTTGTTCATCGCTATTGTCCAGGTATGAAACCGATACATTTTTATAAATGATCGTTACAGGGGATGAGGAGTGGGTCTTCTACAACAGTCCGAGAAGGAAAAACAGTGGCTTTCTTCAAATCAAGTACCTGTTTCTACCCCTCGATCGTTATTATCCTTGAAAAAGGTCCTCCTTTGTGTTTGGTGGGATTTTTTTAACGTAATTCACTACGAATTATTAAAACCTGGCCAAAATGTCACATCAGAGCTATATTGTGCACTATGTGTGTTGTTTGGAAAAAATCTCCAAATAACAAAAAAAATGACACTTCTTTCCGCTTTGCCTAATAATATATAATCAATAAAAACTTTAAATGACTCTTTGTAACATAGAAAAAAATATTAAACTGATATCTCCTATGCTGTTTGGGTTTTTCATTTTTAAAATAAGGTAGTTTCCCTGCTGCACCCCTGTATGTAAAAAAAAATACTTCAGAAATTACATTTAAACTACTATTTTCTTACTTATAAGCGAATATATTTCAACTCTAATCAATTTATTTAGTATCGTCGCCGAGGAAATTTCATACTACATGGATTCATTCATAAATTTAGAGCTGTTTGACAACTCCAACTATTCGCTCATGCCTGAATATTGTAATAGCGACCCCTAATTTGAGATGCATTGCCAGCGTGCTTATTTATTAGAAAGCGTTCCGGAGTCACGTAGAATGTGGTCATAGTTTGTTAGCTCCAACTTGGAAATAATTCAAAGCTCCAATGCAGAGCATGTTGGTGCAGAGCCAATAAATCTGAAGACCCCGGGCAATCGCTCTTTTTCATGTGCGATATTTGCCTAAAATATTATCTATATTCCGGACCGCATACATCTCGAAAATATTTTTTAACTCGAGCAAAAAAATATCGAGACCTCCATACATGAATATGAAAACCGATTTAAATGGATATCGCCGTATTTCGATGGAATAAATAGGACATTCCATCATTCCTCGGGAGCCACAAAGCTCAGTAAATTCGGCTACAAAATGGCCATCAGCACTTGTCAAACTGGATCTTGTTGGATATTACATGCACATCGTTCGATAGCATGTCAGTACATTAATTAAATCCAAATTGACATCAATCTATAAATCAGCCATATACATATCATCCAATATCCGATACATATTCAAACTTTATTAATTTGTATTTTTTATATAAATGCGTACATAAATTCATCAATATCATACTTGTAACTCGGTTACTATGCCGACATGACGAGTAAGGCGTATTCGTCCTGAAAAGCCTTAACAGGAAATGAATCGAGGGATATGGAAGATTAGAGAAGAGAAAGGGAAATTGTTGAATTTGGGATTCACTTCCGTTAATCTGAATTTCGCATAAAATATATTTTAACATCGGGGCCGAATTCTCAAGGAACGTCTAAAGACGTCAATAAGAGTAGATCCAATTTTAGAAGCAACATACTGCAATACTTACCAATAATAAAGCGATATATTTATGAAAGCGATATCCAATAAGGATCGCCATATCGTATTCATTCAATTCAATGTTCAAACTCTACTCTACAATCTACAGTCTTTGGTGTGCGAATTCTTTGTTAAAATTTGTGTTCATAAAAAATCGACTTATGATGGTTAATTTGGAGAAAATATATCGCTTAATGGAGCTTACAATTATTTTGAGGATATTTAATTAGGGACTAATAAGCCCAATGGGACCGCTTTGCAACAAAACAGGAAAGCTTTGTTCCAAAACTTTGTTCCAAAACTTTGTTCCAAAACTTTGTTCCAAAACTTTGTTCCAAAACTTTGTCGCAAAATATTATTAATTTGTAAAAATAAACAATTTAACATATCCCCATATCGTTCCGGACTACTTGACGTCTCAGTTCCAGTTCCTGTTCGTGCGGAAATCCGATCATGAACCAAGTTCTGTGGACATATCCGGACATGGCGTCCGATCGCGAGGCGCTCATTCAAAGTATCAGTGGTCTGAAAGGCGGACCGATTGGACACACAAACCTCTTGGCCGCTCTTTCATCATTTTAGGTCATTTAAAGCTTTTTATGTAAGTTATGTAAATAATTTATGCTGCTATCTTAGCTAGTTTTTTAGTTTTAAGTTACAAAATCTAGCTAGTTTCAGTTCAAAGTTGAGAATGAGCGCGTCCTCGCGGATATGGATATTAAATTCAGGTTTTGCACCTTTTTGTGCACTTTTGTTGAGCGAACTGACATACTCCCGAATGGCGGGATCAACAAACAGCTCAGGTCAGTAGAGAATCCCTATATCCCCAATCCAAACACAAGTCTAAATTTTAATACATTTTTTTTATACAGCCGACTCGCGGTAATCCGACAAACGATGTACAAGCGGTGTTGGATTGTCCAATTTATCGGACTATAGAGTACCGCCCTCGACACCTTGTAGTTTGGAACTTTTTGGAAATGTGACTCAAACATCTCTTTGTGCGACTTTATTTTTATGCAATTTCAAATTTATCCTGATTTTTTAATTTTTTTTTTTGCATTTTTCTTACCAGAAGAAATATACATATATAGAGTGATGATAAAATTATCGATTTAACTCTGAATACTGACAAAGAACCGATATAATTTCTGGAAGAAATAATATTTCTGGGTATGAGGGACTGCTAAAAAAATTAGTCATGAAACAAGAAAATCCAAACAATCTTTGATCACTAATTACAATAAGATATAAAGAGAAAAACTACACAAATCAATTACATTAACGAAGCTTTATCGTATACATATATGTATTACACTTGCATTATGATGTCGGACTACAAGGGGCGCCGGATTACACCGGCAGCCGGATTAAACAAATAAAAAATGTAACATTTATCCATGAATTTATTGATACATTTGATCAATATTTAGGCTGTATATTGCTAAAATATATAATAATATTATTTTCACTTTATTAAACTAAAAAAATATTTCAAATTCGAGTTTTTAGTTTCACAATTGACAGTGGCACAAAAGAGCTCAAACAGAATATAGAGCTAATCTTTGCACAGTTTTTTTCTCCGAGGAATCTCTTACAAATCTTCGCTTCTGGACGTTTTCTAATTTTAAATATAAATAATATCTTCGTCTCGTCTACTGATATTTTATATTAGTATAATTTAATCTGGCTGAAAACCCACCCGAGAGAAGAGTCAACGAAGACTGTTTAGGAGGCTTGCCTTAAAATATTTTTCAATTTATTCCATGTTATTAATTCAAGTCAGTTCCCCTGGGACAGCCACAGAGTAAAACCAAAGAAAGACGGAAGGATATATCTCTTTAATTAAATATTCATGAAATGGAAATGTTAAGAAACAAGTAGAAGACTGAAAACAATATCACGAGCAAACATTTGTTTGGGGATGTTCAACGATTCGTCACGGCCTGATACGACTCATTCTTTAGTCGACGAGGACTCTTTCGTGCTAAAAGATTCTTCATTTTTTTGCATTTATATATCCCCATTGCGTATGACACTTCAATAAAATTTCATCTTGAATAATATATAATTCATCTAAAATTCAAGTCCACTTTTATGCACAGTATTTAGGAAAAGGGATGAAAATTCGATTCGCCTATGTAGAAATGTCAAACTACATCAAGAATTTATAAGCTTTGACTTAAAGCATTTAAAATATATATCCCATCGTCCGTTGCCAGTGAGTGCTTAAATTCCAGAATCCTCCCGACGTCCACTCCAATGATAAATTTTCAAACAAGTTGACGAGGATTTCACCTGTATCAAAGTGGCAGTCTTAAGAGGCTAAGATGTTAAGGTCTACAAGATAGGCAGTGCGGTTAAAATTATACGCCAAATATATTAACATAATGTCTTAAGTTTCCAGGGAAAACTCATCTCATACACGGCACATGAAATCACATTTTCCATAAATATTTAACGAAATTTTTCATTCATACATTTGTGTACTCATTCCAATTATGATTTGATACAGTCTGGGGCCGTTTTATTTGCCAAAATAAAAACAAACAGAACTTTTACGCTTATATGAACCTGTTGAGGAAAAAATATATGTTTTTCATCCCCATAGCAGATTCAATTTTACTTTTAGTTCTACGCTTTTACTTTCTTAGGAGGGTAATATGATGGGAGGCTCAGCAAACTGGCGCTCATTCCCGGTAAGCTTACGACCCCTTAGAAATAGTTTTAAGCACCGATAGCTTGTCACGCAACTTCTTTTTGCTCTTATTTCCACCGTACACACTGGTTCAATTTTATGAGACTAACATCTGCTGAAAACCCATCCAACCAGTAAACTTGTGACCCTTTTCACGTGTCGTACATCACTTAACCCGAAATGTATCCTTTTGTGGAGCCGAAGGAAGTTTCGCAATTTTTCCTGTGTTTTTCTTTTTATCATACGAGACTCAAATTTGATCAATATCAAGCACGCGTAAAAGTTGTTCAATCCCATGTGTAGTTTATTTGATTGAATGTTCGTAGATTCGAAGTAAATTTGATTTTAAAACCTTTATAAATAATGAAATTATCATGTACAAAAGACTATACTTTATATATATATATTATTATTAAAAATCATGTGCAAAAATTCAACTTTTTAATGTTTATGCTATCTTGGACAAACAAGATTTTCTAAAACCAGGTGAGATTTTTATAATTCGACAATATCCACACCACTTATGAAAAACACATCTTAAATCATCTTTCAACTTATGCCAATTCCAATAATAATAATCCTTTATAGAAATAAGTTTACATGGATACATTCATACTTAAATATAGCCATTAATATTGATCAATCTTAGTTTTAAGTTATCAGTTATTATCATATAAATTCCATGATATGATGGCGATAAGCCAGCCAAAGCATATCTTTCCCCATTTTCTGCTTCAGAAGAACACAAGCTCCATTTCTCAAGCCGATGTTTATACAATAGATGCAGTGTCAAAACATAAAGATTTGGTGTTGATTGACCGACAAGCCAAATTTTGGCTTCATTTCTAGTTAGTAAACTCCCACTACTACTTATGGACGCCATGATAAATTGAAATAAGTACGTATGATTGGGGAAAACCAAAAGCGCGTACTCTTGCTAATGGCTAAGGTGCAGGGCAGGGCTCAATTTCAATGCGTACCCGCAGGAAAGAATTAGGTCAATGAGGGAAGGGAAGGAAGGTTGACTGTAGTAAAGTCGTGAGTCTTTCTACACTACTATTCCACTTCAAAATAGACTAATAAACATACCAGAATCAATAAGCCGAATTCATAGTTGAGTACGTGGTCATACAGCGTTTTTTTCTGAAACTTTGACCTATGACTACCCTAATGTATATGCTTGGCTGCAAGTACGAGAGTGATTCAAATATAACCCGAAAATGCCCTTCATTAGAAATACAACTATTCCATCGGATAGGATCCAGCTATTGAAGAAAGAAGGCGGCTGCTCCACCAAAACCAGTTGCGCACTTATTGTTCGACCGCAATGTTGTCTTGAAATCGTTGCCCTCCTAATGATGCCTTTTTCAATGGAGCAAACACATGCCAAGTCTGAATTGTAAGGTTGGTGTTGAAGAGTTTCCCAGTATGATTGAGTAAGTTGTATATAGTTGTATGCGGTCGAGCATCTTCGTGCAGAACGACAGCTCGAATCAGTTTCCTTCATCTTTTATTACAAGCAGCCTTAGCGTCATCTAGCAACTGACAGTAGTAGACTACGCTCACCGTTTGTCTGTAATATACAAAAAGAAAAGCAATCAACAAAATGCTTTTCGTGCTTCATAATACCGTAGCCATCACCTTTCCACTGTTTCTTAACTTACAGACCTTCACGAAACTTTTTGACCCAATCAAACACTTGCGTCTTACTTAGAGTAGAATCACCGAACTGTGTTTCAAATCTCCTTAAAATTTCTGTTGCGTTGGATTCTTCACCGTCTCCAGGATGTCGTAACCTTCGTCGCAACTGCATCATGCATCCTCTCATCAGGCGTACGACCCTCAGTAGTGATGGGACTCCGCAGCCCCGAAACGAACTCGCAGCATACGAGACGGAAATCCGTATTTTACCTTCATAGAGGGGGCGATTCTTTATCTCCGACCGTTCATTTGATCACACTGTAAAGGAGGAATCCTCAAAAAAGAGAGGGAAAAAATTAAAACATTGTGAACTTTTAATACTCAAATTTATTTACCATTTGTGATACGGTGACGATCACGAGACAAAGACTTTCAGATTATGTGAATGTAACGCGAAATTAACACATGGCGGCAAATGAAATTTGCATGCCAAAAATTAACACAACCAGTCCGCAAGACTCCCCAGAAAGAATAGACAGTCTGTTCGTCCTGCAACCCTTATTATTATTATTATTTTAATGTATTTATTTACTTTTATGTTATTAAAATTATTAAAAAATAATTGCGAATTATTTCCACGCTATATTTCACTTAATTCCACGAATAATTACGCGTTGCGCAACAGATAATGCTACTCTTTGCCTTCTTTCTTCAGTGACGAGATTAAGAAGCTTCCTATCCCATGAAATAATTGTATTTTTAATGAAAGAAATTATGTAGAAAAATAAGATACGCCATTTGTATTTTTATATATCACTAGCTGGTACCCGGCGCGTATCTGCCACAGAAGTAATAATTTTAAAAATATCGTTTGAAATTTGAAAGAGTTACATTGATTTTTATGTACAAGATTTTTATATATAAGTTAATTTTACTATACCTATATTATTTGAAAAAGTGCAAACAATAAGTTGGCAAAGTTTTATTGCAATCGAATAAACGGTATGGCAGCGCATTAAATACGGACAAACAAACATCGATTTTTTTTTATATTAGAAAACTATGCCTATGTTACTCGCAAAATTTTTAGCAATACGTGGACGAAAGTTTATCGCAATTCAATGAACGGTATGGCAGCGCATTTCGAACGAACAAAACCCAATTCATTTTTATATATTAGACTAATAAATTTGTGTATAAAAATTTCAGGTTTTTTACAATTAATTATACTTTAATCATATATGATGCATGTATGACTCTCGAGATGTCAATTGTCATAGGATGCAAACGATCATTCTGATTGAAAAGATTTAAACATTCCGTTTTTTGTATACTCTCTTACATAATACCCATTAATCTCCTAATGTAATTGATTGAAACGAACATATAATATCGATTATTCATAACTAACGCCAATGTCGCCCAGACGACACCGCGATATAAAAAACCTCAATCGTGACGATCAGATTACGTTTCATGTTTGAAAATCGAATATTCACGACGCTTGTATTGAAAAATGCGGTCTAGTGGAATCGCAAATATTTGATTCCTGGATTATCGAGGTGAAAACTATGTTTCACGCTTTAAATTTATTAAAACTCTTCAACAGTCGTTCCTTATATAAATAAACATGTGGAACATTTTTGAGGCTTGACGATGCGAAAAAATTCAGCAAAGCCTCAATAACCTCCCTTGTGTCCTCACATCACAGTTAATTAAGCAGATGATTCGTATAATATCGATCGTTCACATTGTGATGAGCACACGTTTATTAGAACAAAATGCACGCTTGTGGCAGCCCTGCTTTCTTCGCACAAGCTAACTAGAACGCCTACACTATTTGTCTTCATATCACATTACAGACCGATAATGTTGCACTATTTCCAATAAGGCGAAGTGTGCTATTTTAAAAATAATAAATTGTTTCATCGCGCCATTAAATCCGTGGGTATTTTCGTCGTGACCTTTTTGCTTGATTGCTTTATCAAATTATACAGACAATGAGCTTTGGAGATTTTCAATACATAACAATGTTTTTTGCGTAATAGGCTTTCGTGAATTCGATAAGCAGACAAATCAATCAATGTCTTCTAACGACGAGCGTCACATCTCAAGTACTCCGTATATTTACACTAAAGAAGGCTTTCATGGAAAATCTTTCATTCCGTCGCCTTCCTTTTTTCACTTTTATTCTTCTTATAAAGTGATTTTTATATTCTCTTTAGGGATTCTTTCGACGTCTCGTCGGGATTTGTCAACTTGTCTATTATTATATTCCTACGTAACTGATTCGATAAACTTTGGCTTATACAATATTAAGGGACGAATTAAATTGCCTTCAGGTATAAGATTCTTGAAGCATTAAATTTGTTCTACCGGGTAGTGCTCGATATAAAAACAAAGTTGGCTCGAATTAAATGCCAGAAAAAACAGCATCATAAGACGACAGCTCTAGATATTTTCTCAGCTATGAAATATTTTGCCTTTCGTTTAATTACATAAAAAATAATTCAAATAAATAAATTCTTAATTCAGCTTTAGCCCCTACTATATATAAAGATACAATTTTAAAGCTATTTACCGCCTATTTTTCACCAAATAGGTTTCCTTGTTGGACTTAAACAAAAATCATCTTAAAGCATTTCCAATTCGACTAAAAATAATTTTCTCGCAAAATAATTCTAAGCTAAATTGATACAAGAGTGATTCAA